>JACEFZ010021121.1:372500-712500 GCA_014155875.1 Cepaea nemoralis
CTGCCTGTTTGCTTTCAACCCCGCGCCTTCATTCTATCTGTTTGTCTGTCTGTTTTCCTGCCTACCTGACTGCCTGCCTGTCCATATCTACCTAGAAGTCCATACCTACGTCGATCATCCCATCCATACGTCCGCCCGCCAATCTGCATATATGTCTGTAATTATGTCAGTCTGTCAGTCTGTATGTCTGTAATTATGTCTGTCTGTCTGTCTGCTTTCCTGTCTGCCACGACTAGCTATTAGTAAGCGCACGGATATGACGACATGTCAGAAAGAACCCGAGAAACATAATTTGCAATACACAATTTCAACGTCTAACCATACATACACGCATTCTTTCAGCCTCGGTCATTGACAGAACGAAGACCAGGTATGTGGTTCAGTCATACACCAGTCACTTTGAGAGCGCAGATTTCATCTCGGCTTAGTGAAAATATGTCAAATATTCACAGACTTGTTGTCGATGCCCTGTCACGTGTCACAATATGATGGATAATAACTAATGTGATTGGTAACATAGTTTCACCAAGATCTTTGAATTGTTGAAGCGAAAGTATAAGTCAAATGCTAAGTGACTAAATTTTAGCAACCAATATAATTTCTGAATGGTCATCTGCTGGTATCAACTTCATACTGATAGGTCATTTACTTGCATCAATTACATGCTGTCTGTCAGGCTACTTATATCGCTGACCAGTTGATGTGAAACTTCCTTCTGGCTTGACAGTTATTGGTAGCAACTTTAAGCTGGCCCGACAGTTACTCGTACCAATTTCACGGTAACTGGTCAGGTACTGGTACAAACTTTAAGCTGACTGATCATTTACTAGTACAGACTTTAGAGTGATTTATCAGTTACTGTACAAACTTTAAGGTGACCGGTCAGTTAGTTACTGGTACAAACTTTAAGTTGACTGATCATTTACTAGTACAAACTTTAGGGTGACTGATCTTCTTCTTCTTCTTCTTCGTTCATCCGGAGTTTTTTTTCGGATGTGACTGCGTTGTGCCTGTTTACAGCAGAGCTGCGTTCTTGCGCCGTTAGGCCGACACATCCGACTTCTGCGGGCATTTGTTGACCGGGTTAACCTTCCCGGGGGTTTCTTAGGACGTTTGACTCTCACTGTTGTGGTGTTATCCCCCATCCCAGCTGGTCCATATAGAACAGCCAAAGATCCTGGTCAGCCCTCAAGGGAAGGCAGGGGCAGACCATGGGCATTCCCCGCCATCCAAGGAGGCTTCCATACTTGCAGAGCCGATACATAGCGCTCTGGTACTGGGCTCACCCAAGGAATCGTCACGTCCTGCACATGGCTGCTTAGCCTCACTTCCGTATATTGGGCCTTCCGTTCACCATAGGCTGTTCTTCCGGAAACCAGAAGTATGCAGTCTGCAGATGACATCCACACAGTGAGCTTTCGATTCGGACTTTCCACGTAATGGATTTGCTATCCAAGCAATATTCCATTTCATGCCACTAGGACATTTTTCCACCTTTCATGAAGCCCACACAATGGGCTTTTGATTCGGACTTTCCACGTAATGGATTTGCTATCAAGCAATATTCCATTTCGTGCCACTAGGACACTTTTCCACCTTTTATGAAGCCCACACAGCGAGCTTTCGATTTGGACTTTCCACATAATGGATTTGCTATCCAAGCAATATTTCATTTCATGCCTCTGGGTCTTCATGCACCTTTAAATGTCAACCTGTATGTAGTTAAAGTAAGCTGCGGTCAACTTGAGCTTGTTGATATGGGTGACTGATCAGTTACTGGTACAAACTTTAAACTGACTGATCAGTTACTGGTACAAACTTTAAACTGACTGATTAGATACTGGTACAAGCTTTAAACTGACTGGGCAGTTACTGGTACAAGCTTTAAACTGACTGGACAGTTACTGGTACATATTTTTTTACCTGACTTGACAGTTACTGGTACCAACTTTAACCTGACTGGACAGTTACTGGTACAAACTTTACGCCACGTAGCATAGCACTCAAGTGCGAAGAAGAACAGTGCAAAGCGAGCTAACACAACAAAACAAACATGTAGTCATTACACCAAAACCTTGCAGACTCTACCCAGGGGAAGCCAATCTGATTACAGACACCTTGTATTGTCTTTTAACCGTAGTTAGTAAACAGTTCATTCATTCATTCAGTAGCATGTCCTCTGCAGAACCTCAATCCCATAACAACCTTCCGGAAAACTTCTCGATCACAAGCAAGATGTCCCGCGTCTGATACACCCATTTGGAGATCATCCGCCACATCCTGCACCCATCTTCTCTTTGGCCTTCCTCTTCCTCTCTTCCCAGGCATATATCCCTCCATTATTGTTCTCTACAAACTTTCGTGACGTTTCGAGTGACCAAAATATATCAATGTTCTTTGTTTTATCGTCTTTAATACCCAACCCTCTTCAATATTCAGCTCTTGAAGTATGGATGCATTTGTTATTTTCTTTACCCAACATATCTGGGTAAAGCTGGGGCGACCATCCCCGACCCAGCGCGTCCACAGGTGGCGGATCGTGGAACGGCCTCTAGATATAGAGGTTAGCTGCGAATACACAATAAGCAGCCGCGGACCAACTGGCGGTGGGCACAGAGGGCGAGGAGGGATCTCAGGATGGGATCTGAGTTCCTTAGAAAATACCTCATATGCTCCGAGACGTGCCTGCCAAGCGAGTCGGGGCGCTCTAACCCCTCTCCCGGGTAGGTAGAACCCGTTAGCTTTGGAGAAGGAAAACTCCAAATATAAACCCCCAAGTTCAAGGTGGACCAGCGTGCTGAGAAACTGGATGGCCATGGGTTAAATGGTCGTGAACATTGGACGTCTGGCAGGCGTGCGGGGCGGCACCAGGCGTATGGACTCCTGCGGGACATCCCCTGCCTCTTCCCTAGCAAGCAGGCAATGCTAGGGTGACCGTTTATTTCCTGCAATATCCAAACTTTGCCTATGGATTTATTTAACGACGGGAATCGTCGCCGGAGCTACGGAGTACGTGCTCTATGCTTGACACATCCCTCTGAGGCTAGCGAAGAGAGAGTGAGGAGGAGAAGACGAGGAAATGGTGTGAGAAGACAGCATAGAAATAGGAGGGCAGGCGCCATGAGAACAAGACGAAAAGTGGAGAGACTAGGTTTCAACTATGAAAGAGTGGGATACTGGAATTGTCGCAGTGCCAGACAGAGAGGTCCTGTATTGGAGAGACTAATATATGATTTTGACGCCCACATGCTCCAGGAGCTAAATACCGACAAATACCATTGCCCTGGGTATGCCAGTTATATAAACCCTACTGGGCAGAAGAGACATGGGCAAGGTCTACTGGTGAAGAAAGAAGTGAAGCATGTGGTACTTGACTTGAGCCAGTGGAATCACAGTGCAAGAGAGATCCAGGGTATACAAATGGAGATTGGTGGCTTAAGTTGGAACATCATAAATGTATGTGCCACAGTGGACTGTTTTGTCAGAAAGGAACATTGGGACTGGCTTAAGGAACTGGAGGAATTACCAGGTGATAGGCTACTCATATGTGGAGACTTCAATGCAAGGAACAGAGATTGGGACAGTAGTGGAGAAAACCGACAGGGAATTGCTCTTGCGGATGCCATGGTGGACTCTGATGTGGTCTGCATAAATGATGGTAGGCCGACAAGAATGGCAAAGAGGCCTGGCGATGCAGACACAGCTATTAACTTGGCACTTGTCTCCCAGTCATCAGTCCTTGATGTAAAGTGGAATGTTTTAAATGACCATGGGAGTGATCACATGCCATGCTCAGTCCTGATCTCTAAACCCAGGAAAGTTAAAGCTGGGAGAGCGCGCAAGACCTTCCGGTATGAGTGGACCGATTACCTTCTTGGACGCCTCAGACAAGGGGCATGCAACGGGACTGTTAAAACTCCCTTTTTGCAACCCCCATGGTGGACCCCAGAAGTAGGCCATGCTTGGAAAGCAAAGAGAGCTGCAGTGAAGCAGCTAAAGAAAGTGCGACAGACACCTCGAAGCTCACGAGAGGAAGTGGACAGCGGAAAATATCAAGAAAGACAAGGTGGAGGTTTTCAAGCGCTGTGCTGCAGATGCCAAAAAGGCAAAATGGGAATGTTTCATGAAGGAGATTGGAGGTGATAAAACACTGCGAAAAGTCTGGAAACTGCACAGGTAAATGCAGAGAAAAGATCGGCCTATGACAGTGGGAACAATTTATAGAGATGATGGTGTGCGCGTGACAACAGACAAAGAGAAAGGGGAGGCGTTTCTCCAGAGATTTTTAGAGCAGACCAATCATAATGATGCGGACACCAGGGATGCAGTTAGAGAGGAGTTATCTGGCACCACGAAGAATATGCAGTATGAAGACATCATACGGGTGGAAGATGTTAAACACAGTTTGAAAAAGGCAAAAGATACGGCACCAGGGCCCGATGGGGTCAGGTATGGCCACATGAAGGGTTTGAGCGATGCAGACCTGGAGGAGACGACCGACTGCTTTAACCATAGCATTAGGACAGCATCAGTACCGCAGGATTGGGTGCACAGCGATCTCATACCTCTCCCAAAACCATTCAAGGATCAGTCAAAGCTTAGCGGCTTTAGGATCATCACCCTTCAAAATACATTTGGGAAGGTTTTAGAGAAGATAGTCGCTGTTAAGCTGCAGGATTTTTTGGAAAGGGGGAAGCTTCTTCCAAAAGGCCTGGGGAGCTACAGGCCAGGAAAAGATACCTGGTCAAATGCAGCCACTTTTGCCATTGATGTTTATGAGGGGTTCCAGAGTAGACAGGAAACGATGGCGGTAGCGCTTCTTCTTCTTCTTCTTCTTCGTTCATCCGGAGTTTTTTTTTCGGATGTGATTGCGTTGTGCCTGTTTACAGCAGAGCTGCGTTCTTGCGCCGTTAGGCCGACACATCCGACTTCTGCGGGCATTTGTTGACCGGGTTAACCTTCCCGGGGGTTTCTTAGGACGTTTGACTCTCACTGTTGTGGTGTTATCCCCCATCCCAGCTGGTCCATATAGAACAGCCAAAGATCCTGGTCAGCCCTCAAGGGAAGGCAGGGGCAGACCATGGGCATTCCCCGCCATCCAAGGAGGCTTCCATAAGTGCAGGGCCGATACATAGCGCTCTGGTACTAGGGCTCACCCAAGGAATCGTCACGTCCTGCACATGGCTGCTTAGCCTCACTTCCGTATATTGGGCCTTCCGTTCACCATGGGCTGTTCTTCTGGAAACCAGAAGTATGCAGTCTGCAGATGACATCCACACAGTGAGCTTTCGATTCGGACTTTCCATGTAATGGATTTGCTATCCAAGCAATATTCCATTTCGTGCCACTAGGACACTTTTCCACCTTTTATGAAGTCCACACAGTGGGCTTTTGATTAGGACTTTCCACGTATTGGATTTGCTATCCAAGCAATATTCCATTTCATGCCACTAGGACACTTTTCCACCTTTTATGAAGCCCACACAATGGGCTTTTGATTCGGACTTTCCACGTAATGGATTTGCTATCCAAGCAATATTCCATTTCGTGCCACTAGAACACTTTTCCACCTTTTATGAAGCCCACACAGCAAGCTTTCGATTTGGACTTTCCACATAATGGATTTGCTATCCAAGCAATATTCCATTTCATGCCTCTGGGTCTTCATGCACCTTTAAATGTCAACCTGTATGCAGTTAAAGTAAGCTGCGGTCAACTTGAGCTTGTTGATATCTCCATAGAGCTTGTCCTCAAATGAAGCAGGTGTGGGCCAAAATATCTTTCTCTGTTCTGCATACGTTGGGCAATCCTGCAGCAAATGTTTTGCTGTCATTTTTCCAGTTCTACAATTACATTCATCGGTATCTCCTATCTTTAGTTTATTGAACAAGTGGTATTTCAGCCTGTTATGTCCTGTGCGCAGTCTGAAGATTGCTACTTGTTCTCTTCGGTCGAGTTTGTAATATGCATCATCCTTCTGATGGCCTGGATGCTCTGATTCCCATTTGGTTCTATAAGTGCTTTTTATCAACCTCTTTGCCTCATTATAGGTTATGTCTATGTCAGGCTGTGGTAGTCGTCCACCCTCTTTTGCCAGTCTGTCAGCCTCTTCGTTTCCAGGTATACTGCAATGTGATGGGATCCACTGTATTACAACTTTTTTGGATTTCTGGCATAGACCATGGAGTGCTGCTCTTAGGTCAGTTAGTTCTGTGCTGTTATTGCTCTTCAGTATTGAGACAACTGACTTTGCATCTGTGAAGATAGCTATTTGCTTCTCTTTATTTTCCTCCATCAGGAGCATTTCTGCTGCAGTTTTCAAAGCCTCTACCTCCGCTTTGAAGTTACTTGAAAATTTTCCAGTTGCCATTGAATGTGTTTTTTTCACTCCATTTTTTAAATTTAGGAGAATTCCTCCTCCTCCATTCTCTATTGAATTTTTGGCTGATCCATCTGTATATGCATGGGTCCAATTCCTGCTTGGGTAATGTTCTTTTATATAGTTTAGGGTTATTTCTCTTCTTTCGGTTTCATGCTGAGTGTTCTTTTTCTCAATACCAGGAATGTTTTCTATCATCTCAGGCAGTTGCTGCTGTCTCCAAGCTGGGAACTTGTGTGCATTGTGTATGGGCTTGACTGTTGATATGTTAAGTATAGGATCTGCCCTAATCCTTCGTTTTGCAGTTTCTACAAAGTTGCTACGCTTCAGTCTTCCCTTTCCAAAACCATTAAATCTGTTGTACATAGGGTGGTCTGTCAATCTTCTAAATTTTTCTGCTTGTTGCTGGGCTCTGCTATCTCTTCTATCCTGCATTGGTTGTAAACAAGTGATCTTTTCTAGTTCATTAATAGGCGTTGTCTTCAGGCTTCCAGTTATGATTCGCATTCCTTGGTTTTGGACTCTACTTATTTTGTTAAAGTTTGACTTAGCTGCTGTTGCCCAAGCTGCAATGCCATATTCCAGTACTGGCCTCACCCGTCCAGTATATAACTTCTTGAGAACTTTCTCATCTGCTCCCCACGTTGTACCAGCAAGCTTTTTCATGATTGCCATTCTCTGCCTTGCTCTTGTTCGATTTTTCTCAACCTGTGTCTTCCATGTCAGGCGACGATCAAAGGTGACTCCTAGATAGTTTGGATTTTCTTCATGGCGCAATATTTTTCCATTCAATACCAGCTTAGGTTGCTGAGTTTTATTTGAGAGGGAGAACACTGTGCATGTTGTTTTCTCCTCACTTATCTTCACTAGCCATGATTTTGACCAGTCCTCTAGCGCTAATAAGGCTTGCTGTATTCTGCTGTTAGCTGTACTAATATATTCTTCAGATGTCCATTTGGCTAGGTCATCTGCAAAGGAGGATGTGTGTACTCTGGCTGGAAAATTTTCTGTGATGTTATTTATATATGCTAGGAATAATGTTGGTGAAAGAACTCCTCCTTGGGGGACACCTTGCTCCAGCAGCATCATTTTGCTTGTTTGTCCTTGTACTTTTGTCCTGGCAGTTCTGTTCTCAAGGTAGTGTCTGATCCATTTATACATTTTTCCACAAACATGCATGTTTTGCAGTTTTACTTTCAGTCCTTCCTTCCATACTTTATCAAATGCTTTTTCTAAATCTATCCAGACTGCTAGTGTGTGCTTTTTCTCTTGGAAGGCATCCTCTATTTCCTGAGCTATATAGGTTATTTGATCTTCAGTGGATCTGTACTTTCTGAATCCTGCTTGGTGTGGTGTTAAGAGTTTGTTTTCTTCCAGATGCCATGTTAGCCTGCCATTGATAATGCGTTCCATTAATTTTCCTACACAGCTAAGTAGACTGATAGGTCGATAGCCATTTGGTTCTTCCAGGTCTTTTCCTTTCTTTGGGACTGGTATTAGTATAGCTTCCTTCCATGCCTGTGGGACTATTCCTCTCTTCCAGCTGTTATTTAGGACTGCTAGTAGTTTCTTTTTTGCCTTGTTGCCTAGTCCTATTAGCATTTCATTTGTGATTCCATCCTTTCCTGGTGATTTCTTCTTTTTTAGGGTATTCATTGCCTGTTCCATTTCTTCCATTGTTAGATTTGCCATCATATATTCTGCTGCTGTCTCTGTATTTCTATGATGTATCCTGTTTGTCTTTGATTGCTTTCTTCTGTTCGGTTGTAATATCAATGTGGTTTGCATTTGCATAGTGTTCCATTAGTGCATTTGCAGCCTTTTTTCCTGTAAGCAAGGCATTTCCTTGTTTAATTGTTATTTGTTTGTTTCTAGGTCCTTCATTGTTCATGGCTTTCACTAGTTTCCATAGTTTGTTTCCATCCCTGTCAAAATTCAGGTTTTCTGTTTTTTCCCTCCAACAATCTCTTGTTGTTTGATTTACTGTTCTTTTATATTTTGCTGAGATGGCTTTGAGAGAGATATTCGCTTCAATTGTTTGTTCTCTCTCTGCCGTCTTCCTGGCATTTTCAACTTTGTCCTCCAAACTTTGTAGTTCTTCAGTCCAGTATGGTTTGTAATTTTTCCTCGCTCCTCTAGGAATGGACTCAGTGGCTGCCTGTATTATCGCTCTGTTTAGACTTTCCACCATTTGCTTTATGTTGCCATATCGTGTATTTATGTTTTCACAATATATGTCTGTTAGTATGGCAAATCTGTCCCAATCTGCTAGTTTGTAATTCCAGCGGGGCAAGGGCTTTTGCTCCTGTGGAACATACTCCATATTCATTACAAGCTTGATTGGTCTGTGGTCACTACCTGCTAATTGGTCCAGCACATGGCGATCGATTTTGTGGAGGATGTCTCCTGTGCAGAAAGCTAAGTCTGGAGTAGAAGTGGTAAGCCATCTTCTGGAGTAGAAGGTCGGTGTGTCATCCGCTTTGTTGAGTAGATGGAGATTTGAGTCTATTTCCCAGTCCTCCAATTCATCTCCTCTTTTGTCAGTATCTGGGTATCCCCATCTTTCTGAACGGCTATTAAAGTCTCCGACAATAATGCAGTTTGTGTCAGTTATTTTCATGTTTGAGAGTGTAAGGTCCTTATCTGCTGGGCTATACAGATTGTAGATTCTTATTTTCACGTCCTTTATCATTATATCAACACCTATAATTTCTGTTTGGTTGTCAGAGATCACAGATACTTTGCTGCAAGGTATTGTATTTCGTGTAAGTATTAGAACTCCTCCTTTATGTCCTTCGCGGACGAAACGCGTGGCCTGATATCCTCTGACTGAAAATTTGCGATTGGCATTGAGGTGTGTCTCTTGAATGCATGCCACATCTATTCTATCTTTATGAAGACGCTGTGTCAGGGATTCTTTCTTGTTATAAACTCCTTCGGCATTCCACTGTAGTATGTTGAATGTCCTTGGTATTTGGTCAATAGCTCTTAACCTACTCCTCTGTGCCTTGACTCCACAGCACAGGGGAAGGTGACCACCAGTAGTCATGGGTGGACCCCCTCGAGGCAGGGGGCCCGGCACTATCACCGCCTGATGGGACTTCACGGGATTAACACCATAACGATTAAGCGGTAGCGCTTAATCTCGAGGATGCGTACAATAGAGTTCGATATGATATTTTGATGACCGCACTGATTGAGAAGGGGGTCAATCCCTGGTTGGTGAACTGGATAGCAGCCGTCATGCACTCTCGTCGGGCCGCTCTCCGTCTGGGTGCATGGACCTCAGAGCCACATATGTTAACCCCGGGACTGCCACAGGGACCTGCAGTCTCACCGGTGATCTGTAATGTGTATTCGAGCAAGATTGCAAACCTAGAAGCACCAGGGGTTGGAAGAATACTAACATTTGCAGATGATATTATTGCATACAGGCAGGGGAGAGATAGGGAGCAAACAGCCCAGGAGTTACAGGCGACAGTAGATGAAGTGATTGACTGGTGCACAGAAATGAGTGCTGTCATCCACCCGGAAAAGGCGGCTGTTTTGTGGTGCTCTCTGGACAACAGGATTGTAAGAGCTGATGTCCCAAGCCTCGCGATAGATGGTAGAAATGTCAGCAGAGAGAACAAACTGAAGTATCTGGGGATCACATTTGACAGGAGCCTATTCTTCAAGGACCATGTGGAGACGGTTGTGACAAGATCTCAAAAGGGACTCAGTGCACTTAAAACTATGGCTGCAATGGATACAGAGCAGAGAATGCTTTTCACACTATACCAGCACTTGATCCTCTCAGTAATTGATTATGGATTAGGTCTGCTCACTGTCTCAGAGAGTCAGCTGGTGAAGTTAGAGCGCATACAGAACGAAACTATGCGGTCATTCTGGGATGCACTAGAGACACCCCAGTAGTGTGTATGCGTTACATCCTTGGTCTGCCGACTGTTGCTGGTAGGCTCAAGGTGATGCAGGCGAAGGCATACCTCAGAGTAGCTGCAGACACTAGACCACCCACTGCATGAGGAGCTGGACGCAGTTAAGGGTCAGCGACTGATAAGAGGGAAATCATGGATGGCTCAGGCGGAGGATACGATCAGACAGGTATGCCCCTTGGAGAACATTAGGCGTGGAGAGGAGTGGGTCAGAGTGCCAGCGGAGCAGTCAGACTTGTGCAGAGTTATAATCACATTAAGCAGGGAGTGCAGGGAGTGGCCAGCAGGGGCCACGGAAGTCGAAATCCAGTAACTAATTCAGGACAATGCTCACTCGGGTGATGTGATTATCTACACAGATGGTTCGGTGTCAAGAGGTGAGATAAGTGGCTGGAGGTTCATCGCCAAATGATATCACAACATCCAGCTTAAGAATGGAGGTGGAGGCAGTCACTGTGGCTCTCCGCTGGATAGAGAATACGACACACACACACACACATCGTGATTGTAACTGACTCAGAAAGCATGTTGACGAGGGTGAGGACGGGCAGGCTTCGTGCGGAGTGGCTTGCCTCGCTTCGGAGGTCACGGGTGACAAGCATCGCCTGGATCTTTTCTCCGGGGCATGCCGGTGTGCTGGGAAATGAACAGGCGGACAGATTGGCTGGCTCTGCAGAACTTGGTGGAGTATTGATACATGACAAGGCAGATGTGGTTGCGGCCTTGTGGGAGCACGTGCACACCTCGGAGAAGCAAATGGATTACCATGGTCTGGCAAGAATGAGACAGCGAGGAGTGACGAGGGGATCTGGCCGACGCTCAACGCTCAGAGGAAAGATGAGACGGACTTATAATCAGATTGCTACTGGTACTATTAGTGTTGGACCTCTTCGCTGGCTACTGAGGATGGGGACGGAGCACGCTATGGGAATGCCCCGAATGCTGTGATGTCGATTCCTAAATCAATCAATCAATCAATCATTTACCCAACATATTCTTAGAACCCGTCTATAACATTTATATTCAAAAGCATTTATTGCGCTGTTCAGCTTGTTTAGTAAATGTCCAGGTCTCACAGGCGTATGTTGCAATGGGAAAGATGCATGCTCTTAAAAATCTAATTTTTGTAGTTCTATCTGTCCCACTCCGTAATTTATTAAGTTGTTTTAGTCTTTGAAGAGCAATTGATAGTCGTCGTTTAATTTCTTTCATTGTGTCACCGTCGTTGGTAATCAATGACCCAAGATATTCGAAATTTTCCGCCACCTCCAATCTTTCCTCATTAACATATATTTCTTTCTCCATAGTAGTGTTATCTGTATGCATTATCTTTGTTTTTGCTATGTTAAGATATAAGTTGTGATTTTCACTATTTCTTTGGGTTGAGGTTATTAAGTTTTCTATACCAGTCTGTGATGTGGATAGTAATACTGTATCATCAGCATATCGAATCTCTGGTATTTCATGACCACCGATATTTAGGGCATCATATTGCTCCCTGGTTATATCATCTCTGACATTTCTCATTATATTTTCAGCGTATAGATTAAACAAATAGGGTGACAGAACACAGCCCTGACGGACTCCTTGCTTGATGTCAAACCAATCTGATGTCTCGCCATCTATTCTAACCGCTGCTTGTTGGTCTAGATAGAGCATTTTTATGAGTTGTACTACATGTGATGGAAAGCCCATATTCCTCATGATTTCCCAAAGTTTCTGATGTTGTACACAGTCAAATGCCTTTGAATAATCCACAAAACATGAGA
This sequence comes from Cepaea nemoralis, assembly GCA_014155875.1. Taxonomy (NCBI): domain Eukaryota; kingdom Metazoa; phylum Mollusca; class Gastropoda; order Stylommatophora; family Helicidae; genus Cepaea; species Cepaea nemoralis. The sequence continues at coordinate 384,584 of JACEFZ010021121.1, forward strand.
ATAGGTTTACATTAAATTCTCTGCACTTCTCTATTATTAAACGCATGTTGAGTATGTGATCTCTTGTTCCTCTTCCTTGTCTAAATCCAGCTTGAACCACGTTAATCTCTTCTTCCATTTTCTTACGAAGTCTTCCCATTATGATTTTTAGTAGAATTTTACTTGCATGACTGATCAGGGCAACAGTTCTATAGTTGGTGCATAATTTCAGGTTGCCCTTTTTTGGTATTGGAATGAAGATAGTTCTCTTCCAATCTTTTGGCCATATACCATATTTCCATATCTTTTTACATAATGCGTGATAGATTTGTATGCTTTCTTCTCCTCCCGCTTTAATTAGTTCTGCTGGTATCTCATCACATCCTGGTGATTTACCATTCTTCAGGTTCTTTATTGCCCATGCAATTTCATCTAATGAGGGTTCAGGTTTTGTTTCTGCTGTCATTGGTTCATGTATATCATTCATATCCTCACAGTCATTCATATCATACATTCCACTGCAGTATTCCTGCCATATTTCTAGAATTTGTCTAGATTATGTTAAGATATTTTCCAACTTGTCACAGATAACATTTAATTGAGGTTGAACATTTCTTGTCAATAACTTCATTTCTTGAACATTGCGTACTCTCTTCCATTCTAATGATATTGCTCTATTTTAATACAACAGTCTTGTATATAGTGGTTTTTGTCCTTTCTTGTGTTCTTCTTTATTTCTCGTGTTACATATTTATACTTCATCCTACTGTTGTCGGTTTCTCCTTTCTTTTTCAATCTCCTTAGTTGTTTTATTAATTCTAACGTGCATGGTGTAATCCATGGCTTATCTTGCTTAGTCCTGGTCGGAATTAAATCTTTGGCTGCTGTTATCAAGATATCCCTAGCTTGTACTGCCAGTTCATCAGGTGTCATTTCCTCTTGTGCAGACATCAAGACCCAAAAACGATTCCTCACTTCTATTAAAAAGTACACAATGAAAACAGGTATCTGTGACTCCAGTGAAAAGTGAGAGATGATAAACACACAGAGTGTACATACCTGACAACGAACGCAAACCTGTATGTACACTGTGTCTGTATTTTATTATCTCTCACTTTTTCCCGGTAGTCACATATACCTGTTTCCACCTTGTATTGTCAAATCCTGCCGCAACCGTAGCTTCTCCTACCTATTAAGTCAAGTAAACAACCCACGAGACTCTTCAATGGGTATTGTGCATAATCTGCTAGACCAGGGGTGGGCAAAGCACGGCCCGCGGGCCGCATGTGGCCCGGCAACTGATATTATGCGGTCCTGGAGGGCATTTAGAAATCAACATTTTTACTTCGTTTTTTAAGTTATTTTGTTGAATTATACAGAATTTCATGTATAGTTGTGAATGTTTTAACATGTTTGATAAAATTTCTTTCTACTTTTCTATTTTTTTTTGTAAACAGACCTTCGTAATGTAATGCTAAAATGCGAATTCATCGATTTTAATGTAGAGACATATTTATCAACATTTAAGAATTAATTCCTGTGAATAAAATGATTGATTTTGCAAGATAGTATTACATGAAAAATTTTTGCTGTTATAAATTATTTACACATTTACAATGTTCAAATTAATTTATTTGTTGTAGTAGTCTTGATATATTTCTGAAATTTATTCTGAGTTTACTCCTTGTTTTCCGAATATTTAATATTCACACACAGCCTGAAGTAGGTTTTCTTTCATTTCCTTTTTAAAGGTTTGAAAAATTCTAACTGTTAGAATTTTATTAAAACAAATATCTTCTTCTTCTTCTTCAGCGTTCCGAGCCATTGAGGTTCTTTGCTGCAGATACAAGCTGTCTCCATTCGGCTCTCTGGTTGACCTTCTCTTGCCAGTCGTTGATTCCGAGTTCTTGTAGGTCTGTATATATATTATCTCTCCACCGTCTTCTTGGTCTACCTCGGGGTCTACGGTCATTAATTTCCTGGGTGTAAGCGAGTTTTGTTTCCCTGTTATCTTCCATTCTTTCTATATGCCCCAGCCATTGTAGTCTATTAGCCTTCATGATACCAGTGATTAGCGGGGACTTAAACAGATCATACATGTCTTTGTTACTTCTTTTTTTCCACTCTCCACTTTGTGTATCCCTAATGGGTCCAAAGATGCGTCTTAAAACTTTGTTCTCAAAGGTTTGTAACAAGGCGTCGTCTCCTTTCGTTGTACTCCAGGTTTCAGAGCCATACAGCACAACTGGTCTGATTAGTGTTTTGTATATTGTGATCTTGGTGTTACGAGATAGCGCCTTTGATTTTAGTAGATGTTGCAGTGCATAGTATATCTTATTTCCAGAATTGATTCTAGTTTGTATTTCTTCCCTTATGATGTTGCAGCAGTTGAAGATTGTACCCAGGTATTTGTATGTTTCTGTTCTTTTAATGGTCATATTATCTACTTGTATGTGGCCAGAGTTTGTAGCCATTCCTTCTCTTGAAATTACCATATATATCTTGGTTGATAACCAGCCCCGTCTGTTGGGATTTTTCCTTTAAGTGAGTCAATATTTCCAATGTCTTTCGTTCATTTGCCCCTATAATATCTATATCATCTGCATAACCAAGCAGCTTGGATGTTCCTCCAATATCACATTCCTCCTTTACCCTCCTTACAACTTTCTCTAGAGCCAGATTGAAGAGTAGCGGCGATAGTGCATCACCCTGTTTCAAGCCAGATGTTATTTGGAAAGGGTCTGATTTCCTGCCTTTATATGTTACTATATTATTGGTCCTCTAAAAAGTACTGGAGAGTTTTGGTCATAGACCATAACTTTAGGAAGGGAAATTCCCAACTGCACCTCCCCGCGGTAGAGGATGGAAACACACCACGGTGTGGCTAACACAGCTCTGGGGACCGAGTATCCACCGGAATAAATGGACAACTCTGCAGCTGAGCAGAGCAGGGCACTCACTTGTCCTGACAGTCGGAAATGGCTGTCAAAGGCAGAGTTAAAAGACCACCATGTGAATGTGGAAGGCAAGGGGAAACCACCACATTATCTTCCCAAGATTTCACGGTGACACACATTTCAGAAATAGTGAACGACGTTAATGGCTGTCTTAGGACATCCTCGTCCGGTAGGGACAGTCATGAGCCACAGGTGACACCAGACCGTCATCCAGCTACTGATGGCAAAACTAAAACAATAACTAAACTAAATAAATTTAGTGTAGGAACATGGAATGTTAGAACATTAAATGAGCTAGGCAAGTTAAACAATGTTCTAAGAGAAATGGAAAACATGAAAATGAATATACTAGGCATAAGTGAGATGAGATGGAAGGGATCTGGCAAAATTATAACCGACAAACACACAATAATTTATTCTGGAGGGGACACACATGAAAATGGTGTAGGAATAATATTTGATGAAAATACAGCCAAATCTATGACTGGATACTGGTGCATTTCAGATAGAGTTATAATGGTCAAAATCAAAGGCAAACCAATAGATATAAATATTATACAAGTATATGCACCAACAACAAACAGTAGTGATAAAGATATACAACACTTTTACGATGAAGTTGAAATGGCAATAGCCCAAATTGGATCACAAGAAATAAAAATAATACTGGGGGATTTTAATGCTAAAGTAGGAAAGGGAAAAATAGAGGATATAGTGGGGAATTACGGTTTAGGTACAAGAAATGAAAGAGGAGAGAAACTAATAGAATGGGCAAATATTAATGATATGATAATTGGAAACACATGGTTTAAACACCATAAAAGACGACTGTACACATGGAAAAGCCCTGATATGAAAATACGCAACCAAATTGACTACATACTTATTAATAAAAGATTTAGAAATGCATTAATTAATGTAAAGACAATGCCTGGTGCTGACGGTAACAGTGATCATGTACCACTATGTGGACAAATAAAAGTAAGATTAAAGAGAGGGGAAAAATGGTTAAAAACTTGAGACTTAATAAAGAGGTTCTGAAAGTAGATAAAGAAATTCAAGAACAATACAGAGTGACTGTGAAAAATAGGTACAATGCAATAGCTAAAATACAGAGTATAGATGAACAATGGGAAATGTTAAGGGACTCCATTCATCAAACTAGCAAAGAAATATTACCGGAGAGAAGCCAAAAAGCTAAGAAAAAATGGATGAATGAAGAAATCTTAAGGCTGATGGACAAAAGGAAACAGAATAAAAATGACAAACAAGAGTATGCTAAGATAAATAAAGAAATAAGAGATAAATGTGTGAAGGCAAAAGAAAGTTGGTTAAACGAGCAATGCAGAAAAATTGAATTAAATTCCATTAAAGATCAAAAAAGTATGCACAGACAAATCAGCGAGCTCACAGGAAGAAAAATAAGAATAAATACAGGGTGTTTGAAATCAAAAACAGGACAGATTTTATTGGAGGAAGGTGCTATAATGAAGAGGTGGAATGAGTATATAAGAGAATTATATAATGGAGAAAGGGAAGAATTAACAGAAGAAAGTAACTTAGAAGGCCCACCTATTCTAAAAGAAGAAGTCGCTGACGCTATGAAACATATGAAGAAAGGAAAAACAGCTGGGCCAGATGAAATCACAGTAGAAGAATTAGAAGTATTGGGAGAATTTGGGGTAGATATATTAACCAACATGCTGAATGATATTTACAACAGTGGACATTTACCGAGCGATTTGCTGAAATCTGTATTTATAGCTATACCAAAGAGACCAGGAGCACTTGAATGCGAAGATTTTCGTACAATTAACCTCATAAACCATGTCACTAAGCTTCTACTCAGAATTATAATGAGAAGAACAAGAAAGAAAATAAAAATGGAAATTAGTGAAGAACAGTATGGTTTTATGGAAGGAAAGGGTACAAACAATGCAATATATATATTACGAACACTAATAGAAAGATCAATAGAGAAACAGAGAGACATATATTTATGCTTCATAGATTATACTAAGGCATTTGATAAAGTAAAACATGATGAGCTGATTAAAATGTTGGAAGATATCAACATTGATGGGAAAGATTTAAGAATAATAAAGAATATATACTGGAACCAAGTAGCAGCAATTAAAATGGGAAATAAAGAGGGTAGTTACGAACAGATAAAGCTAGGAGTACGACAGGGGTGTGTCTTGTCACCCGATCTCTTCTCCCTGTATAGCGAAGTAATAATGAGAGAGATCAAAGAGAAGCCAGGAATACTAATCGGAGGATATAATATAAACAATATACGCTATGCAGATGACACAGTATTGGTAGCGGATAATGCAACAGACCTACAACAATTGTTGGACAGTGTAGTAACAGAGAGTGCACAGAAAGGACTGTCCTTGAATATCAAGAAAACAGTAACAATGGTGATATCAAAGAAAATGGGGACACCAAAATGTGACATAGAAATAGAAGGGGAAATTCTCAACCAAGTGGATAATTTTAAATACCTAGGGGCACTTATAACATCAGATGGAAGATGTACAAAAGAGATTAAGAGCAGAATAGGGCAGGCAAAGACAGCATTTCAGAAAATGAAGAGTATCTTATGCAATAAGTCGCTATCAATGAATGTAAGAAAGAGAGTACTGAAAATGCTATATAGAACCAGTTTTGCTGTATGGCAGCGAATCTTGGAATGTAAATGGACAAATTAGGAAGAACTTAGAAGCAACAGAGATGTGGTTTTTAAGACGAATGTTGCGAATTCCTTGGACTGCCAGAGTAACTAACAACGATTGCCTGAAAGAGGCTAATGAAACTAGAACACTATATACAACAATAAGAAAGAGACAAACATCTTTCTTTGGTCATGTGATGAGAAGAGAGGCATTAGAGAACATCGTGACAACTGGAAAGATCGAGGGGAAGAGAGGCAGAGGCAGACCAATAGAAATGATGCTGGACGGACTGAGACGGTGGCATGGAGGAATAACATCAGCAGAGTTGATCCAGAACACCAAAGACCGAGATCTGTGGAGAGCCATGAACGCCTACGCCAGCCGGCACGGCACTTGATGATGATGATTATAAGTATCTTCCATGCATAGTCTGGTCATGTTGATTAACTTCCTTGGTATTCCAAATTCCCGCATAGCATTCCATAGACTATTCCTATGGACACTATCATAGGCCTTTTTAAAATCCACAAAAATGTTATGGAGATCTCTTTTATATTCCCAATTTTTCTCGGCTATTTGTCGTAAGATAAATATCTGATCTATTGTTGATCTGTTTTGTCTAAAACCCGCCTGTTAGTAACCTAATATGTATTCTGAATATGGTTTTAGTCTATTTAGTAATACTGCGGATAGTATCTTATAGCTTATGGACAGTAGTGATATTCCTCTATAATTTTCACACTGGAACTTGTCTCCTTTCTTATAGATAGGTATCAATAATGACTCTTTCCAGTCATGGGGTAATTCTTCTGTCCTCCAGATTTTTATTATTAGTTCGTATAGCTTTAGATGTAATGCATGGTCACCGCCTTTATAAATTCAGCAGCAATTCCATCAGCCCCAGTTGCCTTATTGTTTTAAGTCGTGTGATTACATATAGGATTTCTTCAAATGCAGGTTCTTCAATTTGTGGTTCACACGTTAGAACCTCTTCCTGTGAGAAAGTGTTACGTGGAGCTTCACAATTTAGTAATTCAACAAAGTATTCTTTCCATGTGTTGAACATTTCCTCATTGGTATTTATCATATTCTCATTTTTGTCTTTTAAACCATATGTGTTGCGTTGGTGCCCTCGTTTCGTTGACTTCAGTTCTTTAAAAAACTTTCTGGATTCGTTTTTCTGGTGATTAGTTTCCATATCTTTGATTATATTACTCATATATTGTCGCTTCTGCCGTCGAACTATTTTTGTAGCCTCTTTACGTTCATTTCTATATTGCTCTTCCTTTTGGATGTTGTTGATGTCATTTAGCCATAGCTGTCTGGCATTCTTTTTCCTAATGACTGCTGCTTCACATTTTGGATTGAACCATCTGTTCTTTCTATGCGTGGTTAACACACCAAGACATTCTTCTGCGGTAGATAAAAAAAACAAACAAATATTAAAACAAATATTACCACTTAAAAACAACGCAAGATTGAAGATGAATGCCTTGTTTTTAATGATGAATGGACAACCAAGTACTGTTTTATAAAAGTTGGTAGTAAATCTTTTTGCATGTTATATCGTGAGTCAGTAGCTGTCTTCAATTTAAAGAGACATTATCAAACAAAACATTCCGATTTCGGATACAATTTAACACCAGAAGAGAGGACAGGAAATGCCTGGAGTTGGTGGAAAATTTGGAGAAACAGCAAGCTGTTTTCAATAAAGTCTTCAAGATTCTGCAACAGAAGCTAGTCTTGTGCTGTCACACAGAATTGTAAAACAGAACAAGCCATTTTTTGATGGCGAGTTCATCAAGGATTGTTTGCTAGATGCAGTAAACATTATGTGTCCAGAACAAAAAACCAAATTTGACAACATTACTTTATCAAGGAGAACTGTGGTCAGTCGTGTTGACAAGATAAGTGACAATTTGATGCATAAACTTCAAGATGCAAGTAAACAATTTGTGTGGTACTCTCTTGCATTGGATGAGAGGACCGATGTACATGAGACTACCCAATTATTGATATTTATACGTGGAATAAACACTTCTTTCAAACTCACTGAAGAATTACTGAGTGTTGAGTCACTCAAAGACGTAACCACAGGCCATGATATATTCAATGTTGTTACTAACTGTATTGAAAGAACTGGGTTGGTTTGGAACAAGATGGCAAGTGTTACAACTTACGGAGCTCGTGCTTTGACTGGAAAAAAAATGTAGGTCTGATAAAGATGATAAGTGATAAGATTAAAGCAGAATATCCTGACCACACATTATTATCACTTCGCTGTGTGATTCATCAAGAAAGTCTGTGTAAAACTGGTTTGAATGTCAAGCATGATATTGACCCAGTTGTCAGTATCATCCGCCTCATCAGATCAAGAGGATTTAATCACAGCCAGTTGAAGGCATTACTTGACGATTTGGAAACAGAACATTCCGATGTCCTGTACCACACCAGTGTTCGATGGCTGAGTCTCGGCAAGGTGTTAAGGCGAGTGTGAGACCTCAGAGAAGAAATAGTGATGTTCCTAGAGATGAAGGACATTTAATGTGACTTTAATACTAACATTGTCAATAAAGAGTGGAAGTTAGACTTTATGTTTGCCATTGAAATTATGGAAAAGTTAAATGAACTGAATGTCAAACTTGAGGTCAATGGTGTGTTTGCATATGAATTGTATGTACATGTAGAATCAGTTGAGCAAAACTCTCACTGTTCTCGAGACAAGCAAGTGAGAAAAGGTATTGTCACTTCCTTTTGCTGAAACGAGAAACCATTCTGATGAAATGGCTGAAAAATACAAAGCCCTATTAAATGCATTGACTGACGAATTTGGATGGAGATTCTAAGATTTCAAGAACTTAGCCTACAGTTCAATATTCTCAGTTCCCTTTTAGTGCAGAAGTTAAGACAGCCACAAAAGACATACAGTTGGAGCTGCTTGACTTACAAGCAGATCGTGACCTGAAAGAGAAATTAAAGTCAGATGGTTTGCTGGATTTCTATGGATCTTTATCAGAAGAATCATTTCCTAACTTGAAAAACTTTGCATCTAAACTTTTATTATTGTTTGGATCAACATAAATTTGCGAACAAGCATTTTCTTGCTTGCAGATCAACAAATAGGTTTTTATTGTCGGACTGAAACTTGCATGCTGTCATGCGAATTTCAACAAGTAAACTTGCTCCAGATATCAAGAATATTGTCAAAAATGTCAAGCCGTTACATACATCTCATTAGAAATCAACAATTGTAGTGACAATGTAGTCGGTAGATAATAAAACAAATTTATTATAATAAAAATTTGTAAAATCTTGTTAACAAATTAGTAAAAGTTTTTGTCCATATTGTAAAATATAATGTATAAGTGTATAAGTAAAATTAAATTGCAATAATTAGTTATTTATACTGTTTAATCACCTGTAAATAATTCGTAATTACTTATTGTGATAGGCTGCTGTAAACAAAGTGGACATAATATATATGCGGCCCCCAATAGCTTTACATTTGTCAATGTGGCCCTACGCACAAACAGTTTGCCCACCCCTGTGCTAGACCCATATTTTTCATAGACAAATCAATGGGAACTCCAGGGATCATGTGATCAATATCACAATGACCGCTTTACTTCCCATAGTTCTGGCACTGACCCTAAGCTGATCCGACTAGGGAGTGCAGGTCCACTTTTTGTGTAAAATCCCTCTTGATGCGAATTCGAATCCATGACCACCGGGTTGGCAGGCAAGCGGTGAACTTCTAGGCCACGGCGGCTCAAGAAGTAGCGTAAGGACATTACCTATAGATGGTTCTGGGCGTCGGTGGAGTCTGTTGACAATATGTACCCAACTCTTGGTAGGGGACTTACCAGTCTAGTCTTAGTCTCAACCAGTCAGCACATCTACTGCTGCTGCAACTACCACAACGACTACTACTGCTGCTGCTACTACTACAACTGCTGATGCTGCTGCTACTACTACTACTACTACTACTACTACTACTACTACTACTACTACTACTACTACTACTGCTACCTACTACTACTACTACCACTACTACTGCTGCTGATGCTGCTGCTGCTACTACTACTACTACTACTACTACTACTACTACTACTACTACTACCACTACTACTACTACTACTACTACTACTACTACTACTACTACTACTACTACTACTGCTGCTGATGCTGCTGCTGCTGCTACTACTACTACTACTACTACTACTACTACTACTACTACTACTACTACTACTACCACTACTACTACTACTACTACTACTACTACTACTACTACTACTACTACTACTACTGCTGCTGATGCTGCTGCTGCTGCTACTACTACTACTACTACTACTACTACTACTACTACTACTACTACTACTATAACTGCTATTACTACCAGCACTATCACCACCATCGCCACCATCAAAGAAACGAATGATGTCAAACACGACCCAGCTGCGGGAATACAACGAACAGCAGTAACACCAAGAAATGTCAAACGTCAACTTTCCTAGAACATAACCACACAACACACACACACACACACACACACACACACACACACACACACACACGGAGAGAGAGAGAGAGAGAGAGAGAGAGAGAGAGAGAGAGAGAGAGAGAGAGAGAGAGAGAGAGAGAGAGAGAGACGCTGCAGCGACGAGCAGCCAAGTCATTCGCAATGCCCAGAGCTGCAAATCGCCTGACGCCCAGCTATGGTTACAAAGTTATTATTTTTTCCATTGTGAATTTTACAATCTTCAGATTCAACCCCCTCCTGCATTCTCTCCATTGATTTCGCAGTTTGAACCCCGATGCGAAGGCCTGACTTGTGAGATGCCTTCTGTGGGACATTTTGCTGGCCAGAAGTCGGCGCCTGGCGACTGTAATGGTGGTTTTGTGTGTCGTATGCTCATTTGTTGACTTAATGAGGTTTTTCTGACCGTCCCGAATAGACCAATGCGATCTGGTAGAACCAGCGCCGTTGAATACGACTCCTAATATCTCCGCCTGCATTATTAATGGTCATTTGCGAATTGATGTATGTGATTTGATGGCTGGTATTTGTCTGCATGTCCACCATGAAAGCTGCATGTACTTTGAAGATCATGGACGATGCATGTTAAATGTGAATGGAGCATTTTGGTATTGGTATTTTGTATATAACAAGTGAATCGGCACAACCGTCCCAGAACAGTTATAACATATGATAGAAAGTACATTTTAGGGAAGATTAGAACAAGAATAGCTATGGCAAAGGCTACTGCTAGCTTGTTACTGGATGGAAAACTTACTGGTAAATTAAAAGCTGTCAATAGCAGTGAGAAACAGTGTTTTGAAGTGCTATGTAGCACCTTTACTGTAAGATGGGTGTGAAACATGGGCAGTAAACAGACAATTTGAGAAATATCTAATGGCAGTGGAAATGTGGTTTCCGAGGAAAATCTAAAGAATACTATGGACGTACAGAAAAATTAATGAGAAAGACCTACAACGGACAAATGAAATCTGTCAATTGGTTAGAGAAATTAGACATAAGCTGTTAAGGTTACTTGGACACGGGTATAAGTACACTAGTCTTTGCACGCTTTCGTGTCTATGTCGGAAATTGGTCTTTCTGACAAGGTAAGCTGTTCGACGTGTTTCTGTATTCAAGTTTCTCCTATTTTGGACATGTCATAACTGATAGTGATAAAAGTTTCTCCTATTTTGGACATGTCATAACAGATGGTGATAAAAGTTTCTCCTATTTTGGACATGTCATAACAGATAGTGATAAAAGTTTCTCCTATTTTGGACATGTCATAACAGATAGTGATAAAAGTTTCTCCTATTTTGGACATGTCATAACAGATGGTGATACAAGTTTCTCTTATCTTGGACATGTTATAATAGATGGTGATACAAGTGAAAAATAAATCAAAAAGTGAACAGGAATGGCAATAATGTTTTCAGCAACATTGTTGTATTCTTTTTCTTTCGTTGGCGTAAAATGTGTCTACAATTGCACTGTTGTCTCTTCTTTGAATTTAACTGTTTTTGTTTTTAGTTCACACGGTGACCCATATAGTTTATCTTCCACTGTTGTTTCTCTAGGCCAGAATGTCGTATTTTGGGCAGTCTTGGAGTGTGTGATTTGTTGTTTGCAGCGCCAATCCGCATATGCACATGGCTGATTCTCCAATTTTGAATTTTGTATACATATGGTTGCGTAATCTATTGTGTCCTGTTCTGAGGCACAGTATAAAGATTTGTTCTGGTCTGTATTCGACATAATTAAATCAGAATTAACATCTAAAGAAGATGGGGGGGGGGGGGGGGGCTGAGTGGTATCGAGGTATGGTGTCCGCCTCGAGTGCTGGAGGTCCCGGGTTCAGTCCCCGGTGAGGACTGGGATTTATTTAAAAAATCCACCTGGACTTCCAGTAATAAAATTTCCCCTGGTCTCTGGGTAGTGAGATCGGACGCCCGTGTGTATTGTTGCGCACGTAAAAAATCCCTTGGCAGTTGGAAATCCAAAAAGAGTATCCTAACGGCACTGTCCGTGCAAAAATTTCTAGTTAAAAATCTACCCAAAGTATTTCAGGATGCAACGGAGTTCGTGCATTGAGCTGAGTTTCTCCAGACTCAGGTTTGAGTTAGGAGGAGAACGGAACACTTATGGGTTAAACCGTGTGCCGTGATGTTGAAACAGCGACTAAACTAACTAAACTAACATCTAAAGAGATGAACAACCCATTACAGACGATAATTGTCAAATGTTTTGTATCTTCAACTCTACTATGTGGTGAAGGAGCCTATACCACGGACAATCCATTAGAGAGTCGAACAGAGGCCCTGGAGAATGTGGATATACAGAAGAATATGTTGCATTTCATGGAAACAAAAACAATCAAGTACAGAGGTTATAATAAATCAGGGAATAAAAAGAGAGTTGATAAAAGAAATAAACAAGAGGCAAGTTAAAAATGTCGCCCCATCAAAAGACATAACACTCTTATAAAAACCACACTGGAGGGTAAGGTTGAAGGCAAGTGAGCAAGAGGTAGACAACGATACAAGTAGGAAGATAATATCAAGAGATGGACGATGATCTGACAGAATGTACAGTGAAGGCGTGAGACACAAAGGGTTGGATATCCATTGCAGCTAACCTTTACTGTGGAGACGGTACCTGATTAATTGATTGATTGATTGATTGATTGATTTATGTATTGATTGATTGATTGATTTTCTATTGAAGCTACATAACAATGTAAGTTGCAATTTGTTTACAGCATAAATTGGTACTCACAGACCACAACCGAATGAAGCAGAAAACAGATTCAATAGCCGCTGTGATTTCCCAGCAATTGATAAATAAAAATACACCTAACGAACGCCCAAACAAGCATTCACGTGCAACCATAAATATGTACGCGCTGAACACGTTTCAGACAGTGGTTGCCGGGAGATGTATGGCAAATCGTTGTGTGAGCGAGTTCTCTGCGTCAGGGTTGACCTCGGTGGTCAGCTGGGGAGCTGTGTACTCTAGAAGCGTTTATCGTTCCATTTTCAACTGTATTAAAGTTTCCATTCTTGTCATCGAAAAGTGGGGTTCAGCGTGGACGAATGGATAAGAGCGGTTGTTCTTAAACATCCGGTGTGCTGATGCCGAGGTAGCGGGTTCAACACCTACACCGGTCAGTTGGACTAAAATGTTGAAACCTGGTCCTTAACTTGGGGGGAGTAAATTACAAGTACCTCAGAAGTCGGAGTGGGTTCACTTGATGGCAAGGGACATTGGTAAATAGGAAAAGCTAATCCACACGCAAAAATCACTTTTTTGGACTAAAATGTTGAAACCTGGTCCTTAACTTGGGGGAGTAAATTACAAGTACCTCAGAAGTCGGAGTGGGTTCACTTGATGGCAAGGGACATTGGTAAATAGGAAAAGCTAATCCACACGCAAAAATCACTCCAGTGCGCTAAAACTAAAAGTGGTAGCACATAAACATAAACGAACACAAGAAAAACAAGTATGACAAGTCATCTCATTTATCACACACACACACACACACACACACACACACACACACACACACACACACACACACACACACGAACACACACACACGAGCGGGCGAGTCAATAAGTAAGTCACACAGTTCTGTGGGATGGCAGGTAAATGTAGTTGGTATTTTCTACGGGTGTCATTAGGTGACAGCAACGTCGAACTTTATATTCCCGTTGGTCAGGTGGCGCTAGGTGTCTCATGCGTATGCGCAGCGCATAAACAAATGGCGACTGTACTTACGGCGTGTACAACCAAAGAGCAACGTACTGTTGTGTTATTTTTTAATTTTTTTTTTGGTGGGCAAAAGAACTGCCTGCAAAGGACATTCATAAGGAAATGCTTCCTGTGTATGCTGACAAATGTTTGTCCCGTAAAGTGGTGCATAGCTGGATAGAAACATTTTCTCAAGGACGATTTAAAATTGTTGATGATCCGATCTGGACGTCCTGTTGAGATTGCAACAAAAGCATCCGTGCAGCAGGTGGAGGAGATGATTAGAGGTGACAGACGAGTAATGATAGACTCTGTAGCATCTGCAATAGGGTGCTCACATGGTTCAGCAAACAACATAATGCATGATCGAATTGAAATTTCCAGGACTGCTGACTAGTGGAGTGTTGCTTCTTCATGACAATGCCAAACCACATACGGCTCGACTAACTCAGGAGAAAATTAACCAAATAAGGTGGGACGTTCTGGAAAGTGCATCAATATTGGTGGAAATTATGTTGAGAAATAATGGGACATTGATTGATTGATTGATTGATTTAGGAACCGATATCACAGCATTCGGGGCATTCCCATAAGCACTCCGTCCCCATCCTCAGAAGCCAGCGAAGCGTTCCAACCCCAATAATAAATAAAGGGACAGTGTATGTATAAAAATAAACTGGTTTCAAAATGTTATGATATGTAGTTATTTTTCTACAGCCATTTGTGACTTACTTATTGACTTTCCTTCTTATATACACATACACACAAACACACACACACACACACACACATCTTTACTGGTTACTCTCTAACTCACACACTATCTGACTGTATACATTCTCTACTGGTTACTCTCTGACTCACGCACTATATGACTGTATACATTCTCTACTAGTTACTCTCTAACTCACACACTATCTGACTAGTAGTATACAATGTTGTATTCAGGTATTATTTGTGGTGGCAACCACCGATTTTTTACTATACAAAAAGTCTATCACCGCAAGCGAAATCGTCATAACCACGAAAACGGGGCATTCACACGGGGACCACAATTTAAAAAAAAAATGACGGTTATTTTCTTGGGTCTGGGTGACCACTTCCGGTTGTCGTGATGAAATAAAATTTCAACAATAAAATTGTACAAAAAATTAACAATTAAATTTCTCTTTATGGTTCCAACTTGAATGTTTCATGTAGAAAGTTAATTGTTAATTTTTTGTACAATTTTATTGTTGAAATTTTATTTTTTCATTCAACCATAGTGACTTATTACATAAAATACATTTAATTTTCTGAAATACAGTTGTTGTTTGCATAGGGGACAGGCGAATATCGCCAGTAGGTTGGGGATGTAAAATGACAACGTGGGATATTTTTCCCCTTTGGTTAAGGCATTTTCCTACTTTTCATAAGTTTTGGGTGAAATTTGTCCAAACATTTTTCACATTTGGGTAACAAAGTTTCCTACTTTTCTATGAGTTTGTTTGACATTTTGTCAGACTTTTCACAGCTGGACAACAAAATTTCCTACATTTCACAAGTTTGGGTGAGATATTTATAAGTTTGGTTGAACTTTGGCCACAATTTTTTCACATTTGGTCAACAAAATTTCCTACTTTTTATGAATTTGGTTGAAATTTGACCAAACTTTCCACATTTTGGTTAACAAAGTTTCCTACTTTTTATGAGTTTTGTTTGAAATTTGGCCAAACTTTACATATTTTGTTAACAAAATTTCCTATTTTTTCATAAGTTTTTGATGAAATGTGTCCAACCATTTCATATTTGATTACCAAAGTTTCCTACTTTTTATGAGTTTGTTTGAAATTTGGCCAATATTTTCACATTTGGTTAACAAAGTTTCCTATTTTTCATAGGTTTGGGTGAAATTTGGCCAAACTTTTCACATCTGGACAACAAAAGTTCCTTCTTTTGATAAGTTTTTGGGTGAGATATTTATAAGATTGTTTGAACTGTGGTCAAAGCTTTTCACATTTGGTCAACACAATTTCCTATGTTTTATGGGTTTGGATGAAATTTGGTCAAACTTTTCACAGCTGGACAACAAAATTTTATACTTTTCATAAGTTTGGGTGAAATTTGGCCAAACTTTTCACGTTTGGTTAACAAATTTTCCTACTTTTCATATGTTTGACTGAGGTTTTTATAAGTTTGATTTGAAATTTGGCTAACCTTTTCACATTTGGTTAACACATTTTCTTACTTGGCCAAGATTTTTGCCATTTGGTTAACAAAGTTTCCTACTTTTCATAAGTTTGGGTGAAATGTGGTCAAACTTTTCACATCTGGACAACAAAATTTCACACTTTTCATAAGTTTGGGTGAAAGTTGGCCAAACTTTTCATGTTTGGTTAACAAATTTTCCTACTTTTCATATGTTTGACTGAGGTTTTTATAAGTTTGGTTTGAAATTTGGCTAAACTTTTCACATTTGGTTAACACATTTTCTTACTTGGCCAAGATTTTTGCCATTTGGTTAACAAAGTTTCCTACTTTTCATAAGTTTGGGTGAAATGTGGTCAAACTTTTCACATCTGGACAACACAATTTCACAATTTTCATAAGTTTGGGTGAAAGTTGGCCAAACTTTTCACGTTTGGTTAACAAATTTTCCTACTTTTCTTATGTTTGACTGAGATTTTTTTATAAGTTTGGTTTGAAATTCGGCTAACCTTTTCACATTTGGTTAACAAATTTTCTTACTTGACCAAGATTTTTGCCATTTGGTTAACAAGTTTTCCTACTTTTCATAAATTTGATTGAAATGTGGCCAAATATTTTTCCCTTTTGGGTAACAGATTTTCTTACGTTTTGCAAAGGTTTCCTACTTTTCATAATTTTGGTTGAGCTATTTCAGACTATGGTCGACAGTTTTTTTTCTACTTTGGTTAACCCGTTTCCTTAATTTTGTTGAAATATTTATTGAATTTGTCACCAATATGTATCATTCTCTCATCACATGACAACTATATACACCGTAAACACTAATAAAAATTCAACAACCAAGACGTAATTATAATATATGCCTGTTTATTTTACAGTATTTCAAGTACATTTTACAGTATTTCAGTACATTTTTCAAGAATAAAAATGCATAATGTCATTATACGAAATGGATGATGTGATATGAGGTGGTATACATAGTATCATCACAACGTTTTATTTTCACATACAAAGCTATACACATTGTCTGATGTTTCTGGATTTCTACACGCCATTGTCTGAGTAGGTTGGTTTTTTCGGTTGGTAGCCTGGTATGTACATGTCACTTAGCATGTAATCATAAAACTGGTCTCCTGTTTGGTGGGCTGCTATCTGAGTCTTGTAGATACCCGAGGCATCAATCATCTGAGTGTCGGGCACATCATGTCTTCGGACAAGTCTGGGGTTTTCGATGTACCACCCCGTATTTCACCATTATTCTAGGTCTGATCTCTTCCGAACTCGAAAAATGTAACGTCAGCACTGAAGTCCCGGTAGTGAATGCGACCTTTGTGCCCGTATCAGTGGTTAGAAGTATTTCCACCGTGTCGAAGGAGTAACGATTCAGCGGTATGTAGTGAGGTTTGTCGTAGGCGCGAAACACTGAGGTCGAGCGCTGATTCATGATAGGAACCGTCCTTAGTAGTGGGACCATGACATCTCCGACTGGTCTCGCCTCAATGAGATCGCAGTATACGTAGACATTTTGCAGGTCGTTATTCAGCTCTATCGCCCCTTCACCTTCAATTGTCTCTAGTATCTCTTGCAACTTCTCACTAAATGTAATAGTGGCCCCGGGTTCGAGTATTTTCACGATAACTTTCTTTGATGCATTGTCGAAGTGGAATAGAACACAGAGCTGCTCGTCCACCTTCCGATCTTTCATTAGTCGATTCAGTGCAGCTATAAACGCCTCTGGTGAACTGTACAGTCCCGGGGGACACGCCTTTCTTATCACTCTACCGTTTGGTGGGATGTATCTTAACCATACTTCATTCTCTAGCACATTGCAGTAGTAGTTGGGGAATTGAATTTCGGCCAGACCCACTTCGAAATGTTGACTCACCTCAATAGTCTGCGGTAACTTGACGCAATAGTGACCTGGTGTGTTCTTGGGAAACATGTTCGGCGAAGCATTACTCGGTAATGTCACGTAGAAGCTCATATTTTAGGGTTTGGTAGCATGTAACCCAAACAGCTGCTTAGAAGAGCGATCCACAACTTGCTCTCGACCGCGTCGACGTTGTCACGAGACAGATTAAATAGTGATACGCCAATGACTGTGTATATAACAACCAGTTGACAGAAGAAGACAATCTCTAGTCGCGGTACTCGCCGACCACACATAGCACCAGAACGAATTTCTTTCCCCTTCTGGGGTATTTTGTGGGTTAGTTTCCACGTTGGTTTCTTCCATTACCACTGTTTTTGACCTACTGGGTCATTACACTCGTGTCTCGGTTGTATCATTAGTTGCTATTGGCAAATGCAAAAATCAGTGCTCGAGGCGTTCGTTGTGGGACATTGTCGGTACTAAGGACATTACTTTCTGAACTTAGCCGTAGGCATAAGGTCACCATACAAGGGTTGTCATCCCACTGTCGAGTACCCAGACACGCCAGCGCTGTTCGATTGGTTACGGAAGGAGTGGAATAAGATAAGTCTGATCCACCCGTTACATACCACCAAAAGAAATGAATGACGAAGTCAGCCAGAAAGCCACAGTACTTGCTCAAGGTGACTACCTTGTTATGGACAGATCAGGACGAGACATTATTCTGCCTCTCAGAATAGGCCACCTGTATACAAACATTCAGGTTAATGAATCAGCCATGTACATGTGTTGATTGGTGTCGCAGCCAGCCGAGCACATACTCCAGTTATATGCGATTAGAACCATATATCTCTTTATTATCCTAGTATTTTGATCGGTTTTAGTCACATGGTTGTACACTTACACATGCAATCGAGTGCGACGCCATCTTTACCGGTTTTAGTCATGTGTTTCGATTGTATACCTTAGACATATGACCGGAAGCAGCGCCATATTTAATCGAGTGTGAGCATTACCCAAGTGTCTCGACTGTATCGTTATGCTGTCAGTACACTCTGAGTCATCGTCCAGTTTTCCCCCAAAGACATGTCTGAACACGTTCACGTACGTTCACTCCGCCGACATAGCCCCGTGATGAATCACCCAGTTGGTCACCCTCAGATGATGCTGATGATGATGATGATGATGATGATGATGATGATGATGATGATGATGATGATGATGATGACGATTTTTGTTGGTGGTGGTGGGTGATGACGGTGATGGTAATCCTGCTGACAGACACCGCAGAAGATCATGGTTGCCGGTCGTTCAGAAAGACAACGGCAACCTTGCCCAAGAAGCATGAATGCTGGGGCTGACTGCATCGTCCTGTAAATGCAATGCATTACAACTTGACTGCAGTATGTAATAGCCAGACACAACTATAGTACGAGGTATATCTTTGGTTGTGATATGACACGCCAAATCATGGTGGCACACGAACAACCAAACAATGCTGGGGCTGACTGCGACGTCCTGTAGATGCATTGCATTACACCTTGACCACGCTATGTACTAGATAGACACATAACTATAGTACGAGGCGTAGACTTGGTCGTGAAATAACACGGCAAATCATGGTGGCACACGACCATCCAAACAATGTTGGGGCTGACTGCGACGTCCTGTAATAGATAGACAACTAGCTGTTGATACACCCTCTTCACACGCACATGACATGGTTGTCGTTCATTCAAAATGAGAATCGCAAACTTGCCCAGCACACATGAAACTCCATAGAATGTTGAGGTTGACTGCGGACGTCCTGTAATTGATAGCACACACGCGCGCGCGCACGCACACACAGATACACACACGGATGTCATGATGGCACACGTGCACCAATCAATGTTGGGGCTGTCTGCAACGTCCTGTAAATGCATTGCATAAACAATGTTGGGGCTGACTGCGACGTCCTGTAATAGATAGACAACTATCTGGTGATACACCCTCTACACATGCACATGACCTGGCTGGTGTTCATTGAAAATGACAATTTCAAACTTGCCCAGCACACATGAAACTCCATAGAATGTTGAGGTTGACTGCGACGTCCTGTAATTGATAGCACACCCGCGCACGCGAACGCACACACAGACACACACTCGGATGTGATTATGGCCCACGAGCACCACTCAATGTTGGGGCTGTCTGCAACGTCGTGTAAATGCATTGCATAAACAATGTTGGGACTGACTGCAACGTCCTGTAATAGATAGACATCTAGCTGGTGATACACCCTCTTCACACGCACATGACCTGGCTGGTGTTCATTGAAAATGACAATTGCAAACTTGCCCAGCACATATGAAACTCCATAGAATGTTGAGGTTGACTGCGATGTCCTGTAATCGATAGCACACCCACGCACGCACACAGCATGCACACACACGCCTACATGCGCGCACACACACACGGATGTGATGATGGCACATGCGCACCAATCAATGTTGGGGCTGTCTGCAACGTCCTGCAAATGCATTGCATAAACAAAGTTGGGACTGAATGCGACGTCCTGTAATAGATAGACAACTAGTTTTTGATACACCCTTTTCACACGCACATGACCTGGCTGGTGTTCATTCAAAATGACAATTGCAAACTTGCCCAGCACACATGAAACTCCATATAATATTGAGGTTGACTGCGACGTCCTGTAATTGATAGCACACCCGCGCGCGCGCACACACACTCGGGAGTACACCCACGCACACACACACCCCTATATGCGCGCGCACACACACGGCTGTCATGATGGTACAATTGCAACCAAATAATATTGGAGTTGACTGCGACGTCCTGTAATTGATAACGCGCACACACACACACACACACACACACACACATGCATGTGACATGACTACTGTTCGTTCAATAAGACAGCAGTAATCTTACCCACCAAACACAACACTCCACAGAATGTTGGGACTGACTGCGATGTCCTGTAATTGCTAGCACACCCGCGCGCGCACGCACACATATACACACACAGACGCGCACACATATCCCGCGTGACCAAGTCATCAAGGCAAGTACGTATATATGTCTTACCCACTGGGACAAGCAAATATTCCCTTCAGTCCCGGTTGTACCACGTCTTCTGATCTCTATCTGCGATAAGCATTGAAGGCCGTCGACGTTAATTGAAAATTCCCTAGGCGTTCTGGTTGACTGGTATCGGATAATCTCGTACGACTGTCGCTGGCCATTGTATTTCTCGCGAAATCTAGCGGTCAGGGGAGCTTATTACTTCTGTTTGAGTCAAGAGTCATGACTACTCTCCCCCTGGTTACTTTTTTATAATTAAGGGGGTATAACTGTGTGGTTTAATAATATTACATATTTTTATGATTATCTTGGTAAGTTATCATTGTTATTAATTGAAAAGAGTAGTTATTTATTGACGTAACTATTCTACACGAAACATACAAGAAATTTTGGTGTTTAATTAAGTTTTAGGGTTAATTTTTAGTAATAATGTTTGCCTGGATAGTATATTTTTAAACCAGATTTTCACCAAGCGCTTAATGTTGATACATGGGTCGGGACTTCGGCTGAAGCGTACAAAAGTTTATTCATCATCCAACTGTGGATACTCGGGTTAGCTCGAGTGATTGATTAAATTATTTTCTTTCATATTGGATTTAGGTCTCCACTAAGAAGGGGATCGATATCTACATGACTGGAGTACGATCACGCCACACACACGCATACACACACACACCCACACTGGGACTCGAACCCGCCACCCCCACCCGCCCCGCCACTGCCACCCCCACCGCCGCCGCCGCCCACCCGGGGACCGGAAGTAGTCATCACAACAACCGGAAGTGGTCACCCAGACCCAAGAAAATAACCACCATTTTTTTTTTTGAAATTGTGGTCGTAAAATATGACGTTTCGCTTGCGGTGATAGACTTTTTATATAGTAAACTTATATTGTATACTACTCTGACTGTATACATTCTCTGCTAGTTACTCTCTAACTCATACACAATCTGACTGTATACATTCTCTACTGGCTACTCTCTAACTCACACACTATCTGACTGTATACATTCTCTACTGGTTACTCTCTAACTCACACACTTTCTGACTGTATACATTCTCTACTGGTTACTCTCTAACTCACACACTATCTGACTGTATACATTCTCTACTGGCTACTCTCTAACTCACACACTATCTGACTGTACACATTATCTACTGGTTACTCTCTAACTCACACACTATCTGACTGTATACATTCTCTACTGGTTACTCTCTAACTCACACACTTTCTGACTGTATACATTCTCTACTGGTTACTCTCTAACTCACACACTTTCTGACTGTATACATTCTCTACTGGTTACTCTCTAACTCACACACTATCTGACTGTATACATTCTCTACTGGCTACTCTCTAACTCGCACACTATCTGACTGTATATATTCTCTACTGGCTACTCTCTAACTAACACACTATCTGACTGTATACATTCTCTACTGGCAACTCTCTAACTCGCACACTATCTGACTGTATACATTCTCTACTGGCTACTCTCTAACTAACACACTATCTGACTGTATACATTCTCTACTGGCTACTCTCTAACTAACACACTATCTGACTGTATACATTCTCTACTGGCTACTCTCTAACTCGCACACTATCTGACTGTATACATTCTCTACTGGCTACTCTCTAACTAACACACTATCTGACTGTATATATTCTCTACTGGCTACTCTCTAACTCGCACACTATCTGACTGTATACATTCTCTACTGGTTACTCTCTAACTCACACACTATCTGACTGTATACATTCTCTACTGGTTACTCTCTAACTCACACACTTTCTGACTGTATACATTCTCTACTGGTTACTCTCTAACTCACACACTTTCTGACTGTATACATTCTCTACTGGTTACTCTCTAACTCACACACTATCTGACTGTATACATTCTCTACTGGTTACTCTCTAACTCACACACTATCTGACTGTATACATTCTGTACCGGTTGCTCTCTAACTAACACACTATCTGACTGTATACATTCTGTACCGGTTGCTCTCTAACTAACACACTATCTGACTGTATACATTCTGTACCGGTTGCTCTCTAACTCACACACTATCTGACTGTATACATTCTGTACCGGTTGCTCTCTAACTAACACACTATCTGACTGTATAGATTCTGTACCGGTTGCTCTCTAACTAACACACTATCTGACTGTATACATTCTGTACCGGTTGCTCTCTAACTAACACACTATCTGACTGTATACATTCTGTACCGGTTGCTCTCTAACTAACACACTATCTGACTGTATACATTCTGTACCGGTTGCTCTCTAACTAACACACTATCTGACTGTATACATTCTGTACCGGTTGCTCTCTAACTCACACACTATCATTGCTCTCTCTAACTCACAGACTATCGTTGGTACCTAACTCACACACTATCGTTAACTCTCTAACTAACAAACATTATCTTTGCTCTCTAACTCACACACTATCTTTGCTCTCTAACTCACACATTATCTTTGCTCTCTAACTCACACACTATCTTTGCTCTCTAACTCACACACTATCTTTGCTCTCTAACTCACACACTATCTTTGCTCTCTAACTCACACACTATCTTTGCTCTCTAACTCACACATTATCTTTGCTCTCTAACTCACACACTATCTTTGCTCTCTAACTCACACATTATCTTTGCTCTCTAACTCACACACTATCGATGCTCTCTAACTCACACACTATCGATGCTCTCTAACTCACACACTATCATTGCTTTCTAACTCACACATTATCTTTGCTCTCTAACTCACACATCATCTTTGCTCTCTAACTCACACATTATCTTTGCTCTCTAACTCACACACTATCTTTGCTCTCTAACTCACACACTATCTTTGCTCTCTAACTCACACACTATCTTTGCTCTCTAACTCACACATCATCTTTGCTCTCTAACTCACACATTATCTTTGCTCTCTAACTCACACATTATCTTTGCTCTCTAAACTCACACACTATCTTTGCTCTCTAACTCACACATTATCTTTGCTCTCTAACTCACACACTATCGATGCTCTCTAACTCACACACTATCGATGCTCTCTAACTCACACACTATCGATGCTCTCTAACTCACACACTATCGATGCTCTCTAACTCACACACTATCATTGCTTTCTAACTCACGCAGTATCGTTTGTCTCTCTAACTCACGCACTATGTATGCTCTCTCTAACTCAGATACTATCGTTGCTCTCTAACTCACATGCTTTCGTTGCTCTCTCTAACTCACGCACTATCGTTACTCTCTAATTCACAAACACAGTCCTTGCTCTCTCTAACTCGCGCACTATCGTTACTCTCTAACTATCAAACACACTCCGTGCGCTCTCTAACTCACGCACTATCGATAACTCTCTAACTCACTCAATATTGTTGCTCTCTACCTCACACACTATTTTTGCTCTCTCTAACTAACCAACACGTTCGTTGCTCTCTCTAACTCACGTACTATCGTTGCTCTCTCTCTCTCTCTAACTCACGCACTATCGTTGATCTATAGCTCACAAACACTATCGTTGCACTCTAACTCACAAACACTGTCATTGCTCTCTAACTCACACACTATCGTAGCTCTCTAACGCACACACGATCGTTGCTCTCTCTCTCTCTCTCTCTCTCTCTCTCTCTCTCTCTCTCTCTCTCTCTCTCTCTCTCTCTCTTTCTAACAGACCCACTATCGTTACTCTCTAACACACGTACTATCGTTACTCTCTCACTCTCGTACTATCTTTGCGTCCTCTAGCTCACACACTATTGATACTCTCTAGCTCACACACTATTGATACTCTCTAACTCACACACTATCGTTGCTCTGTAACTCACACACAGACTAGTTACACACTCTAATTGTTATTCTATAACTCACACACAGACTAGTTACACACTCTAATGGTTGTTCTCTAACTCACACACCGACTAGTTACACACTCTAATGGTTGTTCTCTAGCTCACACACCGACTAGTTACACACTCTAATGGTTGTTCTCTACCTCACACACAGACTAGTTACACACTCTAATGGTTGTTTCTCACTCACACACCGATTAGTTACATACCCTAATTTGTGTCCTCTAACTCACACACCAACTAGCTATACACTCCGACGTTGCTAACAATTTCAGCAGGAAGCTAGTCGGCCGATTATTTTGCATTCCGCGGATAAATGTTCAATTTCAACTCCCTCCGATTATCATGCATCGAGACCTCCAAAAATGACACGGAGCCTTCAAGGGGAAAAATACGAACATCATAAACCACGAAGGATGAGACAGACATCATCTAATCATGGATTCCACAAAACTTCTAGAACATTCATCTTGCTCCAGCCAGCGCTTCGTCTTTTTTGCTAGTTTATCCTGCGTTCATAAGTTTCATTTCAGATCCGTCTCTATCCATTCTGATCATGCGCTTTTCATATGTATAAATCATATTCGTCATTTCCCATCCTCATCGTTGGGTGTATTTGTTCTACAGTGTTGCAACCCTTTGTTCTCGTTGTCTTCATTGTGATTCGTTATCACTATCAATACCACCATTATCGTTATCATCATCATCATCATCATCACCATCATCGTCGTCGTTATCAGATTATATTTCTCATCATCTTTTTTGTCTTCTATTTTCTCTTATTCCGCTGCTTCCTCTCCTTCTTCTTCGTCATATTCCTAAATTAAAGTTCGTTCGTTCCTTCTCTTCCTCCTCCTCACCATCTTCCCCTTCCTCCTCCATCATCATCATCGTTATCATCCTCATCTCATCGTCTTTCTACTATTTCCTCTTATTTCGACGCTTCTTCTTCTTCTTCTTCTTCTTCTTCTTCTTCTTCTTCTTCTTCTTCTTCTTCTTCTTCTTCTTCTTCTTCTTCTTCTTCTTCTTCTTCTTCTTCTTCTTCTTCTTCTTCTTTTTCTTCTTCTCATCGTCCTCGTCCTCCTCATCCTCCTCCTCCTTCGTCACCGTTGTCTCCGTCTTCTTCTTCTTCTTCTTCTTCTTCTTCTTCTTCTTCTTCTTCTTCTTCTTCTTCTTCTTCTTCTTCTTCTTCTTCTTCTTCTTCTTCTCATCGTCCTCCTCCTCATCGTCCTCCTCCTTCGTCTCCGTCTGTCTCCGTATATTCTCCTTCTTCTTCTTCTTTTTCTTCTTCTGCTTCTTCTCCTCCTCCCCCTCCCCTCCTCCTCCTCATCATCCTCCTCCGTCTGTCTCCGTCTGTCTCCGTCTACGTCACCGTCTCCTCCTCCTCCTCAGCCTCCTTCTCCTCCTCCTCCTCTTCTCTTCTTCTTCTTCTTCTTCTTCTTCTTCTTCTTCTTCTTCTGTGCCTACTCTATTACTATTACTGTACAATAATTTCAACATCTTCTCTGCTCCGTCTTTCGGCTATTCTTATTATGTTAACAAACACCATCTTCTTTTTAATTTTTGTTTCCTTCTGAAAATACTTTATTTTGTAAAGGTACAGAATCAATTAATATCAACGGTTCTCAAATTGTGTCAAACATCGCCACTTTACTTTTCTGTTCAGATCCATATCGCCACCAAACACGCAGACATTCCCACACACACCAATTTCTTGTATTGATTCTACTGCACATTCATAACCTCACCTCGCATGGGGTCATTCCAGCACACAGTGTGCAGTTCATCTCGTTTTAGGAAGCTTTGACGTTCATAAATGTAACGGTCCATTGCTTGATTTATTAATAGATGGACAGACGCTTGGGTGACTAGAATGTATGTGTGTAAAATGTCAACTGCAACGAGAAAAAGAGTGTTGAAGTTGAGTTAAGTCAAGAACCGACATCGTTGCACTCGGGGCATTCCCATAAGCGCTCACTCATCTTCAATCAGCCGAGAGAAGAGTTCTAATACTAATGGTGCCCTTTGCAATCTGATTATATGCCCGTCTTGCTTTCTCACTGAGTGACGACTTTCGACCAAATCCTCTGACCACCCCTTGCTGTCGTATTCTCTCTAGACCATGATAGTCTATCTGTTCTTCTGTATTATTCACGCGCTCCCAGAGGGCCTTCACCACATTTGCCTTATCATGCATCAAATCACTCCTTAATGATGCGACACCAGCCTATCTGTCTCCCTGTTCATTTCCAACCACACAAGTGTCCTGGAGAAAAGATTCAGAGAATGCTCACAACATGCGACCTCAGAATTGATGCCTTTCATTCTGCACGAAGCATTGCCAGTTTTCACCTTTAACAGCATGCTTTGTGAATCAGTTACAATCACATCATGTTGTTCTTCAACCAGCGGAAAGCGGCAGTAACCACCTCCACCTACATTCTCAGACTTGAGTTGTGGTGTCATATGCTAAGCTCTCCTTTACTAAACAATGGCCATTTGCTTTTTTATTATAATTCCCCAGGCACTTTTTTCTTCCTAACACAGAACCATCTGTATAGATAATTACATCGCCAGGACGAGAGTAGTCATTATTAATTGCGAAATCTTCTACTTCCATAGCGCCTGCTGGTCACTTCCTACATCCCTCTGTCTAATGTGATTATACCTCAGATAGCCACTCAACAGTCTGAATTTCTATTCGGTACTCTGACCCGCTCCTTGCCTCTGCCAATCTTCTAACGCATGCACACTTCACTGATTGTATCTTTTACCTGAGCCATCCACGATCTTCTTCTTAACAGCCCGTGGCTCTTGACTGCACCCAGGGAATCATGCAGGTGTTACATGTCTGCAGCTACCTTGAGGTATGACCTTGCATGCAACACCGTGAGTCTGTCTGCCAATGGTCAGCAGCGCCGGGATGTATCGCATACACACTAATTGGGAGTGTCCCTTGTACATCCCAGAATCACCCTCATGGATTCATTCTGTGTGTACTATAGTTTCACTAGCTGACTCTTTGAGACAGCGAGCATTTCTAGTCCATAATGAAATGATCAAGTGGTGAAAAAGTATGAATAGCATTTTCTGCACCACGTACCTTGCTGCCATACACTTCAGTGTATTGAACATTTTCTGACACTTTATAACCACCACTTCAACATAATCCTTAAAGGACAAGCTTCTATCAAAAGTGATTCCCAGATACTTCAGTCTGCTTTCTCTATTTACAGTTCTACCATTTATTGTGAGGCTTGGGAGGTCAGCTTTAACAATGCCTTTACCGGGTTAATGGCAGCATTCATCTCCGTACAGAGTATTGAAGTGCTACATAGAACCTTTACTTTTGTGATGCGTGGGCAATGAGCAGTCATGTTGGAAAACATTTAATGGCTGTGGAAATTTGGTTTCTGATGAAAATGCAAAGAATATCATGGATCTACAGAAAAACCAATGACCAAGTCCTACAAGAAACAAATGAAAACCGTAAATTGAGTAGAGACATTAGACGCAACCAGTCACAATATTTTGGACACGTTATAAGAATAAATAAATTAGAGAACTTGTTGACAACTAGCAAGATTGAGGGGAAAAGAACAAGGGTAAGGCAGAGAAGTAAATACCTGGATGGCTTGGCTACGTGGTATGGTCGAGCTAGAACACAGAGCTGATCCACGACTCTGGCGATCGTACGAGATGTCGAAACAGGGCCGCCCAGGTTTATCGACACGGCACATCACGATGATAGTATAAAAATCTGCCACTATGGCTTAGGGAATAGAGAAACACGGATTCATACTCAGTTCAAAGTTCGAATTCAGACGCATGTAATTTTGGAAGCACACCATTTTGCGTTGATTTCGAAGGTGTGAGCAGTCGGGCAATCAGAAAGCAATATTAAACTACTCAACTTAGGTTGCTTGGTAAAGCACAAACAGCAAAAAATTGCTGAGATTGATGTCAAAGCACTATAAAGAACATGCAAAAAATACATACATACATACATACATACATACATACATACATACATACATACATACATACATACATACATACATACATACATACATACATACATACATACATACATACATACATACATACATACATACATACATACATACATACATACATACATACATACATACATACATACATACATACATACATACATACATACATACATACATACATACATACATACATACATACATACATACATACATACATACATACATACATACATACATACATACATACATACATACATACATACATACATACATACATACATACATACATACATACATACATACATACATACATACATACCTGCCTGCCTGCCTGCCTGCCTGCCTGCCTGCCTGCCTGCCTGCCTGCCTGCCTGCCTGCCTGCCTGCCTGCCTGCCTGCCTACATACATACATACATACATACATACATACATACATACATACATACATACATACATACATACATACATACATACATACATACATACATACATACATACTGCCATGTAGCTGATTCCAGGCTCGTCTGTTCAGCCACAAGGACAAATGTAAGCAGGATCATGTAACAAAGGAGAATATCAAACAAGCCAATGTCCTTGCCATTGTCGTCAGTGTTTATTATTGAAAGTCATCGCCGCCGTTTATACAATCAATTACCAACAGGTGCGGGCTGACATGCGATGATTCTAAATCACTCTACATAAAGTTCAACACTGCAAAATATCTCCTACACAATAGTTAGCTCTAATCACCAACTTACGGCCTGGCTTGACCTTGACATCGGGCATGTGCTGTGCTCCACTGCCGTTCGCCCGGCGTACAGATTATCGAGCGTGACTGGCTTGTGTAATTAGCCGCTCAACTTGGGCGACGCACTTTTGCCTCAGGTTGAAGTATCTTTGCAACCTTGGAGTAATGTCAACTTCATGTCGCTTGACTTCTACACTAGTTTTCACAACCGCCTTTGACGAAGACCCTGGCAAGACTGATTCTGTCTCGCCGCGTCTCCTCCGTGTACCACACAACTAGTGTCACGTGATACGCAACCTTCCGGAGTCACTTCCCTTTGTCCCTCATCATCATCTGTTGCTCACCGACTTCTCTCAACTTAATCGTGTGTTCTTTGTTCATAGTGATCATGTGAACTGTTCTCACTATGCCGATTCTTCTTCTCTTGTAAACCTGTTCTTACTCTATCCGTTTACCGCTGTCTACCTCATATCGGTCCATGGCACATACATACATACATACATACATACATACATACATACATACATACATACATACATACATACATACATACATACATACATACATACATACATACATACATACACATACCTACATACATACCTACATACATACCTACCTACCTACCTACATGTATACATGCGTGTATTATATATTAGTATGTATGTATGTATGTATGTATGTATGTATGTATGTATGTATGTATGTATGTATGTATGTATGTATGTATGTATGTATGTATGTATGTATGTATGTAGTGTATGTATGTATGTATGTATGTATGTATGTATGTATGTATGTATGTATGTATGTATGTATGTGTGTGCATGTATGTATGTATGTATGTATGTATGTATGTATGTATGTATGTATGTATGTATGTATGTATGTATGTATGTGTGTGTATGTATGTATGTATGTATCTATGTATGTATGTATGTATGTATGTATGTATGTATGTATGTATGTATGTATGTATGTATGTATGTGTGTATGTATGCGTGTATGCATGTATGCGTGTATGTATGCGTGTATGCATGTATGTATGTTTGTATGTATGCATGTATGTGTGTATGTATGTGTGTGTGGTGTGTGTGCGTATGTATGTATGTATGTGCGTGTTTATGTGTCTGTCTGTCTGTCTGTCTGTCTGTATGCATGTGTGTGTATGTGTGTGTAGGTATGTAGGCAGGCAGGATGGCAGGTAGGCAGGCAGGAAGATAGGTAGGTAGGTGCGTGCGTGCGTGCGTTTGTGCATTCGTGCGTGCGTTTGTGCATTCGTGCGTGCGTGTCTGTCAGTGTGTATTACATATTCGTAATATGAGGCACGTACATGCGAGATTCCCTTATCCTAATGAATGCGTCCAAAATTCAATAGTCAATAACATCACTCATGTGTACGCTATTATATAGCATCCCAGTCACACATATACACATACACAACTACTGACCACTATACATTTACACATACTCACGCTATTCCATAGCATTGCACACACACACACACACACACACACACACACACACACACACACACACACGTATATATATATATATATATATATATATATATATATATATATATATAACATCAAACATGCACATGCACTTTCCCATTGCACACTCATACAAGTACACATACATTGTTCCATAACATCACAGGCATGCATATACATACACTATTGCATAACATCACATACATAACACATACACTATTGCATACCATCACATACATGCACAAACGCCCTCTTTTCCATAATATCACACTCATACACTATCACGTAACACCCCACTCACACTCACATACATACTCGCCCCACCATATAATACCACAGCGGCACCACACATGTACACACACACAATCGCTACTTGTGAAGCGGTTTCCCCTGTAATTTCAGGTCACATCATTTCATGGGCATGCCATTAATTAGACACGTTCTCTGTTTGGCCGAGTTCGTGAAAAGGCGCTTTTGTGGATATAAGTCGGGAACGTTTCGTGAACGGCCCATTTTAAGGTAGCCTGGATATTATTCCGAGAGTGGACGCAAGATTAGAATTACAGGGGGGAGTTGGGGATAAGTGAAGGGGTTTGTGGAGATTTTTTAACGTTTTTTTTTTTTTTTAAACAAAAGCTAGCGATTGGAAATGGCGACAAATATGGTCGATAGGTCAGCTAGCTTGCAGCCGTTCACTCGATTGTGGGTAAATAAGGAAGTGGGAGTTTGGGTTTCTTGAAATTGTGAGATCGTCTGATGTGTGGCTCCAGAGACAGGCTATACTTTGTGGCAGGGGTTTTCTGAGGAACGATTGCTGATTGAAATGGTTTTCTATTGCCTGTTGATTTGATGAGATGAGAAACCCAGTTCGGATCATGAATAATATATATATATATATATATATATATATATATATATATATATATATATATATATATATATATATATATATATATATATATATATATATATATATATATATATATATATATATATATATAATTTTAAGCTAACTTAAATAGCAGTGCATTTCGTACAGACTTGCTATCAAAGCGAGAAGAAATTTGCAATATATACTTGTTTTTTATTCTACCAAACAAAAGATGGAATATAATCGTCTCAGGCGTAACATGATGAATCTACATTGACTAATTTGCACATAACAACAACAACCATGCATTATAAATGCGTGTATGTATCATACTCCAGATAGATTTATATAGCACGTAACGACAATACGCATACATTATACATAGATTTACTTATAAACAATATAAAATAACACACAGTAATGCTGTTTTACAGAACAAATTATGAAAAACTCGAGTCGTTACGGCGACTAGCCTTCATCGGCAAACAAATACACACACAAAACACAATATATAATGACGGATAAGACCATCCAGTGACTAAATTAAAGCATAAGAATGGAAAGATGAAACAATGGGAACAATGAAGAGAAGATAACAATTTGAAAAATATGTTGCTACTTATTCCAGAATCCTAGGCTGTGATCATCATCATCATCATCATCATCATCATCATCATCATCATCATCATCATCATCATCATCATCATCATCATCATCATCATCATCATCATCATCTTCCACTTCTGCAGTCAAGCGTCGTGGGGTGGAATAATTTGCGTTCCAGCGCCCGGTGGGCGGCACTGGATAGTGTCATTCCGTGTGGCTGTACAATGTCTTTGATGTCGTCAATCCATTTTCTTCATGGACGTCCTCGTAGTCTCGTCGCAGATGATCTTTGATGTAAGGCCAGTGATGGTAGTTGCTGGTGTTGCATTCTAACGATATGGCCAAACCACTTGATCTTCTGGCTTTCAATAAATGTGGCACAAGGTGTTGATCCCACAGTCTGCCAGATAATAGCATTTCTTACTCGGTCTCGGATTGTTAAGGTGGCAGCTCTCCTCAGGCATCTCATTTCGCAGGTGTTGATTTTGCGAAGATGTAATTTGGATAAAGTCCAGGTTTGAGATTGGTAGCATAGAGTTGGTGTGAATATGCTGTTTATTATCTGTCGTTTTGCAGACATGGGTATATTTGGATTTTTCAGTAAGGATGATAGTTGATATGAAAGTGCACTAGCTTTTTGACATCTGATTTCGATTTCTCTGTCCAATCTGCCATCCTCTGTGATCATACTTCCAAGATATTTGAATTCTTTAACTTGTTTCAGAGTTGTGCTATTTACCTGTATATGGGCCCGGCGATCTGCTAACTCGCATTACTTCGGTTTTAGCTGTGTTTATACTCATATTATATCTCCTGCATGTTGAACTCCGATTAATAATATGCTTTTGCAGTCTGCCCTCGTCGCTATAAAACAGGCACTGATCGTCTGCAAATAGAAGTTCATTTATTTCCAGTGGATCGGTTGATTCATCTGGAGTAAAGAATTCTAAATTTTCTGAATGTGTTTTGTCGAGACTTGCTTCTTTAGAAATTCTATCCATGTAAATATTAAATAGCAGGTGAGAGAGCACATATCCCTGCCTCACTCCTGTATTAACTGTGAACATATCTGATATACCTTCTTGTGTTCTTACTGCACTTCGGCTCGCCTTGTACATGTCTATGATTTTTTCTAGCAGTTGCTCTTGTATCACATAGTCTTCAAGGATGGTCCATAATTTGTATCTGTCTACTCTATCGAAAGCCTTTTCCTGAACTACAAATACAATATTCTGCTGGTCACTATATTCGATAGTTTTTTCACATATTTGTATAAGTGTAAATAATGCATCAATGCAACTTCCACCTTTCCGAAAACTGAATTGTACTTTGCTTAACTGTCGTTCAACTATTGGTCTAGCTCTTTGTTCTAATAGTTTTGCGTATATTTTCCCTATATGGCTCTGTAGTGATATATCTCTGTATGTTTGGCACTCTCTCATATTGCCTTTCTTTTTCCACATTGGTACTATTTTGCCTGTTGCCAATCATCTGGGACTTTTCTTTCTTCCCATGCTATATTAACAAGTCTTGTTAGCTATTTAACTCTTCTTTCCCCACAGGCCTGAATAGCTTCTGTAGTTATTCCCTCTTGGCCTGGTGATTTGTTTTTAGGACTTTTCTGTATAACTGCTTTGACTTCTGCAGGTATGAAATTTGGTTCTTGCTGTCCCTTGCCTTTAGGTACAAAAGTGAGGTTTTCTATGTTATATGTGGGGTTAAGTAGTTCTTGAAAGTATTCTGCACACCTTGCTAATCTTTGTTGTGGATTAAATATCGGTATACTTCTTTTGCTGTTTAAGATGGTGGTTGGGTTGTAGCATGCATCTCTGTTTCCCATTGCGTTGACACGTTTATGAAATTCTCTTGTGTAGTCTTTGCTAAGGGTCGTCATCTGTTCACCGTATATTCTCCAGGATTCATCTTTAGATGCTCTAATTGTTCATTTGGCATTACGTCGTGCTATTCTATAAGTAACATAGTCTTGTTCAGATTTAGTTGTGATCCACTTTTTGAATGCTACCTTCTTTTTGATTATGCTATCTTTAACTTCGTTGTTCCACCAGGCTTTTCTTAATCTTTTGTCCTGCCCTATTTTTTTGTTCCACATTTATTTTCCAGCGTGTCGAGCATGGCAGCCTTGAAACATGTCCATTCCTTATCTACGCTTGAGTGGTCATCAGGGATGTTCTTATGTAGGTTTTTGATTTCTTGATTGAATAGGCTGTGATACTAATATGAATTGCACCTGGATACCCCTATATAGGACACTTGATGATGATGATGATGATGATTATGATGATGATGATGACTCTTATATAGACAGTCGTGGGAGTCTGTGGTGTCGTGGGTACCGGGGTAGGGGATGGTAATGGTTTAGTGGAGATCCCAGGTAAATGGGGGGGGGGGGGGGTGGAGGGGAGAAAGGTAATACGGGAAACTGGAAGCAATGGAGATGTGATGGTGGTCAGAGAGTAACAGCTAGGAAGAGGTACCCCGGTGGATGTACGTACAATGCATGAGTGGGTGCCAGTAAAGGGTTGCCCATAGTGGAGAATGATAAAAAGCAATGACGTGTACACCTACATATGATGGTGATAATAATGACATGTCTTGGAAAATGAAGGCCGCCCGCGTGACTACCCCTAGAGTACCGATTGTTCTATAAAACTATGGGTCTAGCACCATTTGCCCGATACGCCCATGGACATCTGAAAAGGTTGCTTTAATTTACATTCTTATTGTATAGAGTAAGCCCAGTTTGGAAAAAATACTGGGATTTGATAAACTCACCACACAGTATTACTATCACCAACTGAATTGGAAACTGACACACCAAGTAAATCCAAGAATAAAGTGAATAACACAATGCATCTCTCAATGCAACAAAAACAAAAATAATGACAATCGATAAAACAAATATGTGAAATATATCAATGGATATATATGTATATATATATATATATATATGGAGACGGCTTGTATCTGCAGCAAAGAACCTCAATGTATCGGACTGCTGCTGAAGAAGAAGAAGAAGAAGAAGAAGAAGAAGAAGAAGAAGAAGAAGAAGAAGAAGAAGAAGAAGAAGAAGAAGAAGAAGAAGAAGAAGAAGATATGGAGAGGAATTACAGAAAGTGAGCGGTTTTAGATATCTAGGTTTTCTGCAGACGGGTGATAGAAATTGACGACCGGAATTACAGGCGAAACAAACATTGCTTTACACAAACTGAAGGAATGACAACTTTTAATGTATCAGAGCAGATAGGACACAATAAAACAGACGCCCATGTGCTGTCGGGGCCCATACGGGGGAGCAAAGAATAGTAACGCTGTTGCATACCATGCACGTCGTAAGAGGCGACTAAGGAGGCTATGATTCCGTCGCCCTGCTACTGAGTGAGTGCGTGGCGCGACACTGTGAGCTGTGAATTTCGCGTGGAATGCTTTTGCATCTGTCCGCCGTTGTTTTTCGCGTGAACTGCATATTCGGAACTATGATGGCCGGCTGTTGTTGGATTGACTGGTTTGCCTTTTCAGTTCACGAGTGCATTTTTCAGGAGACTCATGGGAGTCGTCGCTGTAGCTACGGAGTTCGTGCTTTGTGCGGTGCTTTCGGTGGGTCGAGCTGCAGAAAGAGACCGAGCCATATGGGATAAAACCCCGGTCAATGAAGTCTTTCTGGTGACTGCTGTTTTCATCGACGATGAACAGTATTTTTCGTGGAGGACTTTTGTGTTGGCATTCTGGCGGAGGCATTATGCACAGTGTACCTGTGCGGGCTGTTGGCTTGCCGACACTCCTGTCTATTCTATTGTTCACATGGGGCCGTGAGGAGCATTTTGTGATATCGACTGGCACAGGAACGGAGCAATATGGGGACGACCCGTTGCCGTGAAGTTGGAACCGCGACTAACTACCTAACTAACTAACTAACTAACTAACTAACTAACTAACCAACCTAACTAACTAACTAACTAACTGACTGACTGACTGACTGACTGACTGACTGACTGACTGACTGACTAACTAACTAACTAACTGTTTAGTTTAGTTTAGTTTAGTCGATGGATCAACATCACGGCACACGGGTGTAACCCATAAGTGCTCCGTTCGCCTCCTAACTCAAATCTTAGTCTGGAGAAACTCAGCTCAGAGCACGAACTCCGTAGCACCAGCGAGGATCCTGATTCTAACTAACTAACTAACTAACTAACTAACTAACTACCTAACTAACTAACTAACTAACTAACCTAACCTAACCTAACCGAACGAACGAACTAACGAACTAACGAACGAACTAACTAACTAACTACCTAACTACCTAACTAACTAACTAACTACCTACCTACCTAACTAACTAACTAACTAACTAACTAACTAACTACCTAACTACCTAACTAACTACCTAACTAACTAACTAACTAACTAACTACCTAACTAACTAACTAACTAACTACCTAACTAACTAACTAACTACTTAACTAACTAACTAACTAACTAACTACCTAACTACCTACCTAACTAACTAACTAACTAACTAACTAACTACCTACCTAACTAACTAACTAACTAACTAACTAACTAACTACCTAACTAACTAACAAAACAGAATACACGGAACAGGATGTTTCTTTTGACAACAAGTGGGTGCGAATATTTAACATTGGATACGTAACATAGGATATTTAACATTGGGTATTTAATATGGGATATTAAACATAGGATATTTAACATTGGGTATTTAATATGGGATATTAAACATAGGATATTTAACATTGTATATTTAACATTGATTATGCAACATGGGATACTTAACATTTGATATTTAACATTGGATATTTAATATTGGATATTTATTATGGGATATTTAAGATGGGATACTTAACATCTGATATTTAACATTGGAGATTTAACACGGGATATTTAACATGGGATATTTAGCATGGTATATTTACCATTAAGTAATTAAAAACGGATATTTAACATGGGATATTTAACATTGGATATTTAACAAATCAATTGAAAAGAATATAAACGCAGCTGGATATAATATTTATCATCATCATCGTGTGCCATGCCGATAAGCGATACAATAGTGATATTTTAACTTTAAAACTGAATAGTTTACGCTTGGTGCCAAGTTTAGTGTCGTTGGACTAACAAATTTCCTTGTGCTATAAAAGGACATTGCCGAAATCTTTGGCATGAGGGTGTTCCGAGGCAGGAGAAATGGCAAGAGATCGAGAGGTTTTCTACTCGCTATGATGCTGTGTATATGCAGCGAAGCGTAATTAAACGTTCTATAGAAGTAAACAAAGATATACATCTTTGCTTTATTGGCTACAAAAAGCTTTCAATAGAGTAAGACATGTCAACATGATAGAGATGCCTGAAAATCTACAAATTAGTGGGACAGACATTAGACTTATAAAACATATATTGCTCCCCCGACGTGTCTCCACCTTGCCGTGGTGGGGGAGCTTGCGTGTCCCATCGACCCCACCTGCTTGCCGATGGATAAAAACTACATATCGGAAAGCTTATGGGATAGGGGCCAGACTAAGAGAGACACAACCTGCTGCTCTGCAGGTAGACTGAGGATAGCAGTCAAAAGTCTAAATCAGGCGCACGAAGGTAGAAGTTACACGCTACATGCCCAGTTCTGAAAATTGTTCGAAGGCTCTCAGCTGGGGGATATGAGGGATTCCCGGATGAGAGGGCCTGGCCGTTTCTCGTTCACCCCTGCACGGAGGTAAGGTGCTCAGCCGGCAGCACATGTAGCCTACCTCGTGAGCGAGTACAAAATGGAAGGAAAGTGCCTCAGTCGAATGAAATGGTTACGAAAGCTGTCTGTATCACTCATGGAGAGTGTAGACAAAAGTGGAAAAACGTCTCAATAACAAGAAATGGAACGCACGGCTAGCGAATCCATTGCGTGGTCCGAAGTCAAAAGCAAAAGCTTACCGAGTGGATGTCGCCCGCAGTCCGACCGTTCCTGGTGTGTGCTTGAGCGACCAGTGGCAAGCGAGACGCCCAACACATGGAAGTGAGGTACTAAAGCAGCCATGAGCAGAACGTCGCAACTCCTTGGGTGAGCCCAGTCTCAGAGCAATATGTGCCGGCTCTGCAATTATGGAAGCCTCCTTGGATAGCCTTGGATAGGCCCATGGTCTGCCCCTGCCTTCCCTTGAGGGTTAACCATGATGTCGTTGACCGTTCTATCTTGACCAGCTGAGATGTGGGCGGCATCACAACAGTAAGTCTAACGTGGCTCGAAACCCGAGGAAGGCTAACCTAATTTAAAAATGCCTGCTGAAGTCGGAAGTGCCGTCCTACGGGTGGCAAACTAAAAATTGGCAATACGCATTTACGTCCGAGTGATATGTCTCGTCCGAATAACTCTCGTGCTAGGAACAGCTCAGACTACCTAGTTTCCGAATGCCGCTCTGACTAGGTAGTTTTCCGAATGTCTGTAGTGCCTGGAACAGCTCTGAAGGGCGCAACGACAAGCACATTTCCGAAAACTCGCTGAGTGGATACCGTCTGCAGACCTGTCTGGTTTGTGCGGGAACGGCCCGGGGCGAACGAAATGCCCAATAAATTGAAGTGAGGAATTAAAGCAGCGATGAGCAGGACGTGACGATTCCCTCGGTGAGCCCAGCACCAGAGCGTTATGTGTCGGCTCTGCAATTATGGAAGCCACCCAGGATGGCGGAAAATGCTATGGACTGCCCCTGCCTTCATTTAAGGGATGACCGTGCAGTCTTCGACTGTTCCAACTTGACCAGCTGGGAGGTGGACAGTACCAGAAAAGTGAGAGTCTCCCAGGAATGCTAACCTGGTCAAAAATGCACGCTGAAAGTCGGATGTGTTGGCCTAAGGGTTTCGACCCAAGGGTGCCTAACCAGACACACCGCAATCACATCTGAAAAAACACTCCGGATGAACTCAATGAAGAAGAAGAAACATATATTGGAAACAACAAACTGCCATAAGGATTGATAATGAAGTGGGTCAATATCAGCCTATTAAGAGAGGTGTGAGACAGGGGTGTGTAGTGTCTCCAGATCGTTTTTCCCTATAAAGTGAAAATATTTTCAGAAATGTAGAAGGTATCAATGGAATCATCGTAAGGGGACGAAACATCAATAACATTAGATATGCAGATAATACAGTATTGATTGCAGACAATGAGCAGGATCTGCAACAATTAGTAGATGCGGTTGTTGCATACAGTGAACAACTAGGGTTAGAATTAAATTGTAATACCACAATGTAATATACAAGTAAATGGGAATATTTTTCAACAAGTGAATCGGTACAATTATCTCGGAACAGTAATAACATCTGATGGGAGATGCTTTGAAGAGATTAAAACAAGAATCGCCATGTCGAAAGTAGCCTTTAGC
The DNA here is from genome assembly GCA_014155875.1 of Cepaea nemoralis. Taxonomy (NCBI): domain Eukaryota; kingdom Metazoa; phylum Mollusca; class Gastropoda; order Stylommatophora; family Helicidae; genus Cepaea; species Cepaea nemoralis. Next base: position 424,646 of record JACEFZ010021121.1, read on the forward strand.
AAGATGAAAAACATACTGACCAATAAAATGATGTCAATTGAAACGAGAAAAGGAGTGTTGAGGTGCTACATACAGCCTGTACTTTTGTATGGATGTGAAGCCTGGACAATGAGTAGTCAGGCCGAAAAACATCTTATGGCTGTGGAAATGTGGTTTCTCAGGAGAATGCAAAGAATACCATGGACAGTCAGAAAACCCAATGACTAAGTTTTACAAGGAACAAATGAAAATCGTAAATTGATTAGAGAAATTAGACGTAGACAGTCAAAATTTGTTGGTCACGTTATGAGAAGAAATAAATTGGAGAACTTGGTGACAGTTGGCAAGATCGAGTGGAAGAGAACAAGGGGAAGACAGAGAAGTAAATACCTGGATGGCTTGGTCACATGGCATGGTCGAGACAGGAACACTTAGCTGATCCACGACTTTGTTGATAGAGTGGAATGGCGAATCATGACCGCTCACGCTTTCCGGCATGGCACATGGTGGATGGGTGGAGGCTGAGAGCGTTGTTCTGCAAAGGACCTGTTACATGATGACGACGATGATTGAAGCTCCTGTATCTTTCTGTATTCTTATTCTGAAACGCTGACGTACTTCACGGTTATTGTCTATCTAAAGCCGTTGTCTTGTCACTCCATCCTGCCCTGTGTGCAGCGGGGTCAGTTGATCTTCTAGTGTATTATTACCACAACTGAATACTTTTCCACCAGGCTTGATTGGGGCACTGAACTCAATTTCCAACATGGATGACTAAGATGCTTTAGTCTGCTCCTTTCCAGGTCCCTATATTCTAGAAGTAAGACTTGCCAGACTTTTCTGACAACTGTCAAACAATGGCAGGGTCAGATTACAGCATTAGCTTTAGTGTATTGTTTGCGCATGCGTGTTTGTGCACGTGAATGCTTGTGCAAGTGGGCTTTGGGACGTGCATCTTTCTGTGTGATACAGTAAGTATGTTGGAGATCGGCGTTGCTATAAGGTTTAACCCACCGAAATTGTCTCGTCTGACCACGGTGTATTTGATTTGTTCCACACGGCTCTCTGTTCAACATGTTTTCTCGTTAAGAAATCAATGGCAAACTACAGAAGGTAGGAGAGGGCGTAAATCTGTTTATATGAGAAAATTGTAAAATCGTAAAATTGCCTCGTAAAGCACAAACAGCCAATAAAGACTAAATATGGTTGCTACGTCCAGCAAAGACCACGAAATTTTAAAAAGATGTGTTTGTAGACTGTCTACATTTAGTAGATAACGAACAGGATCTGCACCATTTAGTAGATGCGATTATTGTACACGGTGAAAAACTATGGTTAGAATTACATTGTAAGAAGACACCGATTATGGTCGTCTCTAAGAAAAAAGAAATACCACAATGTAATATTGTGGTTAATGTGAATATTCTTAGATAGGTGAATCGGTACAACTATCTCCGAACAGTCATAACATCTGATGGGAGGTGCTTTCATTGATTAGAACAAGAATCGCTATGGCGAAGGTAGCCTTTTGCAAGATGGAAAACATACTGACTAAAAAAAAATGATGTCAATTGCAACGAGAAAAAGAGTGTTTAAGTGCTACAAAAACCTATACTATTGAATGGATATGAAACCTGGATGATGAGTAGAAAAGCTGAAAAACATCTAATGGCAGCGGAAATGTGGTTTCTGAAGAAAATGTCAAGAATACCATGGGCAGACAGAAAAATTAATGAGTAAGTCCTACAAGAAACACATGAAAACAGTAAACTGATTAGAGAAATTAGACGTAGTCAGTTAAGATCTTTTGGGGCACGCTATGAAAAGAAAAAACAAACTTGAAAGCTTGGTGACAACTGGCAAGATTGAGGAGAGAAGAACGAGGGAAAGCAGAGAAGTCGCTTGGCCATATGGCATGGTCGAGACCAGAACACAGAGCTGCTCCACGACTTGTGTGATCGTGTAAGATGGCGAAATATGACCGTATAATCCTATTTCTTTTAAATTAAGCCACCGCAATTGAATTGTTACTCCCCCTCTGCTGTGTGTCCACCGTGACGAGGTAGAGGGGCTTGTGCGTCCCAATGACCCCAAGAGCTATGCCGACGGTAGCACAGCTACTGGTAGGGCCACCCATGTCGGACAGGTCAAGGGAGAGGGACCAGACGAAGAGACACACAAACCTGCTGCCTTGTAGGTAGACTGGGGACAGTCAAAGGCTAGGGAAAGCACCCGAATACATGCTTGTCAAAATCGGATGTACTGAACCACAGGCTTGACAAAGCAGTGCAACGTAAAACCTGCTGCCTTGTAGGTAGACTGGGGACAGTCAAAGGCTAGGGAAAGCACCCGAATACATGCTTGTCAAAATCGGATGTACTGAGCCACAGGCTTGACAAAGCAGTGCAACGTAAAACCTGCTGCCTTGTAGGTAGACTGGGGACAGTCAAAGGCTAGGGAAAGCATCCCAAATAAATGCTTGTCGAAATCGGATGTACTGAGCCACAGGCTTGACAAAGCAGTGCAACGTAACTTAATTCATGATGTCACAAATCAAAATTAATCGTTATGGTGCTAATCCCGTGAAGTCCCATCAGGCGGCGATAGTGCCGGGCCCCCTGCCTCGAGGGGGTCCACCCATGACTACTGGTGGTCACCTTCCCCTGTGCTGTGGAGTCAAGGCACAGAGGAGTAGGTTAAGAGCTATTGACCAAATACCCCGGACACTCAACATACTACAGTGGAATGCCGAAGGAGTTTACAAGAAGAAAGACTCCCTAACACAGCGTCTTCATAAAGATAGAATAGATGTGGCATGCATTCAAGAGACACACCTCAACGCCAATCACAAATTCTCAGTCAGAGGATATCAGGCCACACGTTTCGACCGCGAAGGACACAAAGGAGGAGTTCTAATACTTACACGAAATACAATACCTTGCAGCGAAGTATCTGTGATCTCTGACAACCAAACAGAAATTATAGGTGTTGATATAATGATAAAGGATGTGAAAATAAGAATCTACAATCTGTATAGCCCAGCAGATAAGGACCTTACACTCTCAAACATGAAAATAACTGACACAAACTGCATTATTGTCGGAGACTTTAATAGCCGTTCAGAAAGATGGGGATACCCAGATACTGACAAAAGAGGAGATGAATTGGAGGACTGGGAAATAGACTCAAATCTCCATCTACTCAACAAAGCGGATGACACACCGAGCTTCTACTCCAGAAGATGGCTTACCACTTCTACTCCAGACTTAGCTTTCTGCACAGGAGACATCCTCCACAAAATCGATCGCCATGTGCTGGACCAATTAGCAGGTAGTGACCACAGACCAATCAAGCTTGTAATGAATATGGAGTATGTTCCACAGGAGCAAAAGCCCTTGCCCCGCTGGAATTACAAACGAGCAGATTGGGACAGATTTGCCATACTAACAGACAAATATTGTGAAAACATAAATACACGATATGGCAACATAAAGCAAATGGTGGAAAGTCTAAACAGAGCGATAATACAGGCAGCCACTGAGTCCATTCCTAGAGGAGCGAGGAAAAATTACAAACCATACTGGACTGAAGAACTACAAAGTTTGGAGGACAAAGTTGAAGATGCCAGGAAGACAGCAGAGAGAGAACAAACAATTGAAGCGATAATACCTCTCTCAAAGCCATCTCAGCAAAATATAAAAGAACAGTAAATCAAACAACAAGAGATCGTTGGAGGGAAAAAACAGAAAACCAGAATTTTGACAGGGATGGAAACAAACTATGGAAACTAGTGAAAGCCATGAACAATGAAGGACCTAGAAACAAACAAATAACAATTAAACAAGGAAATGCCTTGCTTACAGGAAAAAAGGCTGCAAATGCACTAATGGAACACTATGCAAATGCAAACCACATTGATATTACAACTGAACAGAAGAAAGCAATCAAAGACAAACAGATACATCATAGAAATACAGAGACAGCAGCAGAATATATGATGGCAAATCTAACAATGGAAGAAATGGAACAGGCAATGAATACCCTAAAAAAGAAGAAATCACCAGGAAAGGATGGAATCACAAATGAAATGCTAATAGGACTAGGCACCAAGGCAAAGAAGAAACTACTAGCAGTCCTAAATAACAGCTGGAAGAGAGGAATAGTCCCACAGGCATGGAAGGAAGCTATACTAATACCAGTCCCAAAGAAAGGAAAAGACCTGGAAGAACCAAATGGCTATCGACCTATCAGTCTACTTAGCTGTGTAGGAAAATTAATGGAACGCATTATCAATGGCAGGCTAACAGTGGCATCTGGAAGAAAACAAACTCTTAACACCACACCAAGCAGGATTCAGAAAGTACAGATCCACTGAAGATCAAATAACCTATATAGCTCAGGAAATAGAGGATGCCTTCCAAGAGAAAAAGCACACACTAGCAGTCTGGATAGATTTAGAAAAAGCATTTGATAAAGTATGGAAGGAAGGACTGAAAGTAAAACTGCAAAACATGCATGTTTGTGGAAAAATGTATAAATGGATCAGCCACTACCTTGAGAACAGAACTGCCAGGACAAAAGTACAAGGACAAACAAGCAAAATGATGCTGCTGGAGCAAGGTGTCCCCCAAGGAGGAGTTCTTTCACCAACATTATTACTAGCATATATAAATGACATCACAGAAAATTTTCCAGCCAGAGTACACACATCATCCTTTGCAGATGACCTAGCCATATGGACATCTGAAGAATATATTAGTACAGCTAACAGCAGAATACAGCAAGCCTTATTAGCGCTAGAGGACTGGTCAAAATCATGGCTAGTGAAGATAAGTGAGGAGAAAACAACATGCACAGTGTTCTCCCTCTCAAATAAACCTCAGCAACCTAAGCTGGTATTGAATGGAAAAATATTGCGCCATGAAGAAAATCCAAACTATCTAGGAGTCACCTTTGATCGTCGCCTGACATGGAAGACACAGGTTGAGAAAAATCGAACAAGAGCAAGGCAGAGAATGGCAATCATGAAAAAGCTTGCTGGTACAACGTGGGGAGCAGATGAGAAAGTTCTCAAGAAGTTATATACTGGACGGGTGAGGCCAGTACTGGAATATGGCATTGCAGCTTGGGCAACAGCAGCTAAGTCAAACTTTAACAAAATAAGTAGAGTCCAAAACCAAGGAATGCGAATCATAACTGGAAGCCTGAAGACAACGCCTATTAATGATCTAGAAAAGATCACCTGTTTACAACCAATGCAGGATAGAAGAGATAGCAGAGCCCAGCAACAAGCAGAAAAATTTAGAAGATTGACAGACCACCCTATGTACAACAGATTTAATGGTTTTGGAAAGGGAAGACTGAAGCGTAGCAACTTTGTAGAAACTGCAAAACGAAGGATTAGGGCAGATCCTATTCTTAACATATCAACAGTCAAGCCCATACACAATGCACACAAGTTCCCAGCTTGGAGACAGCAGCAACTGCCTGAGATGATAGAAAACATTCCTGGTATTGAGAAAAAGAACACTCAGAATGAAACCGAAAGAAGAGAAATAACCCTAAACTACATAAAAGAACATTACCCAAGCAGGAATTGGACCCATGCATATACAGATGGATCAGCCAAAAATTCAATAGAGAATGGAGGAGGAGGAATTCTCCTAAATTTAAAAAATGGAGTGAAAAAAACACATTCAATGGCAACTGGAAAATTTTCAAGTAACTTCAAAGCGGAGGTAGAGGCTCTGAAAACTGCAGCAGAAATGCTCCTGATGGAGGAAAATAAAGAGAAGCAAATAGCTATCTTCACAGATGCAAAGTCAGCTGTCTCAATACTGAAGAGCAATAACAGCACAGAACTAACTGACCTAAGAGCAGCACTCTATGGTCTATGCCAGAAATCAAAAAAAGTTGTAATACAGTGGATCCCATCACATTGCAGTATACCTGGAAACGAAGAGGCTGACAGACTGGCAAAAGAGGGCGGACGACTACCACAGCCTGACATAGACATAACCTATAATGAGGCAAAGAGGTTGATAAAAAGCACCTATAGAACCAAATGGGAATCAGAGCATCCAGGCCATCAGAAGGATGATGCATATTACAAACTCGACCGAAGAGAACAAGTAGCAATCTTCAGACTCCGCACAGGACATAACAGGCTGAAATACCACTTGTTCAATAAACTAAAGATAGGAGATACCGATGAATGTAATTGTAGAACTGGAAAAATGACAGCAAAACATTTGCTGCAGGATTGCCCAACGTATGCAGAACAGAGAAAGATATTTTGGCCCACACCTGCTTCATTTGAGGACAAGCTCTATGGAGATATCAACAAGCTAAAGTTGACCGCAAATTACTTTAACTATATACAGGTTGACATTTAAAGGTGCATGAAGACCCAGAGGCATGAAATGGAATATTGCTTGGATAGCAAATCCATTATGTGGAAAGTCCAAATCGAAAGCTCGCTGTGTGGGCTTCATAAAAGGTGGAAATGTGTCCTAGTGCCACAAAATGGAATATTGCTTGGATAGCAAATCCATTAAGTGGAAAGTCTGAATCAAAAGCCCACTATGTGGGCTTCATAAAAGGTAGAAAAGTGTCCTAGTGGCACGAAATGGAATATTGCTTGACTAGCAAATCCATTACATGGAAAGTCCGAATCGAAAGCTCACTGTGTGGATGTCATCTGCAGACTGCATACTTCTGGTTTCCGGAATAACAGCCTATGGTGAACAGAAGGCCCAATATACGGAAGTGAGGCTAAGCAGCCATGTGCAGGACGTGACGATTCCTTGGGTGAGCCCAGTACCAGAGCGCTATGTATCGGATCTGCAAGTATGGAAGCCTCCTTGGATGGCGGGGAATGCCCATGGTCTGCCCCTGCCTTCCCTTGAGGGCTGACTAGGATCTTTGGCTGTTCTATATGGACCAGCTGGGATGGGGGATAACACCACAACAGTGAGAGTCAAACGTCCTAAGAAACCCCCGGGAAGGTTAACCCGGTCAACAAATGCCCGCAGAAGTCGGATGTGTCGGCCTAACAGCGCAAGAACGCAGCTCTGCTGTAAACAGGCACAACGCAATCACATCCGGAAAAAAACTCTGGATGAACACAGAAGAAGAAGAAGAATTGTTACTCACCAATTAATGTCGTTTTGCTGGGAACTCTAGTCCTGGCTCTGTTTTCCCATTTTATGTTGGAAATTGGCATTTCTGATAAGCTAAATTAACTACTGTAAATTAATTAATTAACAAATTAGCTCCCGTGCTGACAAGCCTCTAGACCAGGGGTGGCCTACCTTTTCAGCAGGCGGGCGAAATTTCAGAAATAATATTTCCTGCCGAGCCATGCACCTAATTTATTTTTTTTTTGTTAAATTAAAGTAAACACGCAAGCGTGCTACAGCTTCGACCACATCGTCATTTCCCACTCCGCGGGCCACAACATGACTACCGACGGGCCGCGTGCGGCCCGCAGGCCTCGTGTTGGCCACTCCTGCTCTAGACAGTTTATAACAAGATAGTAAATAAATATTCAGCAACTTAAATTTATGTGTTCATTATGTACATTATGTTAACAAAGTCAATTCGTATACATACGGGCGTTACATCAAAACATGTTTTTCTTTTGTGCGCTCGCTCGCTTTTGACCTCAATCGTAGTCCATTCACACTACTTCTAGTATTGCTGGACTGAATTTTGCGTGTGGATTAGCTTTCCCCATTATCAGGTCCCTCGCCATCAGGCGAACCCACTCCGACTTCAGAGGTGCTTGTAATTTACGTCCTCAATTCCAGAACGATAGATCAACATTTTAGTCCAGCTGTCCGGTGTAGAGGTTGAACTCCTGACCTCGGCATCAGCACACGGGATGTTTAAGAACACGCATTCTTATCCATTCGGCCATGCTGACCTACACGCACACGCACACACACACACACACACACACACACACACACACACACACACACACACAAACACACACACACGTCAAGTAATGAAATATAACCTAGTTTTTATTAAACTCTGAAATCGGAGTGTGTTCGCCTGATTGCGAGGGACATTGATAATCGGGAAAGCAAATTCACACGCAAATGTGAGTCCCGTGCATTAGAAGTAGAGTCACAGGTAGGGATTAATGGACTACGCTTGAGTTCAAAGCGAGCGAACGCAAAAAAATAGTTTATATTTGTATCGATATGAATGACTGGTGTGTGTGTGTGTGTGTGTGTGTGTGTGTGTGTGTGTGAGTGTGTGTGTGTGTGCGCGCGCGCGTTTGTGTGTGCGCGTTCGTGTGTGTGTTTGTGAAATGGAAAGATCACACGCAGAAATCGAGCGTCATTGAAGTACTAGATAGGATCCGTACGCTATTATCATCACCATCATCAAGTGCTCTGTTAACTGGCTTAGGCGTTCATGGCTCTCTCGATCTTTGGTGTTCTGGATTAACACTGCTCATGATATTCCTCCAAGCCATCGTCTCAATCCACTTAGGATCATTTCTCTTGGTCTGCCTCTGCCTCTCTTGCCCTCGATCTTTCCAGTTGTCAAGATTTTCTCTAATGCCTCTCTATGATAGACTGAATAATAGTCAAGTTCTATAATTTAAATGTAAAGGAAATAAGCCAGTTAAGGACTAATTTTTCACACTTCTAGTCACATTGGGCATATGGTGCTAAACCTATATTTTTATAGAACAAACGGTACTCGGTGGGTGATGTTAGCAGAACCACATCGTCCGCCGTTACTTTCCCTTGGTATTTACTGGTATCCATGTTTGGCTGGGTAGTAGTAATGTAGGATGGATAGGCAGCGCAAATCGGTGGTGCCGCACCTCATTTACTAAGAATAAAGAAGGAGATGCGCGTGGTGTTTTAGTAATCGTAAAGGAGGTGCGAGGGGGAAATAACTCACGAATAATCGCCTGTTTTGTGATATTACGTTCCTTTTTGATAATTTTATTGTTTAAAAATTCAAATTTAATTATTACTGTGATTATGGGTTGTAGTGGGCGGGGTTTATGGGCATTCGTGTTAAGGGATGGGTGAATGGCGGGGTGGCTAGATAAGTGCTTCCGAACACTATCATCACACGGTTTCAGAGCTTCAAATGAAAACCTTACAAAAGGTAAGATGGCTGGTAGTATCGGTTGTTGTTGGTATGGCTTAGGGGCATTCGTTGATAAGGGATGGGTGAGTGGCGAGTAGCTACAAAGTGCTTCCAAACACAAGCATCATACCGTTTCCTAGCTTCAAATGAAAACCTTAAAAAGGTTAATATGGCCGGTAGTATCGGTTGTAGTGATATTTGATGTTAATGTGTGAGTGAGTGATGAAGAATCTAGGTATGTTCTGCCGATCACTATCATCATAGGGTTACAACTCTTCAAATGAAAACCTTAAAGAAACAAGTAAAGATAGCCGTCGGTGTCCATGTGAGCGCCGGGTTCGAATCCCAGTGGGGAGGTCTAGTGTAGAAGAAATATTGATTATGTTGGTGTTAATTAGTTGTGATGGCGAGCTCTGTTATTCTTTATGAGGCTGTGTTTAGAAAATGAGAGGTGGTGTGCTAGTTGAGGATTATGATAAGTTTGTGCCCCATTCAATGTGAAGGTGACAGGTTCGAGTCTCGGTACTTTGTAGTTGTTAAGGTTACCAGTCGTCAGCGTGTAGGGGTGTCTAGTTGGTCATACGGGTTAGGATCGTCTTGTCCGATCGTTTCGCCGCGGCCACAAGTCCCACTGCCAATGAAAAACATATGCATCCGATTTCACCATTGGACCTACACCTAACAAACTAAAAAAAACACATAAAAATCCAGAACAAAATATGTCCATAAACTACGCCACCTGTTAAAAATCAATATTCATCCAAATAGCGGTTAATCCAGGGGTTTATCTTCACCATTATGAACGAGTCGTGGTATTAATATTATTGATATAATTGAACTCGAGGAACTAATCTATTAAATCCAGTGGATTATATCTCCACCATTGCAAATAGTTTGCGATATTAATAAAAGTCCTTGTAAATATCAGTAGGGGATTAAGGGCTTAACACCTATTGTCGGGACATCCACACACACACAAAATCAATAGCACTACTTTCGTTTCTTCTTCTAATTGCCGGTTGGTGCTTACGGGTTAGGTGTGTCCTTATTCAATTAAAACACGTGGTATGAGTAGGAGATATCACAAGCAGGATCAGCATGTGCCACTCCGATCTTAAATCGCAGTATTTCGTTATTCTTGTGACTTTGAAAACGCTTGTGACTCGAAAAAGGATGGTGTACTATGTTATTGGGGGTGTATATAACCTGGCTAATATGTCAAATTGATACATGTCACCCCCGCCAACGCCTCGTAACTGTGTTGTGAATTGTCTCCTATTACATCCAGGTGTGAAAATAACCAAAAAATATTTCATATCAACTCAATAGTCATGCCTTTATGTACCTGTAGTGCGATTTTGTCTAGAGTGGTCCTTTGGGAAAGTATAATGTATCTGTGTATACGGGTTTACCACTGCGTATAGATATGTGTTATATTATTGGAAAGTGTATGTTATGTATACTGTATCAGACAGTGGTTTGCTTTACATAGTTGGTATAGTGTCTGTTATGCTGTGTGATTTGGTCTATTTCCATGTATTATTTGGAGGAAGCTTCATATGTCTAGTGAAATGTTTACATTTCCCCCCAGAAGTCACATCTCCAGTGTCATTAGATGCTTTTCAACTTGTCTGCCCATTGTCCACGCTTCACATCCATACAAAAATGCATGTTCTGTGCAATGCTTAAACACTCTTTTTTTTCTCTCCTTGTAACTGACATCGTTATATTAGTTAGTATGTGTTCCAACGTGCAAAAGACTATCTTCAACATATCGAATCTTAGTATATCCTCTTAATGACAACCCGTTCTTGTGTTCTCTTGACTACTTTTCCCCGTGTCAAGCTTCATGTCTCTACTCGTCTGTATTAGTGTGAATAGAAGTAAACCAACAGATCAAAATGTAACGCATACAATCCGAGACAGGGGTATTTAAGTTGTTTGAATACTTCTTTACATTGACCAGTCAAGTCGGGCCAAAACTGCTAAGAGACCTTACTCTGTGACGTTTCGTCGACAACAAACAGAAATGTGGGTGCGAATTGATGTGTGTGTGTGTGTGTGTGTGTGTGTGTGTGTGTGTGTGTGTGTGTGTGTGTGTGTGTGTGTGTGTGTGTGTGTGTGTGTAATAACGACGATGGATATCTTTCACCGTGTATCTGACCTGTTTTGCGTACCATTACAATATTTCGTTCACTTGTAGCTTACAACCAATCAGGGGGTTGGTCTTATAATTGGTCCACATTTTATGTTAGACAAGCGCTGATTGGCTGGTAATTATGTAGTGGGCGGGGTTTACTTTATGTAATATATAACCCACTCACCACCTCTCACTCACTTTGTGATTTACACAAGAATGACGAACGATCGAGTCTTCAGTTTTGTGCTTATTCAACGGGTATTTGCCTTCAAGTGTAGAAACTTTGCCAGTCACCCTTTTGTCTCAGTATCCAAGAACCAGCATCCATATAAAGACCTACAGATTTAGCGAATCTCTCTTCCAGTTCTTGATCATTCACAGCTACCTTGTAAGACTTATAAATTATTTGAATGCACAGACACCCGTTGTAACCAACATCATTATTCTGTCCTATTTTACTTCATCTGCAAAGAGGTCATCAGCGCTTGAAACTTCTTCTTCTGCGTTCATCTGGAGTTGTTTTTATTTTCGGACGTGATTGCGTTGAGCCTGTTTACAGCAGAGCTGCTTTCTTGCGCCGTTAGGCCAACACATCTGACTTCTGCGGGAATTTGTTGACCAGGTTAACCTTCCCGGGAGCGCTTGAAACAAAGACGGGGAACAAGTGTTCATGGTTGATAGGTGTACTAGACTAGTGAACAATACATCTTGTTGTTTGGATATTTGACATACTAAACTAATCCACATCGTGTTATCTACCGTTGGTGAAAGATAGAAACTAAATGTATTCAAAGCCATATTCACAGTCTCGCTGTGAACGTGTTTCAAGTCAATTATTGATTATCTCACTATCAAAAACCACTAACGAACGTGCCTAAACATAAAAAGATGTCTTCTAGGCAATCATCTGGGATCTGCCATATTGGAGAAAAGACACAGTACCAAGTAGCAAGTGTATTCGTGTCACACGTGTGGTCATAATTTTAACAGGAAAGACAATCTACAACTGCCACATTACAAAGGAACACACATACACCAGGATTAGCAGCCAGTGTAATGCCAACAGAAACTTCAACACCTTTTTTCAGCAGGATTACGGAAGAGGCCAGCGGCTACTAATAGGGATGTGACAGTCAGAGAGAAGAACACTAAACAAGACAAAAACTCCGATACAGTCAGCGACACACAACCAAAGATGAATCGGTTTCTCTACACAATCTTCCAGATGATGTAAGACAAGTATACACCGACAACTGAAGTAGTATCAAAACACATCACAAGATGAACAGATATATGTCTATCTATACACTCTATATTAGTCCACACACAAACCACCCAAAAGACTGGACTGAGACCTTGAAAAAAGTCTTTACAAGTCAAAAGAGCTTATTCAATATCAACTTTAGTTATCATATAGTCCTTAGGCACAGCGAAACACAAACTCATCGATTTTCTCAAGGCTTCTGTTAATAACGAGCCTGGCTTTGAACGGCACCAACTAATCAAAACTAGACAAATCTTTGACGATTTTATCAAACCAGTACACAAACAAGACATTCTTACATACTCTAAGCATCAACGTCTAAAAACCAAATACACCATAGAGACGATTCCAGCTATACGTTTTTATCTCTGTGGTGAGAGCGTGTTAATGTTGAATGTCTAGTCAAGAAATACCAAACTTATAAAACATTAGGCAAATTTGTTAGCCAAATGGGAAAAGTGACTGCCAAATACAGATATGTCTCATCCAAACTTATAAAAAGTAGGAAAATATTGGTCAAACTAAGAAACGTGTCGACTGAAGTAGGAAAATACGTGAATCAAAGTAATAAAAATGTTGGGTAAATACAGAAATATGTCGACCAAACTTATAACAATCTCCGCCAAACTTATGAAAAGTTGGAAAATTTAGTAGCCAAATTGGAAAATTGCCGTCCAAATACAGAAATATCTCAACCAAATTTATAGAAAGTAGAAAATGTATTAACCAAATGGGAAAAAAAACTATTGACTAAATACAGAAATGTCTGAGCCAAACTTATAAAACGTATGGGAATTTGTTAGCCAAATGGGAAAAAATATTGGCCAAGTGAAGAACAATTTACGCCAAATCTATAACAATTAGGAACATTTTTTAAAATAAAGAGAAAAAATATTGGCCGAGTAAAGAAAAAAGATTACACCAAAGTAGTAAATTGTGTTAACCAAAAGGGAAAAAATATGGGCTAAATTATTAAATATGTCGACCAAAGTAAGAAAATTTGTTAGCCAAATTAGCCAAATGGAGGGGGGGGGGGGGGGGTGTATTGCCCAAAACATGAAACATCTCAACAAACTTATAAATATCTCGTCTAAACTTATAAAATGTAGGAAAAATGTTGCTTCAGTAGTTAGGTCAAACGTGTCTTCAACTTTTATCTGAAAAGACATTTCACAATACATAATCATCAACGTCAGCACTTTCCCTCTTTTAGATTACCGAAATCTTCAACTTATCTGTCCAAAGTATCTGCTAAAGAAGCGCTTATACAGACTAATCACTCATCTCTCCACACTCTTGATTTTTTTCTTTCTAGCATAAAGAGTCTCTGTCTTTCATAGATGGCTTCACAACTTTTTCCACGTCACAACAACAAAACGCCAAGCTTTTGTTGTACATGAGCTCTAATGAAACAGTCATAACAAAATTTATGGCAATGCAATCTGTGGCTCCACCTGGGATAGTTTCAATATCATCTGAGTGTTCGTCAGCAAAGATCCATTTCCCATGGCTGACATCTTCAACTTTCTATACCACAACGTCTGCTACACTAACCTTCCATTGTTCCATCTCTCAACAATACAAAGGGTGTCCTTGAAGTTTAGCTAACATAACATTTCTTACTTTTTCCACCTCTATCACACTTTGTCATTTAACAGCCGCAATAGCGGCAAGTCTGCAACCAACCAACAGTGTCTTTTATGAAGTCGGCCTTTCTTAAAACCACGTCTGCCTTATTGAGACCTTGAATACCATATGCCACATCTTCTAACCGACTTTCAACGGTTCATACCAAATAAAACAAACATTATATTTGTTTACAGAACAGCCTTTTTCTGCTGACTAGGCACATTTTCCAACCTAATGGAGATAAATCATCTGCCCCGTTAACCTATTAGGCGCTATTCTAGACAACGAATATGGTCATCAACTATCATCCCTAGGAAGAACTTGAAAAAACAACAGAGATTGGGTTCCTGAGACAAATGAGTTGCATTTCCTGGACTACCAGAGTAACTAACGATGATCGCCTTAACGATCCTAATGAAAATAGAGCATTATATACATCAAACACAACACATTATTTCTTAAGAGACATAGATACAAACCAGTTTTAGTAATGGAAAAAGTTAAATTTGTGTGATTAAATTTTAATTAAAATTTAAAAATAAGAAATCGCAATTAGAGCATTATATACATCAAACACAACACATTATTTCTTAAGAGACATAGATACAAACCAGTTTTAGTAATGGAAAAAGTTAAATTTGTGTGATTAAATTTTAATTAAAATTTAAAAATAAGAAATCGCAATTTTATTGTGCGATTCACATAAATAGGCTAGGTATAGGTATAGGCTAGGCATATGTCGTATATCGAGCTTATAGATTGCGCAATAAAATTGCGATTTCTTCCTCGAATCCTATTTACAGGACATCGCTGTCAACACCAGCATTTTACCGCTGTTGTTATCTTGGCAAGATAACGGCCAGTAGTTTGCCATTGCTTTCTGAGCGACCGGCTCACATACCCCGTAAGTAACCAACGCGACGCGATCCGCTACTGAATCTCGCCGCTGTGTTCCCCTACGTGGATATACGGATTACGGAGAAAGTCGTTAACTCCTTCACCATCCACCAAGGAGACGGCAAGAGCATAATAGGACAAGAAAAAGCTGCATTTCAGAGAATGAAGAGTATCTTATGCAATAAGTCACTATCATTGAATGTAAGAAAGAGAGTGCTGAAGTGCTATATAGAGCCTCTTTTGCTGTATGGCAGTGAATATTGGAATGTAGATCAACAAATTAGGAAGAACCTGGAAGCAACAAAGATGTGGTTCTTAAGACGAATGTTGCGTATTCCTTGGACTGCCAGAGTAACTAACGACGATTGTCTTCTTCTTCTGCGTTCATCCGGAATAATTTATTTTTTTCGGACGTAATTGCGTTGTGCCCGTTTACAACAGAGCTGCGTTCTTGCGCCGTTAGACCGACATATCTGACTTCTGCGGGAATTTGTTGACCGGATTAACCTTCCAGGGGTGACGATTGTCTGAAAGAAGGTAATGAACTAGAACATTATATACAACAATTAAAAAAAAAGAGACAAAAAGCTTTCTTTGACCATGTGATGAGAAGAGAGATATTGGAGAACACCGTGGCGACTGCTAAGATCTTGAGGCAAAGGCCGACCAAGAGGAATGATGCTGGATGGATTGAGACGATGGCATGGAAGATTAACTGCAGCAGAGCTGATCCAGAACACCAAAGACCGAAATATGTGGAGACATGAACGCATATATATATATATATATATATATATATATATATATATATATATATATATATATATATATATATATATATATATATATATATATATATATATATATATAACAGGCAATGTGTATCCGAATGTATTTGATGCGCTCGCGAACGGTCCATCCGATTGAGATGAAATTTTCTGCATGCTTTCTTTTCATTCCCGTGCAGCCAACTGTCATAGTTTGTTAGTGTACAAACAGCTATTTACTTACTAAAATTTAATATTTTAATTTACATTATCATTTATATATAGCGAGGGGATTTAACTCAAGAACAGTTATATCAAGGGGCATAACTTTTAATAGCATTGCTATATATTTTATATATAGATTGTTGCATTGTTATCAAAGGTTTATAAACTCTTTTTCTACGGTTATTTACAGGCATGTGCGTTATAATAAATAATGATATAATCTTTAAGGCAATTTCAGAGTTTTCATAAAAATAATGCATCTATTTAAATAGTGAAAATTTTCTAACTCATCTTTTTATGTTTAAAGAAGTTATCTACAGTCATGTAGGTGATTAAAAACAGGTTTGATTAAAAATAATGGATGGTGTGTGGAAGGACATTCTTAAGTTAATTATTTTTTTTTTAAATATGAATTTAATGAGACGCTCCCCACCAGGAGCTGGGCGAAGCCGCGCCGGGTCAGACAGACAGACAGACAGACAGACAGACAGACAGACAGACAGACAGACAGACAGACAGACAGATAGATAGATAGATAGATAGATAGATAGATAGATAGATAGATAGATCCCCGCCAGCAGCTGGGCAAAGCCGGGCCGGGTCAGCTAGTGTATATATATATAAAATCATCACGTGCCATGCCAGCTGGTCTATGCGTTCATGTCTCTCCATATATATATATATATATATATATATATATATATATATATATATATATATATATATATATATATATATATATATATATATATATATATCACAATGATTGGCTTGATGTTTTTCTCACAAAAATCTATACCTTAAATTTCCATTAATATACTACGACTATTTATAAGCTCAGATCAAGTACGTCAAGTACTGTAATATGTCTATGAATGCGCGTCTGCGTGTGATGCGCGCGCGCGTGTATTTGTGTAACAAGACGAGCTCGCACACAGAACATGCTCGTGATCGAAGTACAAGGATACGTGTGCGTCATGACGGTTAATATGATGAGGATAAAATCGAAGCGAACACAGGACGATGGACTGCAGCAGGTCGCCATGATAAGGCCCCGGTCTTTCTTCTCGCACCAACACAGAAAACCCATCGTGGAGAAACTAGACTCAGGAGCGGCCGGCGAGTCATTTATCTTGGTCAGCTTTCATCTCTGTCTGTGTTCTCAATTATTAGTCTATTTCTGTTTTCTGTGTATATAGTGGGAGTCAGTCTGACGCGTTATTGAATTTTCTTGTTCTTAGGGGATGTGTAGTTGGCCGTTCGTCGATTTATAGTTGTTTCTTCAGAGAGGCTAACATGTTTACCTACCGTCCTTGACTTGGAGCCGTAAATTACCCCTGAAATCGGAGTTGGTTCGCATGAAGGCAAGGGACACTGTTAATAGGAAAAGCTAATCCACACGCAAAATTCAGTCAAGTACTACTTGAAGTGTATGGACTACGCTTGAGTTCAAAGCGAGCTAACGCAAAAAAAAATGGAAGTGGCATGTTGGAAACCTGGTACCGCCAGCATAGCTTCAAATTGCTATATTGCCACGTACACCGGTTATTTTGGACTTCAACGTTGACTTCTCGTTCAGAACGCAATGGCAAACTACTGAACGTAAATTGTCCTAGAAAAATCAACCCAGGGTTGATCGCAACCTCCTGCAAAGGACATGGAACATATATAGAGGTCAGCGTGGCTGAAGGGTTAAAAGAGCTGGCTAGTAAACTTCCGATTCCCGGAATGCGGGGTAGTGAGCTCATTCCAGACACCGGTCTGTTGGACTGAAACGTTGACTTCTCGTTTAAACAGCAAATGCAAACTACACAGCGCAAAGTTGCTTGTATTTAATCAGCCAGGGCTTGCTAGCAACTTCCTGCGAAAACATACAATACTTGTTAGGGTGTCCTCTAATGAGTGACATTCAATACCTCTGAATGTATTTATCACGCTACAGTAAAACTTTGATTAACCTTCACCGTCCGGACCAGGACTTTGACGGATAACCGAATAGACGAATAACCGAATAGACAGATAACACAATAGAAGGATAACCGAATAGACAGAAAACCTCCATCCATCCATCATGTACCATTTCGCCATTTTACTCGATCACCGGAGATGTGGATCAGCCCAGTGTTCTTGTCTCGACCATGCCACGTGGGCAAGCCATCTAGGTATTTACTTCTCTGTCTTTCCCTTGTTCTCTTCCCCTCGATCTTGCCAGTTATCACCAAGATCTCTAATTTATTCTCATATCATGTCCAAAAAGTTTTTACTGTCTACGTCTAATTTCTCTAATCAGTGTACGATTTTCATTTGTTTCTTGCAGGACTTGGTCGTTGGTTTTTCTGGCTGTCCATGGTATTCTTTGCACTCTCCTCAGAAACCACATTTCCGCAGCCTCATATGTTTTTCAGCTTGACTGCTCGTTGTCCACGCTTCACATCCATACAAAAGTGCAGGCTCTATGTAGCACCTCAACACTCTTTTTGTCGTAGCAAATGACATCCTTTTATTGGTCAGTATGTTTTTCATCTTGCAAAAGACTACCTTCGCTATGGCTGTACTTGTTCTATTCTCTTCAAGGCATCTCCCATCAGATGTTATGACGGATAACAGCAATCGCTTAATACATACATACAGTAACGTGATGTCACTGCGGGCTTGGGACGAAAATGAAAATAAAATCCTTTAAAAGTGAATAATGCATATATGTTTTATTTAATTTTACAAAACGATCAATATATACTTCAATATAAGAGTTGTAATGTACAGAAATGTATTGTAATACTATAAACCTACGTTACTTTAAAATAATCTGTTATCTCTTTCTGTCTTTGAGGCTCGAGTTTTCTGCGCGGCTGTTCCGTATCTCACGCACAAGTAGGATCCGTTTTGCAATTTCCTCCTCTTGCATTTTAAATCAGCCGGTGAACTTTGAGAACATTTTTGTCATACAATACAGTCACGTTCAGCTTTATACGGTCGGGTGTAAAAGTAGTCCGTGGACAATTATCGGTTGACGGATAACAGAAACTGAATGGTAAACGGGTGACGGTTAATCGAAGTGTTACTGTAATTCAATGACACCAAGAGTCTTGGAGCAGGCCTGTGTTCTCTTTTTTCTTTCGCTGATGTCATGTGACCATGCCCTCCAGGTAGTTATCTCTCCAATTGCTTCATCTTTACATGGTCATTAACTGATTCAGTGCCAAGCAAAAAGTGAGTTTGGACCAAACATGGTACATAAACAAATGAACAAGTGATGTAATATAAATTTCTGTTCACTTAGAACTGAAGTTGTCGAATATATTACGAAACAAACAAACAAACAACACGATGACCCTAGTATGGCGGTATACCATCCTTCTGTCCAAATGTAGCGATATGTAGGGTGTATTTTTAATGACTGTGCACTGTTTGAAAATATTGCCGGTCCAAGTTTTGTATTCACCCTCTGTAAAGTTCATGCAAATAATAGGTAAATACAAAACTTGGACCGGCAATATTTTCAAACACATTAAAAATACACTCTGTATTATTCTTTGGAGCTGAATCAGTTAATATACTAGACCCAGCAATACAGTCGGATGGGCTTGTTTGTTTGTTTGTTTGTTTGTTTGCTTGCTTGTTTGTTTGTTTGTTTTTTGTTTTTTGTTTTTTTTTTGTTGTTTTGTTTGTTTGTTTGTTTGCTTGCTTGCTTGTTTGTTTGTTTTTTGTTTGTTTGTTTGTTTGTTTGTTTGTCATCCTGTATGTGATTAATACAAATTTATGAAACTTTGGGGGATTTTTTCTTCAATAGCTATATAATTTTTTTTTTTATTATTAAACTAGGCACATGTCGGATGTATGTTAGTTGTTTGGACAACCCCAAAGAGATAAAGGATACTAAGTTCCTCTTCCTCAATGTGATCCTGCCAGTTATAATTAATTTAGCTGTTACTGGCTCAGTGGTTTGAGACTATTAAATAGTTTCGGAGAACCAAGGAATACCTCCAGGAAAACAATGAAGTTTTTATTGAGTATCGAAAATATACTTTTGGTGGTTCCTTGCCTCTCCTCTACCTACTAAAGAATTATTAATCTAAGGGTGTTCATTAAAACAATTTTACTACGACAAGAAAAACACTCAATAAATGATATGACCTAATTTTTATGATTTTATAAACATAAACTTGGTTTTTGCATTCAAAAAATACAATCTCATGTAATACAATAAGGACATATACATCTATCTATAACTATACATCATTGATGTGCCAAATATAAGGTTTATATCCTCAGTTATATTCTTTCAATTACATGTACTGCTTATCTCCTACTGGCATGTGTGGATAATCTGAAAAAAGGAACTGTTTACACTCTGGTTTCTCCACTTCCAGGTTTATGGGTCCCTTGCGGCAATCAGTCAATGATATTTATATTATTATGTTATTTATGTTATTTATTCTTAGTGTTGATCCGTTCCAGGTCTGAGTAGAATATTGGTTCTAGTTCTCCCCTTTTCAGGTTCATGAATATTATCTATGCTACCTGTCCTTCATGTTCAGAGGAAAATCTTGCAGGTGAATAGCTTTCTGCACTACTCTATCAAGGGCATCATTCAAATTAGCTTCTCAACTCTATCAGGTGCTTCACTCAACAAGGTGCTCACACAACAAGGTGCTACATTCACAAAGTCAGGTCTGAATCTATATGGTTATAGTCACTACCTGAAATTTCAGCATCAATCACACATCTAATTATATCATCAATATGAACATCAGAAATGAAATGCTGTAAACTCCTAAGAACACAACAAATTAAATCAATAAAATGAATCTTGTTCCTAGAGAAAAATAAACATAGGAGAAAGGTGGTCGTGGTGTTCTCAATTAGTTACCACCAACATAATTGTTTGCTCTCCATCCAATCTTCCATTATAAGGTGTTCAATGTTTAGAATAGCAGATGTGCAGTTTCATCTTCACCTATGCCTGTCATCAGGGTCGACAGGTTGAGTAATACCTTGATTGATTTAGAATTTTACAACTATGTTCTCCATCATCTTCTGTACTTAGTTATTTTCTCTACATCTTCTTCAATTAAAGAAAAAAGGGTCTCATACACTAAAGAATTTTAAAATCATTCCCCATTGTAGTTGCGTATAAACAATATAAGTACATTATGGTATCCATTCTGGTAAAGTATTCAGGTGAATTCTTTTCTAATCAAAAGTTTCAAGGCGAGTATATTTCCTCCTCTTCACTGTGTCTGTAATATGCTTGTACTTCATTTATCATCATCATCATCATCATCATCATCATCATCATCGTTCTCATTATCATCATCATCATTGTTATTACAATCATCATCTCATTATCATTACACTCATCAGGACACTAGCCCATATGTTGTAACATGAGTGATCTATAATACAAAGTGGGGTCTTGCTTAAGACACAAAACCAGATGCTCTATATTGCTCTCTCCCTCTCTCTCTCTCTCTCTCTCTCTCTATATATATATATATATATATATATATATATATATATATATATATATATATATATATATATATATATATATATATAGATTAGGGACGTTCATTTGAAACCCGTTCCGATGGCTTTATTACAAAACCTTGAAAGAAACATTAACAGGTGTGGTAGAATTAAACAAAGCATTCATTTTGAATGAATTATGCACCATTAGTTGGTCAGAAGAAGTCTCCGTAGGCCTTCAGGCAAGCATCCCATTGCTTAGGTAGGCGGCGAATGCCGTCTGGAAAAAAAAAAGATTCTGGTTGCTCACTGAACCAAGTGTTTACTGTTGTCAAATCGTTGCCCCTTGAGAGCTTTGTTTAGAGGTCCGAACAAATGAAAATCGCATGGCGACAAATCAGGAGTATAGGCTGCATGTTGCAGAATTTCCCACTTCTTCCTTACTAATACTTTCTGCACAATCTTTGCGACATGCGGACGAGCATTATCGTGCAACAAAATCACACCGCGAGAAAGCATGCCGGGTGGTTTATCTTGTCTAGTATTCGCAAACAGTGGGTAGAGACTTTGTTGACACCAGATTCTTTATAGTCAGCCAACAATAGCCCTTCATGGTAAAAAAAAATGCACTCAGCATAACCTTACCAGAGGAAACCTGTAACTTGAATTTTTTGGCTTTTGGTGATCCAGCATTCAGTCGCAGTTCCAACTTCACGGCAAAGTGTCACTCTATTATTGTTCCGTTCCTATGCCAGCGAAAACCACGCAGCATGCTCCTCATAGCCTTATGTGAAAAGTTATGTAGACAGCAGTCTCGACAAAACCAACAACACGCACACGCATGTATGCTTAAGGCCGCTGCCAGATTGCAATCACAACAGTCTTCCACTAGAACTACAGTTCATTGTCGATAGAAAAGCAGTCACAAGAAAACCAGCGGTTGCACACGCATTACTGCATAAGGCAAACAAACTAGTTCAGCAACCGAATGCCCGTCATTTTTATAGATGCAGTTCACAACACAAACCACCGCAGATAGACGGAAAAGCATTTCAAATGAAATCCACAGCTTACATAATCACACCAAGCACAAAACGCATGTGAATTTTTTGCTTATGCTAGAATATTTGATTATAGTATCATCATGTACCATGTTGTAAAGCGTGCCATTGCTGGTAATCTCACACGATCACCAGAATATCGGTCTGTAATCTCCTCCCATTTTTTACATGTGGCCAAACCGTCTAAGTATTTATCTCTTTGCCTTCCCGTTGTTTTTATCTCATTAATTAATGTTGTCACTTATCACTAAGTTTTCAAGTGTACTTCTTCTCATAACGAGCTTTTTAACTATCTGCGTCTAACTTCTCAAATGGAATTGTGGTTTTTGTTTGTTTCTTGAAGGATTATGTCATTTGTTTTTCTGTCCGCCTATGATATTCTTTGCATGCTTGTCAGATCACATTGCCACTACCATCAGATGCTTCTAAGCGTGTATGCTTATTATTTCACTTGCTTACAACAATGTAGGTTCAATTTAAACTTCAACACACTTTTCCTCTCTGTAGGTGACAGTTTTTTTTTTTTTTTTTTTTTTGGTTGGGTATGTTTTATATTTTGGCAAAAGCTATTTTTGCCATGTTGAATATGTGATTTGGGGGTGAGGGGTGAGATATTTTGAGTTCCTAAATTAATCTAACATGTTGACTTCTTGACTTGGGAACGTACATTACAAGTACTTCAAAGGTCGGAGTGGGATCGTCGGATGGCGAGGAACACTAGTAAAAGGGAAAGGCAGCCACGCGCAAAATTTAGTCCGCCGTGGACAACGCTTGAGTTCAACGCGAGCAAACGAAAATAAAATTGACATGATTTGATTTGTTCGAGTCGTGCCAGTGACTTATGAGAGTATGGAGCCGATCGCTCAGAAAGTCGTGGCGTGCTGATGAGTGTAATCTAGCCTAGGAATCAACATACAGCTGAAAGATGCTGGTGTTGACCGCAATATCCTGAAACAGGATGGAAACGCGGGGGGAAAAATGATTTGATTTATTCAATATCGCTTTTGTGAGAGCACGAGAATTGGAAGCGGTTCAAATCTCACCAGTGACTTATGAGATTATAGAGCCGGTCGCTCAGAAAGTCGTGGCGTGCTGATGAGCGTAATCTAGCCTAGGAATCAACATATAGTTGAAAGATGCTGGTGTTGACAGCAATATCCTGAAATAGGATGGAAACGCGGGAAGAAAAACAAATATCTCTTTTATTCCATCTAGCTAACTCTTCCTGGGCCGTTCTCTCGTCTTGTGCATCTCGATGTTCTCGAGTAGAACGCTCTAACCCAGGGGCTGATCTTGTTCCATTCTAGCTCCATGAGGAGTAGAAACATATGTTCACAGCAGATAACAAGAAGCAGACGACAAGAGGATCCAAAACATGAAGTTCATCCACTGTGAAGATGGTTAACAGTATAAGAGATGGCGTCTGTCCGCGGGTATGGATGCAAAGCACTCACTAGCCTTGAGAATGAGGTGTTCTTCAACAATGAGGGAACCAGTCACTCATTCTCTGCCAACAGTCAGTGATCACTGGGAAGGCAGCAAATGTTATCTGATAACATACCAGTTCTTGTTTTGGTTTTTTTTTTTTTTTTGGGGGGGGGGGGGGGGGGGGCTAGTGCAGCCCTTAAACCACTTAAACCGCTATAAGACATGTTTTCATCGTGTCACCGTGCCAACATGGCCAGTATTCAACAACAAACGGTGCCGGGCTGTCGATGTCTGTCTCCCATCTTTCTTCACTGCGGATAATATCATTTTTCATGATGCCTGTGAAGGGATAATCGTACATTTAAAACGATGCACAAAAATAAAAAGCAAAAAACAAAATTCTATGGATATCGGCCACAGCGCCGTTATTACTGTGTTGTTCGGCAATTTTAAGGTGGATTTTTAGCCTTTGGTTTTTGGCAAATTTCTAAAGAAGAAAATACGATGATTAACACTGGAATAACATACGTGAATTTCATGAAACAGGTGCTCGGTCCATAAGAAGGATACAGATGAAAACTGTTATATTCATAGTTTAAGTTAGTTTCATTTAGTTTAGTTTAGTTTAGTATAGTCGACGGATCAACACCACGGCACACGGGTGTAACCCATAGGTGCTCAGTTCTACCTCTGACTCAAGCCAGAGTCCGGATAATCTCAGTTCAGTGCACGAACTCCATAGCATCGGCGAGGATCGTTAAATACTTTGGGTAGATTTTTAACTCGAAATTTTGCCCGGGCAGCGCCGTTCATTCATTCATTCAGTAGCATGTCGTTTGTAGAACCTCGCTCCCATAACAACCTTCCGGAAAACTTCTCGATCACAAGCAAGATGTCCCGCGCCCGATACACCCATATGGAGATTATCCGACACATCCTGCACCCATGTTCTCTTTTACCTTCCTCTTCCTCTCTTCCCAGGCATATATCCCTCCATTATTGTTCTCTCCAAACTTTCATGACGTTTCAAGTGACCAAAATATTTTAATTTTCTATATTTTATCGTCTTTAATAGCCAACCCTCTTTAGTATTCAGCTCTTGAATTATGAATGCATTTGTTCTTTTCTTTACCCAACATATTCTTAGAACCCGCTTATAACATTTATATTCAAAAGCATTTATGCACTGTTAGAGTTTGTTTAGTAAGTGTCCAGGTCTAACTGACGTATGTTTCAATGGGAATAATGCATGCTCCTAAAAATCTAAATTTTGTGGTTCTATCTGTCCCACTCCATAATGTATTCAGGTGTTTTAGTCTTTGAAGAGCAATTGATAGTCGTCGTTTAATTTCTTTCATTGTGTCACCGTTGTTGGTTATCAATGACCCAAGAAATTCGAAATTGTCCACCACCTCCAATTTTTCCTCATTAACATACATTTTTTTCTCCAAAGTAGTTTTATCTGTGTGCATTATCTTTGTTTTTGCTATGCTAAGATATAAGTTGGGGTTTTCACTGTTTCTTTGGATTGAGATTATTAAGTTTTCTATACCATTCTGTGGTGTGGATAGTAATACTGTATCATCAGCATATCGAATCTCTGGTATTTCATGACCACCGATATTTAGGGCATCATATTGCTTCCTGTTTATATCATCTCTGACATTTCTCATTATATTTTTGGCGTACAGGTTAAACAAACAGGGTGACAGCACACAGCCCTGACGGACTCCTTGTTTGATGTCTCGCCATCTATTCTAACCGCTGCTTGTTGGTCTAGATAGAGCATTTTTATGAGTTGTACTACATGTAATTGAAAGCCCATATTCCTCATGATTTCCCAAGGTTTCTGATGTTTTACACAGTCAAATGCCTTTGAATAATAAACAAAACATGAGAATATGTTTACATTAAATTCTTTGCATTTCTCTATTATTAAACGCATGTTGAGTATGTGATCTCTTGTTCCTCTTCCTTGTCTAGATCCAGCTTGAACCACGTTAATCTCTTCTTCCATTTTCTTTCGAAGACTTCCCACTATGATTTTTATTAGAATTTTACTTGCATGACTGATCTGGGCAATAGTTCTATAGTTGGTGCTTAATTTCAGGTTGCCCTTTTTTGGTATTGGAATGAAGATAGTTCAGCGCCGTTAGGCTACTCTTTTTCGATTTCCAACTGCCAAGGTATTTTTAACGTGCGCAAAAATTCACACGGACCTCCGATCTCATTACCCAGAGACCAGGGGAAATCTTGTTAATAGAAGTCCACGTAAAAAAATCCCGACTCTCACTGGGGCTTAAACCAGGAATCTCCAGCACTCGAAGCGGACAGCATACCTCGAGACCACCCCCCCCCCCTCCCTTCCCCCGTTAAATTCATATTTTCATGTAGTGTTTTCCCATCCGTACACCACAAGGTAAGCAGTAGGTGACAGTTTGACATACAGATGACAGTTTTCTTTGTAGTTGTATCCATGTGTCTTTGTTGTTTATGTGCTGACGAGGGCTTTGGCTGCAACGTTCATGATCGTGCTCTGGTAGAGCTTACCGTCCACTTCTCGTTTTTCTTTCAACATCTCGTTTCTTCTAGTTCTCATTCATTGTAAAATAGAAGAGCGCCATTAAGAATTTCGTCATTTCCTGTTTTGGTTGAAAGGTCTTGAAAGTTTGGAGAGAACACTAATGCCCGGGAAGAGAGGAAGAGGAAGGCCAACGAGAAGATGGGTGCAGGATGTGGCATATGATGTCCAGATGGGATGCGGGACATCTTGTTTATGACCGAGAAGTTTTCGGGAAGTTTGTTATGGGAGCGAATCTCTGCATAGGACATGCTACTTAATGAATGAATGATTGAATGAATGAACTGTTTATAAAATCACCGTGATTTTCTTTACAACATTCAGAAGTATGCGTATAGTCTCTCAGTGTCGGTCAATCAGGATGATAATATTGAGAAATATATTCATAAATGCTTATAGGCGCAGGCAGATGCGGTTGAGCTGTGTGACTTCCGGCCGATTCGCATCAGGGCGGATTCGAATTCTTAAAATTGACCTGCGCTCCCAGGCTGACTCAGCCTAACATGGGTACCAGGAAATGTCGTAGAAAGGGAAGGCGGCCGGTGTAAGATTAACATATCATAGACCAAGTGGCGATGTATCTATTCAAATGAGTCTAACACCATATGCCCAAGACGCCTTCAGACGTAATAAATGGCCCTTTACTAGTTGAGTTGAGTTGAGTTAAGAACCGACATCACTGAACCCAGAACATTCCCATACGCGCCTGTCCCCTCGTTCAACAGCCAGCGAAGAGTCATGCTAATAATCGTTCCAATCGCTATCTTATTGAATTTTATCCTGATCTTCCTTCTCAGTTTTGAAATTCTTCCAGAAACCCTGCCAATCACCCGCAATATCATTCTTTCCACATAGGGGTTCTCAATCTGTTTCCCCGCCTTCTCCACCTTGTCTCACGGGCACTCGACCACCTCTCCCTTGTTCATAGTTACTCTACCACCAAGAGGTGCATTTCCTGCCATCATATCAGCCTGTTCATACCCCCACACTCCAGCATGGCCAGGGCAAAATATCCACACAATTCTCACAATCAGTGTCCTCTGATGCGAGGATGGTCATTCCGTATGAAACATTCTTTTCTCCACCTTACTAAGCATACTCCTTGAGTCCGTATTATAATGCAATGTGTGTTACAGTGGTCTCCTCTAACCAACGGAATGCCGCTGTTACTGCATTAACCTCCATTCTCATGATGGAGGTCATAGTCTCATATGCCAGACTCCTTTTTCAAGCATCATCCATTAGCTTTGGTTACTTCACTTTTTGGCACAGCATTCATTACCTGGTGCTTGCTCAGAAGAAAAAAACTGTATCAGACTGCTTCTGGCAGCATTAGTGTTGGAACTCGTCGCTGGTTGTTGAAGATAAATACGGAGCACGTTTGCGAATGTCTCGAGTGCTGTGATGTCAGTTCTTGATTCAACTCAACTCAACTCGGTAAAAGGACTAAGAAAGAATCACTAATGTGGAGCTCATGGAGAGAAATCACTTATTTGGAGCTCATGGAGAGAATTAACACATTCCAATGAATTAAGAGATAAGAGGACATGGCGTTGGATAGGACGTTCACTGATAGAACCTGAGAACAGTTCACCTAGCAAGTCCTTTGGAAACTGCAGAGCAAGTGAAATACATGAAGACCTACAACACATGGAGAATTAAGTATAGAAATTAATAATATGACAGTATACCAATCAAGCAATGATGTACGGACCAAATGGAACCAGAGGAGGAGGCAGACCATGTAAACGATGGACAGAGGGAATAACAGAGTCCATGGGAATCTCGATATATGAAATCTTAAACTCTCCCGCTGTTTATACTTTGCCTCGACACTGCAAGGTGCAAGAGGAAGAAGATAGAGAGGGAGGACTGTAATGAGAAGAAGAGAGATAAGAAAAGAGAGAGTGAGAGAGGCAGAAAGGGAGGTAAGAGGGGTACCGAAAGAGAGAGAAAGAGAGAGAGAGAGAGAGAGAGAGAGAGAGAGAGAGAGAGAGGAGAAAGAGGGTGGAAGGGGTGAAGACAGAGGAAGAATGATAATAATATGGGTCAAATATGTGAACGTCCATTTTACACACTTAAAAAACATTGGGCATGTAAAGCTAGGTCCATTGTTGTAGAGACCACAAAGGAACTCGGTGAGTAAATTGGTCGATGCCATTCCGCCGCCTTTACTTCCCAAGACGTTGTCTGGTATTAATTTTAGGCTTGATCGACCTGGGATAATAAGTCAAATGTAAGCATTGGACACCGCCCTGGTACGTATGGAACCCCAAACCACTGGTACGGCGGGTAAGTGCCTCTAGCCACTATCCCCCCGCGGCTGTAGACAATATAGGGCTAGCACCATATACTCGACATGCCTTATGGTCTGAAAAATAATCCTTTACATTTGAAACATTAGATTTAACACTATTTCAGCAGTGTATGTTAGAATATATATTACAAGTGGGATAGAAATTACAATAACCATGCCAGTTCCTTGTAACCTGTCAATATTGTTGTCAAGGATGTCGAGAGTTTTAAGTACTTGACATCACGGTGCAGACGAATACTGTCATGTCATAAGGACAGTGTAAAGACGATCCGCCCCGTTTTTTACATGGACCAAATTTCAAATGAAAACCTTGATTTTGATTTTTTTTTTTGGGGGGGGGGGGGGGGGTGGGGGGTGGGGGTGAATATATTCTGGAAATGTAAAGAACAAATGTATCATTTTCAGATGTAGACACCACTGCGTTCAATGCAAGTTCCTCCAGCGCAGTGTAAACCCAATCAATAATAATATAATTACTGGAAGGTTCCGCTATACGTCGCTTCGGTTTATGTCGTTTCACTATAACGTCGTTGTCACAATGTGACATAACTTCACTTAACGTCGCCACGTTCCACCATAACGTCGCCACCTGTGTATACACCTGTATAGTGTTTCGCTATACGTCGTTTCACTTAAAGTCGCGTTTTCCAAAAACTCCGCCGTTAACCGGAGCCTTCCAGTACATGAATAACTCTACATATGTAGTTATATGGGTGTGTGTTTGTTGTTTGAGTGTTGGCGGAAGCTTTGGCCACAACGTCCATTTTGTTACTTGCGATCGTGTTCTAATAATGCTTACAGATTGTGATTCATTCATTGTACATTTACGACAGTATAAACACGGGACCATCTTTTTGTGGCAAGAAAACATAAAAGACAAACGAGAACATGCACACAGAACTGACGTATTGTGACTGTCAGCTGAGGGTGTGTTGTGACGACACGTCGTAAATATAACATAACAAGATGTGTTTTAATTTCTTTTACGCGTTACGTGTTGATTCGCATTGTAACAACAACGTCATTAACACGCGAGTTTCTGTCCGGACAGTACAACTTCCGCTAGGGCAGTTTGGCTCGGGGTGTCGTCCGACATCCTACATAATGGTTCTCACAAAGTGTGTTTGCCATTTTGACGACAAAGTCTTCTTTGTAAAATATACTTTGCCGCTCTCCAGGCAAAACGTGCTTTACCACAATCCCGGTAAATCGTACTTTACAATTCTCTGAATGCAACATATTTTAACACTATTCATATAAAATTTAATTTTCGCACATCATTTACAGGACATCGCTGTCAACATCAGCATTTTCAGCTGGTTGTTGATTTCTTGGCAAGATTACGCTCAGTAGTTTGCCATTGATTTCTGAGCGACCGGCTCAAATACCCCTAAGTTACCGACGCGGAGAGAACCGCTACCAATCCTCGAGCAACGTCACGTTACTTACGAGAGTATATGAGATTACGGAGAATGCCGTGTAACCTCTAGACCAGAGAGACCGGCATGTAAAATATACTTTACCACTATTCATGTGAAACATACTTTACCACTCTCTGAATAGAACATACTTTACTACTATCCGTGTAAACTATGCTTTACCACCAATCATGCAAAACATACTTTACCACCATTCATGTAAAACATACTTTACCACCATTCGTGTAAAACATACTTTACTCCATTCATGTAAAACATACTTTAACACCATACATGTCGCACATACTTACCACAATTCATGTAAAGTATACTGTACCACCATTTATGTGCAACGTACTTTACCACCATCCCGGTAAAGCATACTTTGTCATCATTATCTTCTTCTTCTTTTCGTTCATCCGGAGTGTTTTTTTCAGATGTCATTGCGGTGTGCGTTAGGCACCCTTGGGTTGAAAACCCTTAGGTCAACACATCCGGCTTATGCGTGCAATTTTGACCAGGTTAGCATTCCTGGGGGACTCTCACTTTTGTGGTACCGTCTACATCTCAGCTGGTCAAGTTGGAACAGTCGAGGACTTCGGTCATCCCTCAAGAGAAGGAAGGGACAGTCCATAGCATTTTCCTCCATCCAAGGTTGCTTCCATAGTTGCAGGGCCGACACATAGCGCCCTGGTACTGGGCTCACCAAGGGAATCGTCACGTCATGCTCATGGCTGCTTTAATTCCTCACTTCAATATATTGGGCATTTCGTTCGCCCCGGGCCGTTCCCGCACAAACCAGACAGGTCTGCAGACGGTATCCACTCAGCGAGTTTTCGGACATGTGCTTGTCGTTGCGCCCGTCAGAGCTGTTCCAGGCACGACAGACATTCGGAAAACTACCTAGTCAGAGCTGTTCCGAACAAGAGCGGCATTCGGAAACTAGGTAGTCAGAGCTGTTCCTAGCACGAGAGACATTCGGACGAGACATTTCACTCGGACGTAAATGCGTAGTGCCAATTTTTAGTTTGCCACCCGTAGGACGGCACTTCCGACTTCAGCAGGCATTTTTTAATGAGGTTAGCTTCCTCGGGTTTCGAGGCACGTTAGACTTATTGTTGTGATGTCGCCCACATCTCAGCTGGTCAAGATAGAACGATCATCGACATCACGGTTAACCCTCAAGGGAAGGCAGGGGCAGACCATGGGCCTATCCAAGGCTATCCAAGGAGGCTTCCATAATTGCAGAGCCGGCACATATTGCTCTGAGACTGGGCTCACCCAAGGAGTTGCGACGTCCTGCTCATGGCTGCTTTAGTTCCTCACTTCCATGTGTTGGGCATCTCGCTTGCCACTGGTCGCTCAAGCACACACCAGGAACGGTCAGACTGCGGGCGACATCCACTCGGTAAGCTTTTGCTTTTGACTTCGGACCACGCAATGGATTCGCTAGCCGTGCGTTCCATTTCGTGTTATTGAGACGTTTTTTCACTTTTGTCTACACTCTATGTGTTAGATACAGACAGTTTTCGTAGCCATTTCATTCGACTGGGACACTTTCTGCATTTTTATTCTCGCTCACGAGGTAGGCTACGTGTGATTCCGGCTCAGCACCTTACCTCCATGTAGCAGTGAGCGGAAAACGGCCAGGCCCTCTCCTTCCGGGAATCCGTCATATCCCCCAGCTGAGAGCCTTCAAACAAGTATCAGAACTGGGCATGTAGCGTGCTCAGTATCTCACCTCTATTTATCGGTAGGTGTGGTCGGCCCGGCTCTCAGATCCGCGGGTTTGTGGTTTAGAGGCGTTCAGCCACAGCCCTCGACAGAGAGCCTTTTAGTATTGTGCGGACCAAGGTCTTCTGCCTTCGTGTACCTGATTTAATCTTTTGACTGTTATCCTCAGTCTACCTGCAGAGCAGCAGGTTGTGTCTCTCTTAGTCTGGTCCCTATCCCAAGAGCTGTCCGATATGTAGTTTTCATCCATCGGCAAGCACAAGGGGTCGATGGGACACGCAAGCTCCCCCACCACGGCAAGGTGGAGACAAATCGGGGGAGTGTCATCATTATCATGTACCAAGACTTTAAGTATGGACAGTCATTTTTCGTCATCTCACACGATCATCCGAGTCGTGGATCAGCTCTGTGTTTTTGTCTCGATCATGCCATGTGGCCAAGCCATCTACATATGTATCTCTCTGCCTTCCTTTTGTCCCCCCCCCCCCCCCAAACTTGCCAATTGTTACCAATTTTTCCAGTTTATTTCTTCTTATAACGTGTCCAAAAATCATGACTGCTACGTTTAGTTTCCAGCAGAACATATTTTGCCACTTTGTCCAGTGGTGGTCTTTTGTAGCGACAAGACAATCAGAGACGAGCTTGTACACATTCGTATTCTTCCGACAGTTTCAGATCTAGACACATCCAAATGTCACCGGACTGTGTATCTAATGTGTGTGTGTTTTATCCAGATATAGTCCATAGATGTTTCCAGAGAACTGAGTTCAGGTGTCATGTTATTCGGACTGCTTCATAGGCTTAACATGTAAAGCCATTTATTTGCCACTCAGGGCTGTATTCATCCAGCAGAATTCAACACTGCTGTCGATGCCACAATTGTTACATCTTTCTGACATGTTATTCTTTTTCTTTTGTTTTTCTTCTTCATCATGGCTGAATGGATAAGAGAGCTCGCTCTTAAACTTCCGGTGTGCTGGTGCCGATGTAGCGAGTTCAACTGCTACACCGGTCAGTTGGATTAAAATGTTGACTTCTCGGTCTTGACTTGGGGACGTCATTTACAAGTACCTCAAACGCCGGAGTGGGTTCGCCTGATGGCGAAGGACACTGGTAATAGGGAAAGCAAAAATCAGTCTAGTTCACTAGACGTAGTAGCATGCATGGACTACACTCGAGTTCAAGCGAATGAACGCGAAAAATAAATGAATGACTAGGCAAGGATGATGAGATCATTGACACAGTGCAAGTGAAACTCAATGAATGACTAGGCAAGGATGATGAGATCATTGACACAGTGCAAGTGAAACTCAATGAATGACTAGGCAAGGATGATGAGATCATTGACACAGTGCAAGTGAAACTCAATGAATGACTAGGCAAGGATGATGAGATCATTGACACAGTGCAAGTGAAACTCAATGAATGACTAGGCAAGGATGATGAGATCATTGACACAGTGCAAGTGAAACTCAATGAATGACTAGGCAAGGATGATGAGATCATTGACACAGTGCAAGTGAAACTCAATGAATGACTAGGCAAGGATGATGAGATCATTGACACAGTGCAAGTGAAACTCAATGAATGACTAGGCAAGGATGATGAGATCATTAACACAGTGCAAGTGAAACTCAATGAATGACTAGGCAAGGATGATGAGATCATTGACACAGTGCAAGTGAAACTCAATGAATGACTAGGCAAGGATGATGAGATCATTGACACAGTGCAAGTGAAACTCAATGAATGACTAGGCAAGGATGATGAGATCATTGACACAGTGCAAGTGAAACTCAATGAATGACTAGGCAAGGATGATGAGATCATTGACACAGTGCAAGTGAAACTCAATGAATGACTAGGCAAGGATGATGAGATCATTGACACAGTGCAAGTGAAACTCAATGAATGACTAGGCAAGGATGATGAGATCATTAACACAGTGCAAGTGAAACTCAATGAATGACTAGGCAAGGATGATGAGATCATTGACACAGTGCAAGTGAAACTCAATGAATGACTAGGCAAGGATGATGAGATCATTAACACAGTGCAAGTGAAACTCAATGAATGACTAGGCAAGGATGATGAGATCATTGACACAGTGCAAGTGAAACTCAATGAATGACTAGGCAAGGATGATGAGATCATTAACACAGTGCAAGTGAAACTCAATGAATGACTAGGCAAGGATGATGAGATCATTGACACAGTGCAAGTGAAACTCAATGAATGACTAGGCAAGGATGATGAGATCATTAACACAGTGCAAGTGAAACTCAATGAATGACTAGGCAAGGATGATGAGATCATTGACACAGTGCAAGTGAAACTCAATGAATGACTAGGCAAGGATGATGAGATCATTAACACAGTGCAAGTGAAACTCAATGAATGACTAGGCAAGGATGATGAGATCATTGACACAGTGCAAGTGAAACTCAATGAATAACTAGGCAAGGATGATGAGATCATTGACACAGTGCAAGTGAAACTCAATGAATGACTAGGCAAGGATGATGAGATCATTGACACAGTGCAAGTGAAACTCAATGAATGACTAGGCAAGGATGATGAGATCATTGACACGGTGCAAGTGAAACTCAATGAATGACTAGGCAAGGATGATGAGATCATTGACACAGTGCAAGTGAAACTCAATGAATGACTAGGCAAGGATGATGAGATCATTGACACAGTGCAAGTGAAACTCAATGAATGACTAGGCAAGGATGATGAGATCATTGACACAGTGCAAGTGAAACTCAATGAATGACTAGGCAAGGATGATGAGATCATTGACACAGTGCAAGTGAAACTCAATGAATGACTAGGCAAGGATGATGAGATCATTGACACAGTGCAAGTGAAACTCAATGAATGACTAGGCAAGGATGATGAGATCATTGACACAGTGCAAGTGAAACTCAATGAATGACTAGGCAAGGATGATGAGATCATTGACACAGTGCAAGTGAAACTCAATGAATGACTAGGCAAGGATGATGAGATCATTAACACAGTGCAAGTGAAACTCAATGAATGACTAGGCAAGGATGATGAGATCATTGACACAGTGCAAGTGAAACTCAATGAATGACTAGGCAAGGATGATGAGATCATTGACACAGTGCAAGTGAAACTCAATGAATGACTAGGCAAGGATGATGAGATCATTGACACAGTGCAAGTGAAACTCAATGAATGACTAGGCAAGGATGATGAGATCATTGACACAGTGCAAGTGAAACTCAATGAATGACTAGGCAAGGATGATGAGATCATTGACACAGTGCAAGTGAAACTCAATGAATGACTAGGCAAGGATGATGAGATCATTAACACAGTGCAAGTGAAACTCAATGAATGACTAGGCAAGGATGATGAGATCATTGACACAGTGCAAGTGAAACTCAATGAATGACTAGGCAAGGATGATGAGATCATTAACACAGTGCAAGTGAAACTCAATGAATGACTAGGCAAGGATGATGAGATCATGACACAGTGCAAGTGAAACTCAATGAATGACTAGGCAAGGATGATGAGATCATTAACACAGTGCAAGTGAAACTCAATGAATGACTAGGCAAGGGTGATGAGATCATTGACACAGTGCAAGTGAAACTCAATGAATGACTAGGCAAGGATGATGAGATCATTAACACAGTGCAAGTGAAACTCAATGAATGACTAGGCAAGGATGATGAGATCATTGACACAGTGCAAGTGAAACTCAATGAATGACTAGGCAAGGATGATGAGATCATTAACACAGTGCAAGTGAAACTCAATGAATGACTAGGCAAGGATGATGAGATCATTGACACAGTGCAAGTGAAACTCAATGAATAACTAGGCAAGGATGATGAGATCATTGACACAGTGCAAGTGAAACTCAATGAATGACTAGGCAAGGATGATGAGATCATTGACACAGTGCAAGTGAAACTCAATGAATGACTAGGCAAGGATGATGAGATCATTGACACGGTGCAAGTGAAACTCAATGAATGACTAGGCAAGGATGATGAGATCATTGACACAGTGCAAGTGAAACTCAATGAATGACTAGGCAAGGATGATGAGATCATTGACACAGTGCAAGTGAAACTCAATGAATGACTAGGCAAGGATGATGAGATCATTGACACAGTGCAAGTGAAACTCAATGAATGACTAGGCAAGGATGATGAGATCATTGACACAGTGCAAGTGAAACTCAATGAATGACTAGGCAAGGATGATGAGATCATTGACACAGTGCAAGTGAAACTCAATGAATGACTAGGCAAGGATGATGAGATCATTGACACAGTGCAAGTGAAACTCAATGAATGACTAGGCAAGGATGATGAGATCATTGACACAGTGCAAGTGAAACTCCGCAATATCTCCAGAGACAAACTAATGTATGTGTCAGCAACTATCTCATGGCTTGCTCTGCGGCGAAGGGGTAGAGAACACGACTCGCAATCAAGCAAACAGCCAAGCATGCTGGTGTTGATTGCGACAACCTGTAAATTAATTGCAACTAACTTTAACTCATATTAAAATAAATAATGTGTTTTTTTTTTTAAATTTCCAAAACAAAATATTTGCATTTGTTCCTATTTGTATTCAAGAATTCGACAGTCTAGAAAGAACAGAATATGTGTTTAATCTATTGAAAATATTTTAATATAAAATCAAGTTAATTTGTTTCAATGGTTGTTGTATATTTTTTTTTTTAAATACGGGGGACTGACACTGGCACCTTGAGTGCCTTTGCAACATTACTTCGGAACAATACACATACACACGCGCGTGCACGCACGCACACACGCACACACACACACACAGAGTTATATTGTCAGCGTGTCCTACTCTAGCGTGTGTGTGTGGGGGGGGGGGGGGGGGTGAGGGTTGTGTTATGAAGTTATGGTATGTCAGCCAATCAAGAGGGGTGTGTTACAGAGATGTGTAATATCAGCCAATCAAGATGGGTGTGTTACAGAGATGTGTAATATCAGCCAATAAAGAGGGGTGTGTTACAGAGATGTGTAATATCAGCCAATTAAGAGTGGTGTGTTACAGGGATGTGTAACATCAACCAATCAAGAGGGGTGTGTTACGGGGATGTGTAGTGCTTCCAGACCTTTCTTCCTATATTGTGAATGTATTATGGGAAACTTATAAGATATGAGGGAGTCTCCCCAGCCAAGTGGTTACGCCACCTGCCTCCAGATCCGAAGGTCGTGGGTTCGATCCCGGTCTACGTCATTCAGTGTCTCGAGTTCAATTTTCTCATAGACTCCAGGGGGTTCGTCGCAGAAGCTACGGAGTTAGTGCTTTGTGCGACGCTTTCGACAGGACGCCCTGCGGTAACATACTGAGCCATTTGGGATAAGACCTACACTGGTTTAAAATTGATTAAATAAAATTGTGTCGGACATTGATGCCGTACGGCTGAAGCAACCTCGAATATAATAGAAGGCGCTTCAAAGGGGAATCATGTGGACGACATGACATTGTGTTTTGGTGACATTATAAGATATACTCTACTGAAATCTGTAATGTAGCACAACTTTGAGGGCAGAAGTGCTAGAAGGACGTAAACTGTGGTAATACACGGGCAACCTCAAGATTTGTTTAATATTAAGCAATATTCAGGAAGGGCCAAGATAGAAACTGCCAGAGACTCGTTACCGCCAACCTTCACCGAGGAGACAGTACCCAGAGATGATGCTGATGATGATAATTATGATGATACTTATGATGATGTTTATGATGACGCTTATGATGATGCGTGTGATGAAGATGATGATGATTATGATTATGGTTATGTTTATAGTGGTGATTAAGATAATGATTATTATCATGTTAATGATGATCATTATGATGATGCTTATGATGCTTATGATGATTATGATGATGAATATGGCGATGCTTATGATGATTATAATGATGATTATGACAATGCTTATGATGTTTAAGATGATGATTATGATGATGATTATCATGATGAGTATGCCCAGTATCGTCTCGTTGCATACAGCATCAGCACACAAATTCCTATTCCTTTGAAGACTCACTATACCCCCAAAAAAATGCACCTAACGGCCTTGCAGTTTGAGAATCGTTGATCTAGGAAGGCGATGTATGTATCTTCCTAATGTGTTTGTTGGAAGCTGGCTCCGTACATGCATCATTTTGTAAAAGCTTTGCTTGTCACAAGAAAGAACTTAGATTATGTCATGTTTTTAACAATCTGTCTTCGGGTTACTGTTCATTTTTGTGATGTCTTCGGACGTTTCCCACAACTTAGACATTTTCTTCTGTGTCATAATAACACGGTGTTATTATATCTGCACATTGTAAACATGAAGCATGTTCCTCTTTTTATTTCATCTGAACACAGAATTTTCAAGAGCTTCAGGTGCACACAGTAAATTCTTCTTCTTCTTCTTCTTCTTCTTCTTCTTCTTCTTCTTCTTCTTCTTCTTCTTCTTCTTCTTCTTCTTCTTCTTCCTCTTCTTCTTTTTGTTATTATTATTATTATTATTATGATTATTATTATTATTATTATTATTACTGCTATTATTTCACATTCTTCTTCTTCCTATTCTTCTTTTTCCTTCCTTCCTTCGTCCTCCACTTTCTACTGCATCATCATCTTCTTCTTCTTCTTCTTCTTCTTCTTTCACTTACTTATCTGAATTACCCATCTTCTTTCACAACCTTTTCTTCTTCTTCTCATCTCCTGGTACTATTCGTGTCATTGCTCTCACTCTCCTCCTTCTGCGATGCCTGATTTAAAGTGTAGAAAATGGCTGGACAAACATCGCAGATCGTGTTCTGAAGACACGGCAAACTACGCTGTAGCCACTACATGACAGGAAAGTAAATCGGCAAGCCTCGACATCCAATACAACCTACCTCACTTAACACACGCCTAGGAAGAATCCAACCACGGCATATTGTAGAGAGTTCGGTTTGTACACATCTTCTTTAACCTGTTAAACAGCGCAGCTATTGAGTGTCCATCTCTTGTAGATATCATGAAAATGTTAGTTCCATGAACTCTGGTTAAATGATGTGAAAGGTATAGCATAACGGCCGTGCTGTCTTATTAATTTTCCTCATGTTTGTCAAACTCTTGGGTCCCGAATGCTTTTGCTGCAGATGCCACTTAGAAAGGGTGCAGAGGGGGTGGGTAGTCATGTTTCGCGATGTCACACGATCGCCAGAGTCGTGGATCAACTCTATAGTTTTATCTCGTCCATGCCACATGGCCAAGCCATCCATATATTTACTTCTCTGCCTTCCCTTTGTTTTTTCCCTCAATCTTGCCAATTGTCACCAAGTTCTGTAGTTTATTTTCTTCTCATTTTCTTCCCACAAACATCGTGATTGCGTCTACTTTCTCCAATCAGTTTACGGTTTTAGTTTGTTTTGTATAGGACTTGTTCATTGGTTTTTCTGTCTGTGAAATGTAATTAAACCCACCAATAAGACAGAAGTAATCACAGAAGTAAAGAACTATTTTTTTTTTAAAGCTAGGACTCAATAAAATATTACTAAATGAGATGGAGGTAACAGAAATCAACATCTCGTCATATAAAGAGACACAGCTCGTTAGGACTTGGTGTGCTGGAGGCAAGAATCTAGCACATGCCTGCAAGAAGAAGACGCCACATCTGTGTCAGTAGCATTCAGAGTCGCATTGGAAGACACCCTTCGGAGTGCACGCCTGAAGACGATGTTGGAGACTCTTTGCGATTTACCTTCAATGCGGAGATGGCACTGGGTGGATAAAATTAACATTATAATTTATTTGAGAATTCTCTATGTGACAACAATAACAACAACAGCAAAACCAACGAAACAGCAAAACACAATAATAATTCCAGTATTTGTATTCAACACCGCAGTGTTAACGCTGGTCTGGCGCACTGGCCATGCCGCTTCCCTGCAGACTAAGTGGTCGTGTGTTCGGATCTTCTTTCAGACGTAATTTTTAGTTTAAGTTCACTTGGGCGCCTAGGTCTTTAAAAGTTTAAAATGAGCATCGGGAAATATACTGGAAAGTAAAGACGACCGGAGTGATAATGCCCATATTACCTTTCGAGTACCGATTGGTCATTATTTTAGTTTAGTTTAGTTTAGTTTAGTTTAGTTAGTTTAGTTTAGTTTAGTTTAGCTTAGTTTAGTCGAAGAAACAACATCACAGCACACGGGTGCAACCCATAAATGCTCCATTCTACTCCTAACTCAAACCTGATTCCGGAGAATCTCAACTCAGTGCACGAACTCCGTAGCACCGGCCTAGGATTCTAAAAATACTTTGGGTAGATTTTTAACTCGAGATTTTGCCCGGGCAGCGCCGTTATGTTACTCTTTTTCGATTTCCAACAGCCGATCGTCCGATCTCACTACCCAGAGACCAGGGAAAATTTTGTTACTAGAAGTCCACGTGAAAAAATCCCGGCCCTCATCGGGGCTTGAACCTGGGACCTCCAGCACTCGAGGTGGACACCATACCTCGAGACCTCTCAGCCCCTGATTGGTCATTAACAAAATATGTGGCTACCCCATATACCAAGTACACTGGCATGTACACGGGTCTTTTACATTTTATTTTACAGTATGTGCAAAGGAGCTATCCAGTCTTGTGTTTCTTTTGTTGGCGTCTTTCTTATTCGTGATTTGATCTCCGTATACTGTCGAATTTATATGGACTTTTTGTATTTGGATAACATTGAATCCAGTACGAAACAACCAAACCAGGCGGAGAACAAGAAGTCCGTTTCACTTTTGGCTGGATATGCCAAGAGTGAAACGAAACGAACGAGCAAAAATCACAAGGAAGGACGAGTGTATAATTATCAGCCCAACCACAACCCACGTCTGCAACGATAGGGAAAAGAGAAACCAAATTTCAAAATTTCAGAAAGAGAGGGGTGAGGAGAATCTTTGCTTGATTGACAGGCGGGTAGGTTGCCAGGGACCCGGTGATTGGATTAAGAATCCGCCGTTCTCCGCAACTCGCGTGAGCCGCAATTAGTACGATTAGATGGCGCGCCTGAAAATACACAATTCTCCAGAGATGAACTGGGCGGCTTGGCAACCTTGATTGCGTTCTCAGGGCTGATGACGAGCGAGAAGAATAGGAAACAACCAACGATGTGTTTTCTGCTTGTGTCTGTGAACTGTACTGTTTTTTACATCTAAATTCACCAGCACACTTAAACATACATTTGTAAAGCGCGTCTATGTGAGCGGCAGTTCATTAGTCAATGCAATCTGAGTGTCGGCTTCCGGCTATAAATTCAGGAATGAAATTGTTGAAAACACTGATACCCTTACCATAGGCTTCTCATTCAGGATTGATTTGAGACAAGAACCGACATCACAGAACTCGGTACATTCCCTTAGATGCTTATTTAGGAGTGTACATGAATATAGATCTGTCAGTCCGCTGACACTGAATTACAATACCACATGAATAGTCTAAACGAAATGTGTAAGAAACATAACATGAAAATTAGCACAAGTAAAGTAAAGGTAAGGACTAACCAAAGAAAAAAAAAACGATTCACCTAAACGAACACCCCCAGAAACAAGTAAAGAGCTTCAAGTACCTAGGAAGTAAAATATCATCAAAACGCAAATCAGAAGACGAGATCAGAAATAGATGCAATAAGACAAATCAACTCATTGGACAAACAGCACCAATACTAAAGAACAAACATGTATCAATAGTTATAAGAAAGCACTATACAACAAAATCTTCCTACCAACTCTATGCTACCAATGCAAACCTGGACAATAACAGAAAAAGATAGGGAGTCTCCGTGGCGAAGTAGTCAAGCCATCTGACTCGGGATCTAACGCTTGTGGGTTCGATTCCTAGCTGCGTCCTTCGTTTCACGAGTGCATTTTTTTGGAGACTCCTTAGGGTCGTCTCTGGAGCTACGGAGTTCGTGCTTTGTGCGACGCTTTCCGCGCTACGGAAAGAGGCTGAGCCATATGGGATAAAACCCGGTGCAATGAAGTCGACACTGTCGACTTTTAAGCGACTATTTTTTTTTAAGAAAAAGAGAAAAGAAAAATCTCAACAACATAAATGCGATTCCTGAGAAGAATACTCAATGTATCAAGAAAAGAGAAGATCTGAAATGAAGAAATCAGGACTATAGTGGGGGTTATAGCAGCACTAGATTTTATTAGAAGGCAGCAAGTCATGCAAGTAGGTCACCAACTAACAGTATGCCACAACAAGCAATGATGTACAGACCAGATGGAAGCAGAGGAAGAGGCCGACCACGTAAACGATGGACAGAAGGAATAGCAGAGTCCATGCGAAAATCGATACATGAAGCCATAAACGGGCACTCTCCCGCAGTTTATATAGTAATACTTCACCTCGACACCGCAAGGTACAAGAGGAACAAGATGAGATGAGTTATGCTGGGCTGCGTTAGTATTAAATTCTGCGATGTCCTGACACTAAACATTAGATTGAGTGATAACAGTTGAGTTGAGTTGAGTTAAGAACCGACATCACTGCACTCAGGACATTCCCATACGTGCTCCGTCCCTTAGTTAAACTGCCAGCGAAGAGTCATACTACTAATTGTTCCTACTGCTATCTGATTAAAAGTTCTCCTGGTCTCCCCTCTCAGTTTTGAGATTCTTCCAGAACCCCTCCCGATCTCCCGCAATCTCATCCTTTCCACATACGGGTTCTCAGTCTGTTCCTCCGCCTTCTCCACCTGGTCCCACAAGTGCATGACCACCTCCCCCTTATCCATAGGCAATCTATCACCAAGAAGTGCATTCCCTGCTAGCCTATCAGCCTGTTCATTCCCCCCGCACCCCGGCATGGCCAGGGCAAAATATCCGTACAATTCTCACAATCTGTGACCTCTGAAGCGACGATAGCCATCCATCCATCCATCATGTGCCATGCCGATAATCTTGGGCGGTCATGTTTTGCCATCTCACTCGATCATCAGAGTCGTGAATCAGCTCCGTGTTCCTGTCTCGACCAATCCTTTTGACGATAGCGATTCCACACGGAACAATCCTTTTTCCACCTTACTAAGCATATTTTGTGAATCCGTAATGAATACAATGTGTGTTGCAGTAGTCTCCT
Source organism: Cepaea nemoralis (assembly GCA_014155875.1). Taxonomy (NCBI): domain Eukaryota; kingdom Metazoa; phylum Mollusca; class Gastropoda; order Stylommatophora; family Helicidae; genus Cepaea; species Cepaea nemoralis. The sequence continues at coordinate 467,821 of JACEFZ010021121.1, forward strand.
CCAGCCAACGAAATGCCGCTGTTTCTGCCTCCACCTCCATTCTCATGCTGGGGTCGTAGTCTCATATGCTAGACTCTCCTTTTTCAAGACTCGTCCTTTAGCCTTTGCAATAAAACCCCAACCACTACATCTGTTTCTCACCACTGACCCATCGGTGTAGATGACTATGTCACCTTGGTGTGTGTTACTCTGGGTCAGCTGCACTTCAAACTCAGTGCGGCCCACTTCCCATTCCCTGCACTCTCGACCCAGTGTTATTATTACATCGTGCCAGTCCGTCATGTCTTCCAGAACTTCAAACCACTCTTTTTTCATGATTGGTGGTCTCTAGATCACACACCTGATGAGTGATAACATTCTTCGCTCAACAGTACACATTGGTGAATATTAGACTTTATGGTTATGCATTTATCAAAGCTAGGCTTAATGATGATACATTATTGTCAACACTAGACTTAATGATGACACATTTCTGCCAACACTAGACTTAATGATGATACATTTCTGCCAACACTAGACTTCATGATAATTCATTGTTGCCAACACTAAACTTAATGATGATACATTTCTTAGAAGACTAAACTTAATGATACTCTTCTGTCCATATTAGACATAATGATACTGACTAAATAAGATTTCACGATAATATATTTATGTCAGCACTATACTTAATAATCATACACATTTATGTCAATACTGATCACCAATCGATCAGGTGCCGTCTCTGTAATGAAGATTGGCTGCAATGGATTTCCAACCCTGTCTCTCGCCTTGTTTGTACATTCTATCAGACTGTTGTTCTTCCATCTTTTGATGGCGTCATCACACTTGTATCGTTGTCCGCCTCTTGCTCGCTTGCCTTTAAACATTCCCTCCAGTATGGTTTTTTTATAAGTCTGTTATGTCTATTAACGTGGCCAATATATAATTTCGACACCTCCAAGGCCTATATTCGACTTTATAATTGATTGTTCGTTGTTCAGGCTTCCGCGCCATATTGTAGTCTTCTTCTTCTTCAGCATTCCGAGCCATTGAGGTTCTTTGCTGCAAATACAATCTGTCTCCATTCGTCTCTCTGGTGGACCTTCTCTTGCCAGTCGTTGATTCCAAGTGCTTGTAGGTCTGTATGTATATTATCTCTCCACCGCCTTCTTGGTCTACCTCGGGGTCTACGGTCATTTATTTCCTGAGTGTAAGCAAGTTTTGTTTCCCTATTATCTTCCATTCTTTCTATATGCCCCAGCCATTGTAGTCTATTAGCCTTCATGATACCAGTGATTAGCGGGGACTTAAACAAATCATAAATGTCTTTGTTACTTCTTCTTTTCCACTCTCCACTTTGTGTATCCCTAATGGGTCCAAAGATGCGTCTTAAAATTTTGTTCTCAAAGGTTTGTAACAAGGCTTCGTCTCCTTTCGTTGTACTCCAGGTTTCAGAGCCATACAGCACAACTGGTCTGATCAGTGTTTTGTATATTGTGATTTTGGTGTTACGAGATAGCGCCTTTGATTTTAGTAGATGTTGTAGTGCATAGTATATCTTATTTCCAGAGTTGATTCTAGTTTGTGTTGAATATAAATAACATTTGATAATTCTCATTTTTAAAGCATTGTTAATCTCTCTAAACGTTAATACTGATTTCATACTGCTTAAAGCATTGTTGGCTATTCCTGTTCTCTTGTTTTTTAATGTCCATTTTACTTCTGCCATCATCTGTTATTACATGTAAAAGATAGGACTTGTTCTAGTATCTTCCCGTTTACTGTGATGTGCATTGATGACCTCTCCTGTCCACTGCTAATTATCATTGTTTTCATGGTTTGGATGTTAATATGTAAGCCACATTCTGCACTAAACCTGTTTACTCGTTCCACTAGGTTTTGTAACGCTTGCTCGCTTTCTGTCTGTAGCACTGAATCATCAGCATACTTATCATAGTTTACGATTCTCCAAATTGTCTAAAATTTATTTCTGTGTATAAGTTAAAGAGACTTGTGAACAACACACATCCTTTCGTACTCTTCGTTTTATCTCTATGGGCGATGAGTAATTATTTCCGTATCTAATTGTCGCCACTTGTTTCCAGTACACGTTACTAATAATTCTGATGTCCTTTCCGTCTACTCCTATATTGTGATGGCATGTAATTAATCGTTCATGGTGTACTTTGTCAAAAGCTTTCTTGTAGTCTATAAAACATACATATATATTTTGCTGAGCTTCTATATATTTTTCAGCCAACATCCGTAAACATTAGACTTAATGATAATATATTTCTGACAACACAAGACTTAATGATGAAACACTTCATTCATCAATTATGGCTTCTCTGGTGCCACTATTTTTGCGGAACAAATTGTTCTTCAGCTACCTCCTCAAGTATATGATTTTGAATTCTTTCTTACATAACCATGAGTAGTATCTTAGTTATATGGCTCATTGAGATAATAACTCTGTAATCCTCACAATCAACAGCTTCTTGGGTGGTTTGACGAAAATGGATCTTTTCAAATTCTTGGGGATTATATATTATCGCATAATTCTGTGTTAATGTCAATGTATTATGTCCACTTTTATTATTATTATTATTATTATATATATATATATTATATATATATATATATATATATATATATATATATATATATATATATACGTCATTTCACCTCCTTTTTTTTCTAGCGATTTCTTTTATTAACAGCTAGTCGCTCCTTTCCTAACTTTCTGCTATTGATTATTCTAGATGGTTGTTTCTTTCCGCGATGTTCAAATTCATGTTCCATTATACAGCACCCGCTTTGGTGTCTGCGGGCGAAATTGGCCTGGTCCTGTAATGCAAATATTATGCAAAGGGAAATAATATAGTTTTCACCAAAGGACAGCCAAAAATGGATCTTATTGACGGCTTCTGCAAGCGTCAGTGGGCATAACTTATTTACATCTATAAGTTGCGTCCGTTTGCAGAAACAAAGATGGGGGAGACACTAGAAGCTGTGATTATGTTGTAACTTTCACAATGAAATATTTTGGTCACTTGAAACGTCATGAAAGTTTGGGGAGAACAATAATGGAGCGGTATATGCCCGGGAAGAGAGGAAGAGGAAGGCCAAAGAGAAGATGGTCGCAGGATGTAACAGATGATCTCCAGATTGGTGTATCGGACGCATGACATCTTGCTTATGGCCGAGAAGTTTTCCAGAACGTTGTTATGGGAGCGAGGTTCTGCAAACTGCAAAGGACATGCTACCGAATGAATAAACTGTAAATAAGAACCGAAAGGATAAGTTAGTTGCATATCCTTTACAGGACGTTGAAAGTCAACCCCAGCATGGTTTGGCTGCTTATGATTTCTTTGCAAGTTAACATTCAGTAGTTTGCAATTGCGTTTTGAACGACAGGCACACGTATCTTTGTATGAAAACCAACGCAAGGCGGTCTGCTGCCAAATTGCCCTCAGCTGTGTTTCGAACCCGGTATGCGGGATGATGGCCACATCAATGAGCAGTCAAGCAGAAAAACATATGATGGCTGTAGAAATGTGGTTTCCTAGGAGAATGCAAAGAATAACATGGACAGACAGAAAAACCAATGACCAAGTCCATCAAGAAACACATGAATACCGTAAACTGATTAGACAAATTAGACGTAGATAGTCAAAATTGTCTGGGCATGTTATGAGAAGAAATAAATGGAGAACTATGTGACAACTGGCAAGATCGAGAGGAAGAGAAAAAGGTGAAGACAGAGAAGTAAATACCTGGATGGCATGACCACGTGGCATGGTCGAGACAAGAACACAGAGCTGATCCACTACGCTGGTGATCGAGTGAGATGGCAAATCATGACCGCCTACACTTATAGGCATGGCACATGATGGATGGATGCGGGAGTACAAATTGCGTCCGTAACTCCTTCACCACGGAGGAAGCTTTTAAACTTCTGGTGCGCTGCTGGTGGTGTCGGGGGTTCAATTCATACACAGGCATTCATCATTATCATCATGTGCCATGCCGATAAGCGTGAGCGGTCATATTTCGCCATCTCACACGATGACCAGAGTCACGGATCAGCTCTATCTTCCTGTCTCGCCCATGCGACGTGGCTATCTAGCTATTTACTTCTCTGTCCTTCCCCTTGTTCTCTTCCCCTCGATCGGCATTACGTTGGACTTAAAACGTTGATTTCTGATTCAGAAAGCAATGGCAAACTACTAAACGTAAAGCTGTTTAGGAAATTATCATGGGGCTGATCACAACGTCCTGCAAAGGTCATGCAAAACGAAATAAGTCAGTAAGAGAAGGTCCTTTAACACACATTAAGGCGCATTGGGTAAACAGTGCTAGATCCTGTGTTTGTTATGGTCAACTGTGGGTATTGTAACCAGTATCACGTCTTTGCTTCCCAAGAATTTTATGGCACGCATATCAGGCTGGATTCGGGGAGGGAGGTGTAGGCTCTTCACAAAGGTATTCATTTCTGCAGTCCAGAGAAAGAGGGGGAGACGAAGAGAGAGAGAGAGAGAGAGAGAGAGAGAGAGAGAGAGAGAGAGAGAGAGAGAGAGAGAGAGAGAGAGAGAGAGAGAGAGAGAGAGAGAGAGAGAGAGAGAGAGAGAGAGAGAGAGAGGAGTATTTTGTACCAATCAAGAAAAACTAAAAATGATTTTGACTTGTAACTGGCTCTTTTCCTTGAATCTCAGCCATCACGTAATGTGTTCTCTTACTTTTTATATTTGGCCAGAAACGTACTAAAGAAATGTGTTTTCCTTGTGAGCACTTCCGCTGTTTATTGCCTGTTTGAAAGTTATGCACTCGTGATATGTCATGGTGGTTATTGTGGTGCTCGAGTTGAGAAAATGAAGATGTCTGCGTGGTGGCTTAGAGGGGACAACAGAAGACGGAAGTTGTGAGTTGAAAAAGTGAAGATGTCTGAGTGGTGGCTTAGAGGGGACGACAGAAGACGCAAGTTGTGAGTTGAAAAAGTGAAGATGTCTGCGTGTTGGCTTAGAGGGGACAACAGAAGACGCAAGTTGTGAGTTGAAAAAGTGAAGATGTCTGCGTGTTGGCTTAGAGGGGACGACAGAAGACGCAAGTTGTGAGTTGAGAAAGTGAAGATGTCTGCGTGTTGGCTTAGAGGGGATGACAGAAGACGCAAGTTGTGAGTTGAAAATGTGAAGATGTCTGCGTGTTGGCTTAGAGGGGACAACAGAAGACGCAAGTTGTGAGTTGAAAAAGTGAAGATGTCTGCGTGTTGGCTTAGAGGGGACAACAGAAGACGCAAGTTGTGAGTTGAAAAAGTGAAGATGTCTGCGTGTTGGCTTAGAGGGGACAACAGAAGACGCAAGTTGTGAGTTGAAAAAGTGAAGATGTCTGCGTGTTGGCTTAGAGGGGACAACAGAAGACGCAAGTTGTGAGTTGAAAAAGTGAAGATGTCTGCGTGTTGTCTTAGAGGGGACAACAGAAGACGCAAGTTGTGAGTTGAAAAAGTGAAGATGGCTGCGTGTTGGCTTAGAGGGGACAACAGAAGACGCAAGTTGTGAGTTGAAAAAGTGAAGATGTCTGAGTGGTGGCTTAGAGGGGACGACAGAAGACGGAATTTTGTGAGGTGAGAAAGTGAGGGTGTCTGAGTGGTGGCTTAGATGGGACGACAGAAGACACGAGTTGTGAGTTGAGGAAGTGAGGATGTCTGAGTGGTGGCTTAGAGGGGACCACAGAAGACGCAAATTGTGAGTTGAGAAAGTGAGGATGTCTGAGTGGTGGCTTAGAGATGATGACAGAAGACACGAATTGTGAGTTGAGAAAGTGAGGATGTCTGAGTGGTGGCTTAGAGGGGACCACAGAAGACGTAAGCACGAGGCTGTGCCAGTGAAACAATTGTCACAGCAGTGGTCGCACAGGCTAGTACATTGACCATCCTGTCCGGTGGTCGTAATCGAATCTCTTTTTTTTTAAGTCATTGATTGGGCTCTTAGGTCGACCCAGCCTTACAATGGATACCAGGAAATTTGGTGGAAAGTAAAAGTGGCGGCTGCGATGTTGGCCACATCAATCAATGCTTATTTATCTACATATGGTGTACACAATAGGCCTGATGACGTAAAATGTGTGTTTTGTTTACCCTTCAAATAGTCTGAGCAAACATCGTTATTCAATACTGCTCCTTATGGCGCAATGATACGTATAGATAGTTAGTTTAATTAGCAGTCAGTCAGTTATTTAGTAAGTCAATCAGTCTAATCAGTCGGTCAGTCAGTCAGTCAATTAGTTACTTAGTTAGTTGGTTTCCAGACACTGAAGTCGAATAAAGAGCGTCCATGCCCAGTATCCACACTCTACTAATGAAGAATCAGATTCGCTGGGCTGGTCACTTGACTCGCATGCCAGAGCACAGGCTCCCTAAACGAATTTTATTACGGCAAGCTGCCTTGTTGTAAACGTTCTCAGGGCGGTCAAAGGAAACGCTTTAAAGACACTAAAGATCTCACTAAAAGCTTTTGCAATTTATCACGACACTTGGGAGACTGCTACCAACGATCGAAATTCGTTGCGTACATCATTACACAAGGGTGCAGTCACTTGTGAAGCAAGCAGGACTGCAAGAGCTGTGAAGAAAAGGCTGGACAGAAAAACCACTGCAGGAGATCCTCCTCCTGGAACGTCAAGCATTCTTTGCCCACATTGTCAAAGAACATTTCGAGCCAAAATAGGTCTTACCAGCCATCTTAGAACTCGCAGCTCCATATTTTCAACCCCACTGGATGAAATGAATGGTCATCATCATTCTTTATGCATATAGTTAGTTAGTTAGTTAGTTAGTTAGTTGGTTGGTTGGTTGGTTGGTTGGTTGGTTGGCTGGTTGGTTGATTGGTTGGTTGGTTGGTTGGCTTGTTGGTTGATTTGTTGATTGGTTGGTTGGTTGGTTGGTTAGATAGTTAGTTAGTTAGTTAGTTAGTTAGTTAGTTAGTTAGTTAGTTAGTTAGGTAGTTAGTTAGTTAGTTAGTTAGTTAGTTAGTTAGTTAGTTAGTTAGTTAGTTAGTTAGTTAGTTAGTTAGTTAGTTGATATACGAGCTATTAAACTTCCTTACTCTGATGGGTCAGTTCGACTTAAACATTAACTTCACAGGGCGTAGCAGTCAACCCCAGCATTTTCGCTGTTCGTGATTCCTGGGCAAATTTTACGTTCAGTAGTTTGCCATTGCTTTCTGAACGACCTGCTCCTATCCCTTTTTCGAAAAAACCAGCACAGCCGTGTTTCGAACCCGGGTATACGGGCTCACAAACCGCGTTCGCAAGACCTTTAGCCACAGAGACTGGTAATGGCAAATTACTGAACGTAAAATTGCCCAGAAAATCAAGCTGTTGTTGATGGCACTGCCCTGGGAAGAACATACACCATTTCTTGTAACCTTCACTGCAGCATCGTATCATTCAATCTGCAAATGCTCGGATCCCCTTCTCGATATCTTCCCCATCGTGCAGCGACCGACGACACCAATTCTTGGAAGGTTGACTGTTCCTCTTTGGCTCCCTGCATAGCGCTCTTGTCTGCTTCGCCCTTTAGTCTTATAGATCCAATCACCAACTCTGATCCGGCATGGTGTGACCAGGGGATCTGGTCGACACTCAGTATTCCGAGGAAAGGCCAGACGGAAACATTCAGCCAGCAACTGGTACCATTAGTATAGGGACTCTTCCATGGATGTTGAAGATGAGGACTGAGATTTAAAAAAAACACAAAAAAACGGTATATGCAGATAAGTTAAGTACGTGGATGAAAACGAGGTTATATAGTGAGAAGTGGGAAATAGAAAGAATAGAAGAGACACATTGAGAGAGAGAGACAGAGAGGAGAGAGAGAGAGAGAGAGAGAGAGAGAGAGAGAGAGAGAGAGCGAGAGACGGGGGAGGGAGGAGGAGAGAAAGATGGCCACAGACAGAGAGGGAAACAAAGATAAAGATGGGGAGACGGAAAGAGAGACAATGAGAGAAAGAGGGTATTTTGTAACAATCAAGAAGAACTAAATATGGCCCCTTTTGAGAGAGAAAGAAGGCTAGGGAGAGACAAAGAAAGACAAGGAGTTAGACGGGGAGAAAGATAGAAGGACAGATTTAGAGACAGAAACGTACACACACACACACACACACACACACAGATAGAGAGGGGGGGGGAGAGAGAGAGAGTATTATGTACCAATCAGAAAGAACTAAACATAGCACCTATTGAGAGAAAAAGGGGCTTGAGAGAGACAGAGACAGAGAGACAGAAAGAAATTGGTACCAATCGGGAAGAACAAACAAATGGCCCCTATTGAGGGAGAATGGGGGGAGAGAGATTGGAAGAGACAGAGAGTTAAGGGGAGAGATGGAGAGATAAAGACGGAGACAGAGAATGAGAGACAGAGAGAGAGAGAAAGAGAGAGAGAGAGAGAGAGAGAGAGAGAGAGAGAGAGAGAGAGAGAGAGAGAGATTAGTTTTGTATAAATTAGGAAGAACTAACAATTGAGAGAGAAAGAGGGTTAGAGGGGTGACAGAGAGTTAGACGGGTGGTGGGATAGACGGAGAAATAAAGACAGAGAAAGAGAGAGAGAGCGAGAGAGAGAAGAGAGAGAGAGAGAGAGAGAGAGAGAGAGAGAGAGAGAGAGAGAGAGAGAGAGAGAGAGAGAAATTGGTACCAATCATAAAGAATAAAAAAATGACCCCTATGAGAGAGAAAAAGGGGAAGTAATTACATTGTGGACATGGACGCTTCCAGGGACTGTAATCAAATTGTAGAATAAACGGTTACCATAATTTCGCATTATTTGGCCTCTCTGGGAAGCCGAAGAAATGCATTTACAAGAGAGAAGCAATTTACTTGCAGATCGTCAATTTTTTCTTTCGTTTTACTACTCTTTGTGGCGAACTAGCGTATTTCGGGTCACGTGATTTTGAGAATAATGTGGACAATATGAGAAATAAATTCACATATATTTATTGGCATTCTTAGTAGCATAACTTGTTTCCATTTTACGACAATTCCTTTCAAATTAATATCGAAAATGTGGCTGATTCGATAACAGGATTATTAACTTGAGGCTGGGATGGGCCCTGATTATAACTTCTTTCCTGGGGTTGACTGGGAGTAATAGAAACGGGGTAAGTAGAGGTCATAGAGAAAAAAAATTAGCATTGCAACCCAAAGGGAAAAAAAAAAGTCAGTTGCATATCCGTTACAGGACGTACCAGTTAACTCTACAGTCCATTCACAAATGATTGCTCTCATTCACGATCTTTTTTTTATTTAAACTGTCTGTTGCATCGTTATGAAAATTTTCCTGCTGTCTTATATTTAATCCCACCCAAGGAATGTGTCTTTGATAGGTCCAAAGGCAGCTTAAATCATGGAAAGCGGCGACATTTCTTTGATGTTTTGGTGAAAATTTACTGAATTCACGCTAACAAACTTGTTTTACACTAATGCACGTCAATTCGAGTGACGACACAGGGCGTATCCAGATTCCTATTGAAGTGAGTGCAGTGTGTAATATTAGTAAAGATAGAGAATTTACAGAGGCATGGCGTAAATACTGTGGAATCGAAATGGAAATGGGCAGGAAAGTAGAAGGAATGTGTTTCTTACCATAATTTTTTTCATTTCCTTCTTGTTTCATCAGCTGCTGGTTAATAATGTGTACACAGTGAGTCATGTTACTAAGATGTATTTAGCTTTTTATATAGAGTTCATGAAAGTTTCTAAGCAGCTGTGCGTTAATGTGCGTATGGAGTGATCAGAGATGCTACCGCAATTTAGTCATCATGTATAAATTTTTAATAAACGTAGACTTGCCAAGAGATCACAACAGCAAACAATGCTTGTGTTAACTGCAACGTCCTATAAAGTATATGCAACTAACTAACTAACCATATACGCACTATGTCTCCAGGCGTGTACAAGGAAGCTCTATAGCGTAGGTTCACGTGACTACAACACTGTAAACGGGACTGTGACTTTGGGGCAGTGAACACGTTTCACAATAACTCTACATAACGAGTCGAGGGTTCGAAACCTGCCGCGGGCGATTTGGAAGCAAGTCGTTAGCCTTTTAGCTTTGATTTCGACTTTTTTTTTTTTTTTTTTTTGCGTTCGCTAACTTTAAAATCAAGCTCAGTCCATACAAGTTACTTCTAGTAGCATTTAACTAATCTTTGCGTTTGAATTAGCATACCCTATGACCAGTGTCTCTGGTAATCAGGCGAACCCACTCCGACTTCAGTAGTGCTTGTAATTTACATCCCCAAGTCAAGGAACAGAAGTCAACTTGTAATCCAACTGACCGATGTAGGGGTTGAATCCATTACCTGGGCATCAGCACGCCGAATGTTTAAGAATGAGTATTGTTATCCATTCGGTCATGCCGACCTCATTTCAATGGTATGAGACGTCTGTCGTTCAGAAAGCAATGCCAAGCTACTGAATGTAAAAATGGTATAATAAATCGCATACAGCCATTAAAAGCTGGGGTTGATTGTATTGGAACTACTCGTTGATTGTTGAATTTGAGTATGGAGCGCGAGTAAGAATGTCCAGAACTCTGTCAAGTAGGCTCTTGGCTCAGTTTAACTTAGCTCAAGCTGCGCAATAAATTTTCATTTCTTGCTGTACACACTAAGTCATTTTACGTACATTTTGTCCATCGGACAAATTTCTATATTTGTCCATTGGACAAATGCCTACGTGAATTTTGTCCATCGACTATCACACCTGGTTTATCGCTTTTATGTCTATTATTGTAGTAAAGTATTTCAGGATCATAGCTAGTGCTACGGAATTCGTGCACTGAGCTGAGATTCTCCGGACTCAGACTTGAGTTAGGAGTAGAACGGAGAACTTATGGGTTCGTGTGCCGTGATGTTAATCCGTTGTCTAAACCAACAACTAAAAAAAAAAAAAAAACATTAAACTAATAAAGTATTAAACTACTAAAGTATTTAACTACTAAAGTGAGTGAGTGGCACCTTGCCGTCTTGACAGACTAAAGTATGTGGATTGGAATTTGGCCAAAATCCCATCGCACAATGCCTGGGCATGGATTCAGAGAACATGTGTTGCCCATGCAGCATGTCCCCTCTCTCGGCCTTGACTTGTTTACTTGTTGACGGCTCAGCGTCAAACCTCCAAGAGCTGGAGGTGAGTGTAACCAGATCCCCACAACCGTAGGGCTGGGCATAGAGGCGTTCAGCCATATCCCTCAGCAGAGAGCCTTAAAGCAAGTACTAAAATATTAAAGTATTAAAGTATTAAAGTACTGAAGTATTACAGTACTAAAGTATTACAGTATTAAAGTATTAATGCACTTAAGTATTCAAATACTAAAGTATTACAGTACTAAAGTACTAAAGTACTGAAGTATTAGGGTACCAAAGGAATACATTACTATAGTATTATTTCTCTCGGTCAACCTCTGCCTCTTTTCCCATTGTTCTTTCCAGTTGTAGGATGTTTTCCATTTATCTAGTTCGCATTATATGACAAAAGAACATTGTTTGCCTCTGTCTTATAGACAACTACACAGAGACACCTTATCCAATCATGCACATACAAATGGATCAGCACATGCAAGTGGAAAAAATCATCCTAATCTCCTACTTCTTCTTCGTTCGTATTCACACCTCCACATTAAAAACTCAGATAAAAGAACTAGTTAATTTTTCTTTTTCTTTTTCTTTAATTAATTTTAGTTTGTACCATCCATGTACTGTGTGTTTTTTAATGTTTGGAACCTTCATCAGTGAACTTTCATATGTAAGACAATTAACTGCCTGTTAGCATCAGCGTTCCTTCATATGCTAGATAATTAACTGTTTGTAAACATCAACGTCCTTTAAAAGTACTGGAGAGTTGTGGTCATCATAGACCATAACTTCAGGAAGGAAAAATCCCAACTGCATCCTCCTAGTGGTAGGGGATGGGAAACATACCAAGGTGTGGATAACGCAGCCCTGGGGACAGAATATCCACTGGGATAAGTGGACAACTCTGCAACTGAGCAGAGAAGGGCACTCACTTGTCCTGACAGTCGGAAATGGCTGTCAAAGGCTGAGGTAACAAACCCTCCACGTGGATGTAAAAGGCAAGGGGAAAACACCACATTATCTTCCCAAGACTTCATGACAATTAAGAAGAACTTGGAAGCAACATAGTTATGGTTCCTGGGACGAATGTTGCGAATTCCTTGGATTGCCAAAGTAGCTAACAAGAATTGCCTGAAACAGGCTAATGAAACTAGAACATTACATTCAACAATAAGAAAGAGACAAGCAGCCTGTGATGAGAAGATAGACATTGGAGAACATCGTGACAAATGGAAAAATCGAGGGGAAGAGAAGCAGAGGACCAAGAGAAATGATGCTGGATGGATTGGGACGGTGGCATGAAGGAATATCATCAGATAGTTGATCCAGAAAACCAAGGATCGAGATCTGTGGAGAGTCATTAACGTCTACGCCAGCCAGCATGGCACTTGATGCTGATGAAACATCAACAAACCTTCGTCCTTCGACACTGAATTAATTAAAATTATATTCAAATTTCGAAGGTGTAGAACGAAGCCGGTCTCTCTGGCCAAGGTGTTAACGACATTATTAGTACTCCCATATATCCACGTGGGGGAAAACAGCAGCTGCGAGAATCGGCAGCGGTTCGCGCCGTGCTGGTAACTTACCCGGGGGGGGGGGGGGTGAGCTGGTCGTTCAGAAAGCAATGACAAACTAATGAACGTAAAACTCGCCTAGTACATCAACCGCAGCTGGAAAATGCTGGTGTTGACTGCAACGTCCTGTAAGGGATATGCAACATAAAAAAGAACGAACGAACGAACAATCTTTATTTTCAAAGGGTTGAGAATTGGGCTTTCAGGCCCGTCTGACATTCTGCCCTTCTTCTCTAATTCCTCTTATACATCATTTCATTCAACATCACTTACGAAATTAATCTTAGGCAACAAAAGAACAATAAGCATTAATACGCGTGAAAAATATTCAATAATACATGACTCACTGAGGCAATGTTTACCATGGACATGATAAATACCTAAGGAAGATGTAACGTTCCATACATATGGGTATGTTTATTAACTAGTTGTCGTTAGAGATAATGTACCATTATTATTTTTATGGGGGGGGGGGGCATGTAGTCTGTACTGATGTAATATTCAAACAAGTTGCGGTTGTATGTATGATGATTGGTGGTGTCTTTGATTTCTTGTGAAAGATTGTTCCACAACTGAGTGGCAGAGTGTGCTAAGCTTGTTTTATGTAAGTCTATCCTGGGTTTAGGGACATGAAGTATATTTAGCGGTTCGCTGTGTCTTGCGTTATATTTGAACAATGGCCAAAGGTAGCTTGGAGCATTTTTAAATAGGATTTTATGAATTAATTTATTTGTTTGTTTCAGGATTTGAGATTTAAATATTGAGCACAACCTACTACTGGCAACGTTGGTCATATTCTGATATGAACCTAAGGCCCATCCACATCAATGTGGAAGCACTAGACTCGAGTTTCGCTCTCGTTTTAGCTCATCAGTAGTGCATATCCTTGACCGGACCCGGAAACAAACCCCAGATCACCGGCGTGTGAAGTTGGTGTGTAACCACTAGAACACGCGGCACACACTGGATGCGTCCAAATTATCACACGGACTATTACAACGCTACCCATCGTAGGCTACAGCTCAAGATTTGACCGATCGCCGAGACTGACATCCGTCAATCAATGTGGCCCCGAATGATCAGGTCTTCTCACTGGCAAGGTACACCAGGCCGCCTAAAGTCCAGCAAGCAATAATCAAATTGATTTATTTGTTTGTTTCGGGATTTGAAATTTGAATATTGAGCACAACCTACTACTGGCAACGCTGGTCATATTCTGGTATGAACCTAAGGCCCACCCACGACAATGTGGAAGCACTAGACTCGAGTTTCGCTGTCGTTTTAGCTTATCAGTAGTGCATATCTGTGACCGGACCCAGAAACAATTATGAATTATGAATTAGTTTAGCCTTATTAAAAAGTAGGCGTTTGTGGAGTGGCAGTAACTGAAAACGTTGATGTAGGTTAGAATTGTCTATAAGCTTATCACCATTGAATAAACGCACTGCGCTTTTCTGGAGTGAATAAAGGCGTTTTGTTATTGATTTGGAGCATCCATCCCAGATTGTGGAGCAATAATCAATGTGTTTGTATTTGGGAAGTATAGAATATCTTTTTTGTGTTTTCGTCGAGTAAATTTTTAATGTTTGCAAATTGGTACACTTTTTTTTTTTGGGGGGGGGGGGGCGCTATTTGTTTAACTAGAGCATAAACATGGGAATTAAAGATTATATTGTGATCTATGATAAGACCCAGTGCCTTTTGCTCGGTTACACTTTCTACAGACGTGCTACCAATTGTCACAAAATAAAACCTTGCGTTTAACCAGTGATTATTATAGAGGCTTTTTGATTAAACGGACGATCTGCTAAGCGACAATTGTTTCAACTAATACAGAGAAAACATTCATAGTTGTGGCTGCACGTATTCCCAAACAGGTCGGGCATAAATAACAGCTGTACTTGTACATCTGGTCAGCAAAAATAGGAACATTCGGAAGTGAGATGAATGCATACATCGCTTTGACAGTTTGTCAACAGTCAGAGACAACCGGAATTGGCAGCTAGAGACAGGAAACAGTCCGTCTGTCATTAGAGTTTCCAGACATCAAACAGAAATGGCCGCGGTGATTGTCACCAGTCGACAGAAGATTGACGGCTTGTTATTGGCAACTGTTGTTGGGAGTATACAGGAACTCGCTGGCTTGTTTTGGGAATCTAAACAAGTGATGACAACTTTGACAGTGACTAAGCCAGGGAAAATAGATTCTTGACAATGGATGATATGCCCAAATAACACCTGCAGGACATCAATACCATGTCACGTGACCAATTTTAGGTTTTGCCATAAACCATGATTGGGAGAAACAGAGTTGACAAAAACCGTGGATTATGATGGACGTGTTTGTGGGAGAGCTCTACAGTGTTAGATTAATTTAATATTAACTAGCATGTGTCGTTATGGCAAAGTGTAGTAGCCATCCCGGGAATGAGGCGGTTTTGTATAAGGTAGTCAATATAGTCTATTAGTTCTAATTAATATAGACTGTAGCCTTGTTAAAACTATAGTGTGATGATTAGCACTGTTAGTGGAAACCTAGTTAGAGTAGAATAGTGATATTGGCTCTGCTAGGGTGAATAGAATACTGAGGTTGCACTCTGTTTATTGGTCTTTCCTTATCATAGCCTGATTCGGACGTAGGTGAGAAGCTATAAGGCTCTCTGACAGAGTAGTTAGCTGTAAAATAACAGAGCAGGGTAATAAGCTTACACCCAGCAGGTAGGATCAGTGACTAGTGCTCTCACATGATGTGTTGGTTTTCCCACAGGTTCCCCACCAGTTACTAGGAAACTCAACACTGGTTTTGAAGAAGTGCACTCCAATTGGACGACCACCAGTTGGACTCTAAAATGATTTTTACGGAAAAGGAATAACGTCCGAGAAGAAAGATGGTATATGTTTACGCTGGACTCATACTCAGAAGGGTTCACCATGGCATGGCCCAGAAGAGCCAGCCAATATAACGACTCCTGCGTGGTATGGTTCCATAGGATGGGTGATGATTGTTGATATATCACACATCAGACAAACATTGTTTAAGGAACGAGAACATTAACGGATAAGTCACATCGTGTGCTAGATTCCAGTGTAATATTACATATGACATATACTTGAACCTATATGAACACTAGTTAGGATCAAGTGTAGAAACATTAACACTAAAACCTAAATACACTACAAAGGATTTGTGCATTCTTTAGGACCGATAGGAACTTACAAAGTTAGTTTGCAACCAGTCCGTAATCAATATGTACTTACTAACAGTATCTATTTCGGATGATCATGAAGATGGATTACCAGGTGGCTACAGATGACAGTCAGTATCCGGCAAAAGGGTTTCGACACCGGGTGAGGTGCACTGGTTATGATTTAATGTGCTGTGGTGTGCCCTTGCAATGAAGAAACTATGCTATTATCTGAAAGTCCGATCATACACACAGTATAGACCACATCACGCATTTTCTTCGCATACACGTCTCATATACGTTACACTTTTCTTTTAATAAATTAATCTGTGTTAATTTTTAGAAGCAAGAGTTGTTGAGTATGTTGCGTTGGGGAAGTATGAGAGGGGGCATAGTACGACAGTGAGAGAGTGACAGGAAAAGGTGTCCACGGGCTGATGGAGTGTGTTGGACGGAAGCTGGTGGATTCTCCAGGATATTGATAAGGGAAAAAATATTATAATGTGGGTGTTGACTCTCTTCACTCCAGGGACGACACTTTAAAGGAGGACACGACACCAATGTGCAGCTGAAGAGTTCTCTGCAAGTTTAGAGTGTGAAGTCTTTCTCTGGTTCCTATTAACATAGATTGTGTTTTAGAAATGTTAATTTGCATGCGGTTTGCTGTAACGAAAAATAAACTTGCTAGTTTCGATCGATGACAAAAGAAGACATTCGCCTGCACAAACAGGCAACCCTTTGATGTGTATAGATGGAGGAACAAAAATACGTCGCGTCAAAATGTCTACACACAGTCGGCGATTCTTTATGATGTGGGTTGTTCGAGAAACGAATAATAACGCCAGACGTCTGCCAAGGCGGTAGTTAGCCTTTGAAGTGTAGACGGAATGTCTGGACAGACGGCGGAGAGGATTCTGTGATGTGGGGAATTCTCTGGTTCACAGACAGACAGAACTATTGTTGTACGAGACAAAGGATTTCCCCAGATGAAAGCAAACTTGACGGCGGATTGACTCCAGTTAGTCTAAAACAAGAGGAGAAAACCAGACTCTGGACTGATCAGCGTCTAGACAATTTGGTGACGTCACTCAAGCCCGATATAAAACCCGTTGCGGTAAACAAGTGGAGTTAGTCGACCAAGATTTCTGAAGTTTGAAGGATCGGTGCAGTTTCCGAGTTGTGTTCAATGAAAGAAACTATAGTGTCAAATTGTTGATATTTATCGGCGGACATAGATCCAGTCTGTGATTGCATAGTTTCAATCAGCAACCGGAATAGGCATATGGTAGGCTATTAATCATATCTAACTTAGAGTATGATTAGGAATAGAGTACAGTACTGTGCGGTGATATAATGTATTATAGGTGTGGTGATATAGTGTATTATAGGTGTGGTGATAGAATGTTCTATAAGTGCGGTGCTAGAAAGTATCATAGGAGCGTCGGCACTAGTATCCTATTGTGTGGCTTTAACTAGCTTGTGTGATATATCATTTTACTCAGGGAGTTGAGGACAATGTAGTGGGATAATAATTAGAGAGATTGAGGATGGTTGGGAGGGAGGAGGGGAATGTGAAATGGTAGGATCTTCCAGTAGGGCATCTGCTGGGTTTCTACCCGTTCCTTTATTCTTTCCTGGTGTTGCCATGTCTCAGACCATGTGATGAGTTATTTGGCCGTATGACAGAGATCGGATCTCTGTTGTAGATCTGAGTGCTGCTATTGGCCTACACTCACCTAATTCCGGCCAGGATTGAGTTGCTCTCACCATAGTATTCTCTACTCAACAGGTTCCACGTAGGTGTGCTATGATATTCAACAGTGAAGCTAGAACACAGTTTAGAAGATGATGGCTCAGGATTTGAAGACAGAAGTTGCTGAGAGGCCTCTACATTGGGCTTATACCCAAGTTGGTCTGCGGGAACCTGGCTTCTGCTGAGCAGGACAGGCTGATGATACTTATGTTTAGCAAGTGATAGTTGTATCACTGAACAGTCAGAACATTATATATATATATATATATATATATATATATATATATATATATATATATATATATATATATATATATATATATATATATATATATATATATATACACACACACAACACTGATACCAGGAACATTTATATAAAGTTATAGAAATACCTGGAACATTCAGATTGTGGTGTTAATATGGGGAATCTTTACAACCAGTGACACTAGATCAATTAAGATTTCCCTAAGTAACAGTGACAATAGTGTTAGAATTCTCTGAGTAACAAACAGTTAATAACAGAGGAAATTCATAGTGTGAATTAGATTGAAGACTCTCATTAGACAGTGTTTGTCATGGATGTCCGAACATCTAGATGCCTCGAGAGATAGCGGAGAAACTCTTCACGGGACCTGAGAAGCATCACCTCGGTGAGGTTGTTTGTCTTGAATACATGGTGCTGGTGTGTTCTCAGCACAGTGATGAGAATGACTATACTCCTGAACACTGATCTGAGTCTATATACACTTTAGAATATACGTCACACATTCTACACATTATACACACACACACACACACACACACACACACACACACACACACACACACACACACACACTTCTCCTACATATACTCTTTGCTTTAATAAATTTCTTGTTTTTATTTGTTGAAGCTAGAGTTGTCAAGTATGTTATGTTGGGGAAGAATGAGAGGGGGCATGATCCAGGGGTGAGTAAGAGTGAGAAGAAGGTGTCTTCAGATTGAGGGAGTGTTGTGGACGGAGTCTGCTGGATATCTCCAGGATAGTGATATTGAATTAAAATAAATGTGGGTGTTGATTCCCCTCACTCCAAGGAGGACACTAAAGTGGTAAAGAAGAACAAATAACTACTACGACATTCTTTGCTTACGACAGGGGGGGGGGGGGCGCTATTTGTTTAACTAGAGCATAAACATGGGAGTTAAAGATTAGATTGTGATCTATGATAAGACCCAGTGCCTTGTGCTCGGTTGCACTTTCTACAGACGTGCTATCAATGTGCAGCTAAAGAGTTCTCTGCAAGTTTAGAGTGTGAAGTCTTTCTCTGGTTCCTATTAACATATGCGGTTTGCATGACTCCAGTTAACGACAATAATGTATTTCCTGTTGCAAGGATAATTCTAGCATATTACAATCAATAGCGTGTGTATATACTGTGCAGTTGTCTGAAAATAGATCGCAGGTCGGCGACAGCTATAAGGGAAAATCATTTATATAAGTGAAAAGTAATAGAGACATAAGTGAAAAGAAGAGACACCTGAGGTACTCCAATCTTAATGGTTGTCGTGTCCTTCTTTAAAGTGTCGTCCCTGGAGTGAGGAGAGTCAACAACCACATTATAATTTTTCTTTCCTATCAATATCCTGGAGAATCCACCAGCTTCCGTCCAACACACTCCATCAGCCCATAGACACCTATTCCTATTACTCTCTCACTGTCGTACTATGCCCCCTCTCATACTTCCCCAACGCAACATATTCAACAACTCTTGCTTCCAAAAATTAATAAAGATTAATTTATTAAAAGAAAAGTGTAACGTATATGAGACGTGTATGCGAAGAAAATGTGTGATGTGTTCCATAATGTGTGTAGGATCGGACTCTCAGATAATAGCATAGTCAGTTCATCCTTGCAAGGACACACCACAGCACGTTAAGTCAGAACAAGTCCACCTCACCCGGTACTGTATCTCTCCTGCCGGACACCGACTGTCATCTGTAGCTACCTGGTAATCCATCTTCCTGATCATCCGAAATAGATACTGTTTGTAAATTACAGCTGATCATGGACCGGTTGCCCAATGCACATAATTTCCTATCGTTCTTAAAGAATGCACAAATCCTTTGTAGTGAGTAGTTAGGTATCAATGTTATTGTTAATATACTTGAACCTAACTAGTGTCTATCTAGGTTCAGGTATCATGTCTTTTGAACTATTTCACTAGAATATATCACACCATGTGACTATTATATTGATGTTCTTGTTTAGGTACCAATGTTCTTATGCTGTGTGATGCATTAACAATCATCCCCCATCTTAGGTGAACCATCTTTCTTCGCGGACGTTATTCTTTTTTTTGTAAGAAACATTTTTGTGTCCAACTGGTGTTATGTCTAATTGACGTTACACTTCATCAAACCCAGTGTTGAACTTCCTCGTAACTGGTATGGAACCTGTGATAGCACTAGTCACTGATCCTACCGGCTGAGTGTAAGCCTATTGCCTTGCTCAGTTATTTTATAGCTAACTAAACTCTGTCATAGAGCATGTTAGCTCCTCACCTACGTCCGAATCAGGCGATGACAAGGAAAGACCCATAAACAGAGTGCACAACTTCAGTGGGCAAACCATTGAAAGATCCCCCCATTGGACACTTTCCCCATCTTAAATCTCTCCAATTATCACCCCTCTATCCTATTCATCCTAGCAGAGCCAATTATCACTTCACTACTCTAACTAGTTTTCAACTAACAGTGCTAATCAGCACACTCTAGTTTTAACAAGACTACTGCCTATATTAATTAGGCCTAAATAGACTATATTGACTACCTTATGCAAAACCGCCTCATTCCGGGATGGCTGCTACACTTTGCCATAACGACACATGCTAGTTAATATTAAATTAATCTAACACCGTAGAGCTCTCCCACAAACACGTCCATCATAATCCACGGTTTTGGTCAACACTGTTTCTCCCAATCATGGTTTATGGCAAAACCTAAAATTGGTCACGTGACGGTATTCATTATGTCCACACAGGTGTTATTTGGGCATTCCATCCATTGTCAAGAATCTATCCGCCCTGGCTCAATCAATGTCAGAGTTGTCATCACTTGTTTTGACTCCCACAACAAGCTAGCGAATTCCTGTGTGCTCCCAACAAAGGGTTTCCACAACAAACCGCCAATCTTCTTGATGTCCGGAAACTCTAAATGACAGACGGACTGTTTTCTTCCGAGCTGAGTACTTCCGCTTTCAATCCAACCTGTTTATGAACTGTCAAAGCGATGTATGGACTCATCTCACTCACTTCCAAATGTTCCCATGTTGTCGACCCCATGTAAACACGTGCAGCTGTAACTTTTGACCGTCCTGGGGATTTTGACATCCAATTTGTTTTTTCTGTTAGTTAAAATAGTTTTGGCTTTGCAGATAGGCCGGTTAATCAGAAAGTCTCTATAGTAATCAACTGGTTAAACGCAGGTGTTTTTTTTTTGTGACAATGGTAATGGCTTGAGATAAAGATTTATTGTGTGGTACTATTTGTTTTATGTCTAATAAACATGATTTTATTAATGTCACTATATTAAAGCTTACTTTCATTGTTTGTAGTTTGTTTTTTGTTTTTTGTTTTTTTTAAATTAGGATAGTATGATTTAGCATATCGAATGCTTTTCTAAAGTCTATAAACACCGCTCCACATAGAGCAGTGGTTCTCAACCTTTTTTGGCCCGTGCCCCCCTTCACCGTATTTTCAGAACGTCATTCCCCCCCCCTTTCATATTTCCTATCTAAACCCCCCCCCCCCCCCCCACCCCTATACAGTATACGTAAAAATGTAAGGTAAATTTAATAGCACATATTAAAACAAGTCTAGACATCCACATAGAACATGATTTGTGGGTCTACTGACTTTATAAAATGAATTTTAGAAGGATGATTGATTGATTGTCTGACTGATTTAGGAATCGACATCACAGCATTCGGGACATTCCCATAAGCGCTCCGTCCCCATCCTCAGCAGCCAGCGAAGAGTTCCAACACTAATAGTTCCAGTAGCAATCTGATTATATGTCCGTCTCGCCTTTCCTCTGAGCGTCGATCGTCGGCCAGATCCCCTCGTCACACCTCGCTGCCTCATTCTTACCAGACTATGGTGCTCCATTTGCTCCTCCGAGGTGCACACGTGCTCCCACAAGGCCGCAACCACGTCTGTTTTGTCATGCATCAATACTCCACCAAGTTTTGCCATGTATGAAGGGAAAAACAATATCAAATAATCGGTTCTTGTATTAACGCGATCTTGAAATGGTCTTCATCCCCCCCCCCCCCGGAAACCCTAAAATTACCCCCTGGGGGGGGGGAGAATTCCCCACCGGTTTAGAACCACTGACATAGAGTATTGTTGTTAATATTTTGATGCCATTTTTATATTATGTTTGTTAGGGCCGTATGCCAAGAATATTTTGACCGAAATCCTGACTGACTGTCAACTATTAGTTTGTAGCGAACTAAGTGCTCTCGTGTTGTTTTATGAATGTGCTTTTCTAGCTGTTTTGATAGTGAGTATAATATGGAAATTGGCCTATAATTACTCATGAGACTATCGTCTAATGAACCAGCTTTTAAATGAGGATACACATTTGCGATTTTAAAGGCTGATGGGAAGTGACCTTTGGTGAGACATTGATTATATATAAAAGTTAGTGATTCGCAGATCGCCGGTGCAGCGTAGGGAAGGAACCGATTACTGATTCTACGAAGGCGACAAGGACAAACACAATGGACCTATTGCTTCACTGTAATCAATAGACGATAGACATCTACGAACTTTCCAGAAGAAAAATAAAACAGCGATTATAAGGGAGATTGTATAAATACTGTAAACAAATCGGTGAAGTTTGGCATTCGCAGCTTCGTTCATCCAAGTGTTTATATGACGACATCGCTCGAAAATAGGAAATCTCCAGTTCTGTTTCCGACTGAAAGAAAGAGTCCGCAATACATTTACAACGACTCTTGTCAGATTCGTATGCTGATGTTCCCAATATGAAACTCAATGAGAAATGAGAGCAAGTATGGAGTAAGGATGAGAAGTAGAAGTAGATGTCTATACAAGCTGATAAACAGCTTAGTGGTCTATATAGAGTAATGAATATAGTAATATGGAATGTAGATTATAAATGATAAATGAGGGGGGTGGGAGGGGTGGGGGGGGGGGGGGTTTAGGTTTTTATGAATAAGGCTGGGTCTACAAATGTATCACTTCTTCTTGTTCTTCTTCTTGTTCTTGTTCTTGTTCTTGTTCTTTTTTTTTCCTTCATGCTCATTAGCTGCTTCGTTGCTCTTCTGGTGTGTGTGTGTGTGTGTGTGTGCATGTTCGTGTGTGTGTGTGTGTGCGTGTGTGTGTGTGTGTGTGTATGTGTGTGTGTGTATTTATATACATATACAATCAAACCTTGGTTTTCGTTGCCTTCGGTTTTCATCGATTTTTTCCTCGAAAAATGTGTCTCGGTTTCCGTCGGCTGCCTCGAATTTCGTTGGTGTGCCCACATGACCTCGTTCCTAATTTTGCGAAAACAAAGGGACCCACGCGTTCTTCTGCTCAGTTTGGCGTTGTTTTTCGTTGTGTAAGCATCGCTTGCTAATAATAAAATACGAGAGCGGTATTAAGATTGCTGAAATCGGCCGCATGTACGGGAAACTGCCATCCACGATGAGTTCTATTGTAGCGACAAAGGAAGCAATAAAGGAGGCTAATGTAGCCAAAGGCATGAATGTACTAACGAAACAGAGATCGCAAACAATTGAAGATGTGGAACAGTTATTATTAATTTGGGCAAATCAAAACCAGTTAGATGGCTATTCTGTTTCGGAGGCATTCATATGTGAAAAAGCCAGACTTTTGTATGCCGATCTCATTAAGAAAATGCTTGGGACGAGTGCTAGTGTACTTAGTGATTTTAAGGCCAGCAGAGGATGATATGAAAAATTCAAGAAGCGCACTGGCATACACAGTGTTACTAGGCACGGCGAAGGAGCGAGCTCGGATAAGTTTTGGGGTTTTAAAAATAAATAGTTTTAAACACTTTATTTAGTCTCCATAAAATGTGTTTCTGGTGTGTATTTTGGAGTGTCTACAACGAATTAATTGCAATTACATTGATTCATATGGGAATAATTGCCTCGGTTTTCGTCGGTTTCGGATTTCGCCGATGGTCTTAGGACGGATTATCGACGAAAACCAAGGTTTTACTCTGTGTGTGTGTGTGCGCGTGTGTGTGTGTGTATGTGCGTGCGTGCATGCGTGCGTTAGTGTGTATGTGTGTGTGTGTGTGTGTGTGTGCGTGCGTGCGTGCGTGCGTGTGTGTGTGTGTGATCATGTCTGTCCACAGCCTTTTGTCTCCTGTGCTGCCAAACATTTCTGATACCGCTGTTCCTTGATGACAAGATGACGAACTGTCTATAGTGGTTTTTTTGTTTTTTTTTGTTGCATCAATATAAAATTCAATATCTCAGTAACCAACTGAGGGGAAATGATGAGATTTAGCATATAACCTTATCATTATGTCCACCCAACAAAAAAAATTTGGTTCTGGAGATTGTACAGCACATTTCAATTTTAGTTTATATGCCGTATATAATCTACCGCTCCCGCATTCATGCCATCATTGTAAGAGTATTACAGCTTAAGCAAGACACACCCCCGTTCTTTTCGAAATTATTTGGCGGGTTTCGTTTTGGCACAAACAGCGAAGTTAAATTGGTTTGTTCAGAGGTGTCTCAAATGGGGGTTCTTTCGTGAAACGTGATTATATAAATAAACTAGCTGACTCGGCTCCTGGTTGGGATCTATCTATCTATCTATCTATCTATCTATCTATCTATCTATCTATCTATCTATCTATCTATCTATCTGTCTGTCTGTCTGTCTGTCTGTCTGTCTGTCTGTCTGTCTGTCTATCTATCTATCTATCTATACCTGCCTGCCTGCTGACCGACCGACCGACCGACCTCTATCTATCTATCTATCTATCTATCTATCTATCTATCTATCTATCTATCTATCTATCTATCTATCTATCTATCTATCTATCTATCTATATCTATCTAATCTATCTATCTATCTATCTATCCATCTAGCGATCTAGCGATCTATCGATCTAGCGATCTAGCGATCTATCTATCTATCTATCTATCTATCTACCTGCCGGCCGACCGACCGACCGACCGACCAATATCTATCTATCTGTCTTTCTATCTATCTATCTATCTATCTATCTATCTATCTATCTATCTATCTATCTATCTATCTATCTATCTATCTATCTATCTATCTATCGATCTATCTATCTATCTGTATGTCTGTCTGTCTGTCTGTCTATCTATCTATCTATCTATCTATCCATCTATCTACCTATCTATCTAATCTATCTGTCTGTTTGTCTGCCTGCCTGCCTGTCTGCCTGCCTGCCTGCCGGCCTGCCGGCCCACCCACCCACCGACCGACCGACCGACCGACCGACCCACCGACCTACCGACCGACCCACCGACCAACAGACCAACCGACCCACCGACCCACCGACCGACCCACCGACCGACCGACCCACCCACCGACCGATCGACCCACCGACCAACCCACCGACCGACCGACCCACCTACCGACCGACCTACCCACCGACCGACCGACCTAACGATATCTATCTATCTATCTATCTATCTATCTATCTATCTATCTATCTATCTATCTAATCTATCTAATCTATCTGTTTGCCTGTCTGTCTGTCTGCCTGCCGGCCGGTACCGACCGACAGACCGACCCAGTCAGCCAGCCATCCACCCACCCACCCACCCACCTACCTTTCTGCCTGCCTGCCTACCTACCTACCTACCTACCTACCTTTCTGTCTGTCTGTCTGTCTGTCTGTCTGTCTGTCTGTCTGCCTGTCTGTTCGCGCTATTAAATATTGATAAAAGTTACTGGAAAAAACATCAGGACCGTGTGTTGAAAGAGGAAGAGGACTATGGCGAAAGGATGGATTCTTTCATTGCACCCACTCCCATACGAATCCGGATACGCCTTTGTGTGTCATCTGAATTTGCAGGTCCACATTACCGTAAACATAACTTTTTTAGCGAGAAATCACTAGTTGTTGAGCAAAACATCAAAGGAATGTCGCCGCTTTCAATGATTTAAGTTGTTTTTGGACCTATCAAAGACATATTCCTTGGGTGGGGGAATTTCATAACGATGCAACAGACAGTTTTCAAAATAATTGATCGTGAATGAAGGCAAACAAATGTGGACATACTATAGCATCTTCTCTCTTGGTTCCTCCGCCTCTCCTTCCTGCCAACTTTCCCGTTGTGACGTTATACTTCAACTTTTTCCCTTGTCATATGGCCAAATAGTACACATACATCTTCTTCTTCTTCTTCTTCTTCTTCTTCTTCTTCTTCTTCTTCTTCTTCTTCTTCTTCTTCTTCTTCTTCTTCTTCTTCTGCTGCTGCTGCTGCTGCTGCTGCTTCTTCGTCTTCTTCTTCTTCTTCTTCTTCTTCTTCTTCTTCTTCTTCTTCTTCTTCTTCTTCTTCTTCTTCTTCTTCTTCTTCTTCTTCTTCTTCTCCTTCTTCTTCTTCTTCTTCTTCTTCTTCTTCTTCTTCTTCTTCTTCTTCTTCTTCTTCTTCTTCTTCTTCTTCTTCTTCTTCTTCTTCTTCTTCTTCTTCTTCTTCTTCTTCTTCTTCCTCAGTTTTGTCATCTTTTTCTTCTTTCTACAGTAAATATATAAGTTTGTGTGTGTGTGTGTGTGAGAGCGCGCGCGCGTGCGCGCGCGTACGTGTGTACGTTTGTGCACTCGCGTGTGCAATCTATGTATGCGTGTGCTTGCGTCTTCGTGAGTGGTGAAAAGATTATGTCCACTTCCACAAAATGGAATGTATTGAACTGAAATGAAGTAAAATAACTTAAAATAAAATGAAGCGAAATAAAATATTTTCGAAACATTTTTAGGGTTATGTGAAAGCTTTACTGGATCATAAATGCGTTCAGTGTTTCCTGTTTTAATCCAAGCTGGCATTATTCGCTTGTCACCCATAAATTTCCTTCTTTCTTTCCTTCTCTATCTCTTCAGGATGTAAGCTCCCGTGAACGTGTGTCCCATGCCGATCGTATTTTCAATTCTGTACTCATTTTTATGATTGCACTGTTGAAATACGAGCGGCGTCAGTGGAGAACCATCTTTGTGATTGAATGTATCCATTTGGGGGATTCCCTCTCTGGCTGGTTCCTCGTCGCAACGACAAACGATTTTGGCCGAATCCAGTTTGGTTTGGCCGCGGGTATCGATGATGAATTTGCAGAGAGGCCTGACAGGGAGACAAACAGGAAATATAGGATGGATGGAGGAATGAAATACATTCGGCACAGGAGGTGGAGTGGCAGGGTGTTTGGAGCATTGTGGAAAAATACGAAATGTGGGGAGTTTTACGTTGGGAAATAAATTAGAATAGTTGCTGGCACGTTTTGGAAAATAGGAAACATTTTTAGATTGTAACATCAGTAGCTATTCTCTGGCTGACTTGCTTATGTCTTTGCTCGATTTTTCCAGTCTTTGTTTTATTTCTTCCATTCATTGCTCTTTTTATTACGCTTCGCCCTTTTTCAGTCATTTTTTGCTTTTTTATTTCATGTTTACTTTTCTTTCAGTTGCCCAGTATTGCCATTTGTTGTTCTGTATCGTGTGTGTTGTGCTATATTTTGTTCAAAGCTCTAGTGTGTTTTCTTAATGGTTTTTTTGTGCTCAACTAAACAAGGCAAGGTGAATTCTTTCTGGCAAGCAAATTCAATTATTGCGGTGCTGGCATCCTATGTGACTTTTATGTTGCTGTTATTCTGTTAGTTTTGTGTTTCTGTCATTCTACGTCAGTTGTATGTTACTGTCATTCTACGTGAGTTGTATGTTGTTGTCATTCCACGTCAGTTTTATATTACTGTCATTCCACGTCAGTTTTATGTTGCTGACATTATACGTTAGTTTTATGTTGCTAACATTCTACGGCAGGTTTATGTTGCTAACATTCTACGTCAGTTTTATGTTGCTGACATTCTACGTCAGTTTTATGTTGCTGACATTTAACGTCAATTTTATTTTGCTGTTATTCTACGGCAGGTTTATGTTGCTAACATTCTACGGCAGGTTTATGTTGCTAACATTCTACGGCAGGTTTATGTTGCTAACATTCTACGGCAGGTTTATGTTGCTAACATTCTACGGCAGGTTTATGTTGCTGCTATTCTACGGCAGGTTTATGTTGCTGTTATTCTACGGCAGGTTTATGTTGCTAACATTCTACGGCAGGTTTATGTTGCTAACATTCTACGGCAGGTTTATGTTGCTAACATTCTACGACAGGTTTATGTTGCTAACATTCTACGGCAGGTTTATGTTGCTGTTATTCTACGGCAGGTTTATGTTGCTGTTATTCTACGGCAGGTTTATGTTGCTGTTATTCTACGGCAGGTTTATGTTGCTAACATTCTACGGCAGGTTTATGGTGCTGTTATTCTACGGCAGGTTTATGTTGCTGACATTCTACGGCAGGTTTATGTTGCTAACATTCTACGGCAGGTTTATGTTGCTAACATTCTACGGCAGGTTTATGTTGCTAACATTCTACGGCAGGTTTATGTTGCTAACATTCTACGGCAGGTTTATGTTGCTAACATTCTACGGCAGGTTTATGTTGCTATTATTCCACGGGAGGTTTATGTTGCTAACATTCTACGGCAGGTTTATGTTGCTGTTATTCTACGGCAGGTTTATGTTGCTGTTATTCTACGGCAGGTTTATATTGCTAACATTCTACGGCAGGTTTATGTTGCTAACATTCTACGGCAGGTTTATGTTGCTAACATTCTACGGCAGGTTTATGTTGCTAACATTCTACGGCAGGTTTATGTTGCTGTTATTCTACGGCAGGTTTATGTTGCTGTTATTCTACGGCAGGTTTATGTTGTTGTTATTCTACGGCAGGTTTATGTTGCTGTTATTCTACGGCAGGTTTATGTTGCTGTTATTCTACGGCAGGTTTATGTTGCTGACATTCTACGGCAGTTTTATGTTGCTGTTATTCTACGGCAGGTTTATGTTGCTAACATTCTACGGCAGGTTTATGTTGCTGTTATTCTACGGCAGGTTTATGTTGCTAACATTATACGGCAGGTTTATGTTGCTGTTATTCTACGGCAGGTTTATGTTGCTAACATTCTACGGCAGGTTTATGTTGCTAACATTCTACGGCAGGTTTATGTTGCTAACATTCTACGGCAGGTTTATGGTGCTGTTATTCTACGGCAGGTTTATGTTGCTAACATTCTACGTCAGTTTTATGTTGCTGACATTCTACGTCAGTTTTATGTTGCTGACATTCTACGTCAGTTGTATGTTGCTGACATTTAACGTCAATTTTATTTTGCTGTTATTCTACGGCAGGTTTATGTTGCTAACATTCTACGGCAGGTTTATGTTGCTAACATTCTACGGCAGGTTTATGTTGCTAACATTCTACGGCAGGTTTATGTTGCTAACATTCTACGGCAGGTTTATGTTGCTGTTATTCTACGGCAGGTTTATGTTGCTAACATTCTACGGCAGGTTTATGTTGCTAACATTCTACGGCAGGTTTATGTTGCTGTTATTCTACGGCAGGTTTATGTTGCTGTTATTCTACGGCTGGTTTATGTTGCTAACATTCTACGGCAGGTTTATGTTGCTAACATTCTACGGCAGGTTTATGTTGCTAACATTCTACGGCAGGTTTATGTTGCTGACATTCTACGACAGGTTTATGTTGCTAACATTCTATGGCAGGTTTATGTTGCTGTTATTCTACGGCAGGTTTATGTTGCTAACATTCTACGGCAGGTTTATGTTGTTGTTATTCTACGGCAGGTTTATGTTGCTAACATTCTACGGCAGGTTTATGTTGCTAACATTCTACGGCAGGTTTATGTTGCTGTTATTCTACGGCAGGTTTATGGTGCTAACATTCTACGGCAGGTTTATGTTGCTGTTATTCTACGGCAGGTTTATGTTGCTAACATTCTACGGCAGGTTGTTGTTGCTAACATTCTACGGCAGGTTTATTTTGCTAACATTCTACGGCAGGTTTATGTTGCTGTTATTCTACGGCAGGTTTATGTTGCTAACATTCTACGGCAGGTTTATGTTGCTAACATTCTACGGCAGGTTTATGTTGCTAACATTCTACGGCAGGTTTATGTTGCTATTATTCTACGGCAGGTTTATGCTGCTAACATTCTACGTCAGGTTTATGTTGCTAACATTCTACAGCAGGTTTATGTTGCTAACATTCTACGGCAGGTTTATGTTGCTGTTATTCTACGGCAGGTTTATGTTGCTGTTATTCTACGGCAGGTTTATGTTGCTGACATTCTATGGCAGGTTTATGTTGCTGTTATTCTACGGCAGGTTTATGATGCTAACATTCTACGGCAGGTTTATGTTGCTGTTATTCTACGGCAGGTTTATGTTGCTAGCATTCTACGGCAGGTTTATGTTGCTAACATTCTACGGCAGGTTTATGTTGCTAACATTCTACGGCAGGTTTATGTTGCTAACATTCTACGGCAGGTTTATGTTGCTAACATTCTACGTCAGGTTTATGTTGCTAACATTCTACGGCAGGTTTATGTTGCTAACATTCTACGGCAGGTTTATGTTGCTAACATTCTTCGTCAGTTGTATGCTACTGTCATTCTACGTCAGTTTTATGTTGCTGACATTCTAAGTCAGGTTTATGTTGCTAACATTTCACGGCAGTTTTATGTTGCTGTCATGCTACGACAGTTTAATGTTGCTGTCATTCAACGTCAGTTTTATGTTGCTGTCATTCTACGACATTTTTTTTTCTTTGTTGGTTATTGTTATATTACGGCAGTTTCATCTTGCTGTCATTTTACGACAGCTTTATGCTGCTTTCGTTCTTCTTAAGTTGTATGTAACTGTCATTTTACGTTAGTTTTGTGTTGCAGTCATTCTTACATCAGCTTTATTTTGCTGTAATTCTACGTTAATTTTGTATTGCTGACTTTCAATAATAATAATAATAGTGCATTGCTAACATTCCATGCCAGAGAATTCTAGAGCAATTTTCGAATTCTATGTCAGATATGTGCTGCTTGTAATCTAGACCAAGTTTGTCTCACTGACGTTCTGCATTAAGTTTGTGTTGCCGTCAGCCTACATATATATTGAATTCCAGGCATTCTAAATCTGCTTGTGTTTCCGGCAGGCTATATACATATTGAATTCCAGGCATTCTAAATCATGCTTGTGTTTCCGGCAGGCTATATACATAATGAATCCCAGGCATTCTAAATCATGCTTGTGTTTCCGGCAGGCTATATACATATTGAATTCCAGGCATTCTAAATCATGCTTGTGTTTCCGGCAGGCTATATACATATTGAATTCCAGGCATTCTAAATCTGCTTGTGTTTCCGGCAGGCTACATAACTATTAAATTCCAGGCATTCTACTTCAAATTTATGTTTCTAGTCATCTACATGCATACTGAATTCCAGGCATTCTACATGAGGCATGTGTTTCCGGCACTCTACATAAATACTGAAGTATGGGCATTCTACATCAAGTTTGTGTCGCCGACAGTCTTCATAAATATTGAAGTCCAGGCATTCTAAATCAATCCAGACCTTTCTGTTTTATTTAAATGTTTATTACAAAAAAAAAAATTGTTTCGCTGACATTCTAGAACAACTATGTATTGCGGACATTCTAAGTCATGTTTTTGCTGCTGACATTTGAGAGCAATTTTGCGTGCATGTGATGTCAATTTTGTATTGTGTTAGGGTCACCCATTGTGTCGGCCGAAATACGCGGAAGAATAGATTGTCAATCGTATCCACACTTATCAGGCGATGAGGCGTCGAACCCTCGCCCGACCATGTTAATAACATTATCAGCGCCGTTCCCGATCAACTTAACGCAACGCGTCCGCTGACAAGAGGCCCTGGCTGGTATGAATTTTTACCGGGCCATGAACAGCCTGTTGCATCGCATTTCTCATGTTATGTCTATCATCCCCGGTATTCCCTTTAGACTGATAATCCTGAATTAGATGGTAGTGATGTCGAAATATTATTTGGGACTGCAGAATTTTGGATTGCTGATGCTCAACCCGTATTGCCAACGAAGCAAGGCTTCTTTAAAATAAAAATAAAAAAATATGTAGCATAAAAATAATGGCGGTGGAGAAAAAAAGGGGGGCGGGGGTGGTGTCGAAGACCATTCCAAAATGTTATAAGGGGCGTTCATTTAAAATCCGTTCTTGCCGCACCGCGCGTAAATGCGTACGTTGAACATGATCATGTCATAGTCATGTGATAAGTACTGACCAATGAATAAAAGAGCACGTGCTTATCGTCCCATGATGTGTAGGTTCTGTTGCTGACTGTTGAGAAAATGGCCCGTCCAAAGAAGCTCAAAGAGCGGTGATTCAGTTTCTTTCATTTGAAGGATGTCGACCAGTGGACATTCATCGAAGAATGCAGGCAGACAGCAGTACGGTAACAAATGTGTGTCGAAGACAACAGTGACAGACTGGGCACGAATGTTTCGGAAAGGACGTCAGTTCACGACAGATCTTCGACGGCCGGGTTCAGCGCATATTATTGCAACAGAAAAAACCATCGCCAAAATTGATGCATCAGTGCAGATGAACCGTTGTCGAAGCATACGTTCGCTAGCGAAAGAATTTGACGTGTTCATTTGGACAATTCAAAAGCTCGTTCGTAAGAAACTGCAATATCGGAAGGTGTGTTCACAGTGGGTACCACGGATGATGACCGACCACCAAAAAGAGGAACGCATGGGATGGTGTTTGAACCACTTGCTATGTTACAGAGTGGAGGGTGATTAATTTCTCTTCCGCATAGTGGCAGGCGATGAATCATGGTGTCACCACTTTGAGCCGAGCAGTAAAAGAGAGAGCATGCAATGGAAGCATGCTGGATCACCACAAGCCAAAAAAAAAATTCAAGTTACAGGTTTCCGCTGGTAAGGTTATGCTGGGCGCATTTTTTTACCATGAAGGGCTATTGTAGGCCGACATTAAAGAACCTGGTGTCAACATCAACTCTACCCACTACTTGCAAGCACTAGACAAGCTGCAAAAAGCCATCAATGAATAAACAAACCGGCATGCTTTCTCGCGGTGTGATTTTGTTGGACGATAATGCTCGTCCGCATGTCGCAAAGATTGTACAGGAAGCATTAGCAAGGAAGAAGTGGGAAATTCTGCAACATCCAGCCTATAGTCCTGATTTGTCACCATGGGATTTTCATTTTTTCGGACCTCTAAAATAAAAGCTCTCAATGGCAAAGATTTCACACTGATGCAGACGTGATGAGCGCGGTAAACACTTGGTTCAGTGAGCAACCAGAATCCTTTTTTTTTTTTTTTTGCGAATGGCATTCGCCGCCTACCTAAGCAATGGGATGCTTGCCTAAATGCCTACGGCGACTTATTCTGACCAACCCATGGTGCATAATTCATTCAAAATGAATGCTTTGTTTAATTCTCCTACACTTGCTAATGCTTCTTTCATGCTTTTGTAATAAAACCATTGGAACGGGTTTCAAATGAACGTCCGTAATATTTTTTTTCACATAATTATTATACGTAGATCCGGGAGTGCCCTGGTAACAGGTTCGATGCCTACATAAGGCTGAGAAGTTGTCCAAGAACCCTTAGTTTCTATTTAGAACGCACCCCCTCCTCCACCCCCGATCTCTTGGGTTGGTAGATCGGAAACCTAGCCTGTTCGGATAACGGCGAAATATAGGGGGTCGCGTGTCCAAACTGTGCGCGCTAAAAACCCACTTTACCTCTTCCAAGCTGAAAATCGCAAAGTGTAGGCCACAAAGCCACTGTCCTGATAATATTGTTAGAGGAAAGTAATCCTACCCAAGGGCAGACAGCCCCTCGTAAGAGGCACGAAGAAGAGTAGCCAGAAGGATTCGTCGGCGGGGAGATCACTCCCAATCCTCTCTTCGTTAGAGAGACTAGAGACTGTCCAAAATTACTCAAACTGAATGTTACCAGATTCTGTGCGAAACAAAAAGTAGGTTTGGACCAAACATGAATGGATTGCGGACAATAGAAGTTGTGGTGTGTCACAGTTATGACTTAAAAGTTGTTAATATGGTAGGTTACAAGTTAGTTGCATATCTTTCTTTTTTTTCTGTTTGTGATCTCTTGGCAAGTTTACGTTCAGTAGCTTGCCATTGCTTTCTGAACGACCGGCACCCATATCATTTAGTTTTTACAAAAACCAACGCAAGGCTATCTGCTTCCAAATCGCCCGCAGATGTGTTTCGTGTGCGGTGTACGGAATTTCGAACTGAGTCTGCAACTCCTTAGCCACGGAGCCGGCAATATGGTAGGTGGCATGTTATATAATAACGCAATGACAATATATGGACCGGTAACCAGCATAGCGGTTAGGCGTTGAACCGCTACGGCCTCTGGAGTATTTATCTTTATGGCTGCGGTTTGCATTTCGCATTTTCCTCATGTTGGACTGGTAGTATATGGTTCCGTCGCCCTGCTACTGAGTGAGTGCGTGGCGCGACTCTGTGAGCTGTGATATTCACGTGGAATGCTTTTACATGTCCGCTTTTGTTTGTATAGTGACCTGTATGTTCGGAACAATGGCTACTGACTGTTGTTGATTTGACTGATTT
Organism: Cepaea nemoralis; assembly: GCA_014155875.1. Taxonomy (NCBI): domain Eukaryota; kingdom Metazoa; phylum Mollusca; class Gastropoda; order Stylommatophora; family Helicidae; genus Cepaea; species Cepaea nemoralis. Next base: position 502,211 of record JACEFZ010021121.1, read on the forward strand.
GCCTTTTTGGTTCACGAGTGCATATTTCAGGAGACTCCTGGGAGTCGGCGCTGGAGCTGCGGAGTTCGTACTTTATGCGACGCTTTCGGCGGGTAGCCCTGCGGAAAGAGACCGAGCCATGTGAGGAAATCCGGGTAAATGAGGTCTTTCTGGTGACTACCGATTCCATCGACGATGAACTGTGGTTTCCGTGGATGACATTTGTGTTGGCATGCTGGCGGCGGCATTATGCACAGTGTACCTGTGCGGGCTGTTGGATTGCCGAGACTCCTGTCTGTTCCACTTTTAACATTGGACAGTGAGGAGCATTTTGTGTGATATTCACTGGCACAGGAACGTAGCATAATGGGGACGACCCGTTGCCGTGAAGTTGGAACCTCGACTAACTAATGATTGATTGATTGATTTAGGAACCGACATCACAGCATTCGGGACATTCCCATAAGCGCTCCGTCCCCATCCTCAGCAGTCAGCGAAGAGTTCCAACACTAATAGTTCCAGTAGCAATCTGATTATATGTTCGTCTCGCCTTTCCTCTGAGCGTCGATCGTCGACCAGATCTCCCTCGTCACACCTCGCTGTCTCATTCTTACCAGACTATGGTGATCGACTAACTAACTAACTAACTAACTAGCAATGACAATATTTCGGAGACATATAATCCCGTGGCAGATAGAACAAATGGCTTAAGACAATTAATCATCCCATGGCATTCAGTCAGTGAATAGAGATCCTGGCTGGTATAAACCCGGGCCCAGCCACGTCCATCCCATATTTCATGTTATTTCAGTCAGCTCGGGGATTTCCCGGTGAATGATAACCTTGATATGAATGAGATGGTGCAGTTGTTGAAATATGTCGGATTGCAGATGCTCAAGATGAATTGATAACTGTCTTGACTTTTAGAGCAACGGGGCGCACAAAAATAATTGGGGTGGGGGAGGGTGGTGGTAGTCGCAGTCACATTCCAATTTTTTTTTTTAGTTGATGACAATGACCAGACCAATGTGTAATAATTTATATAAATAATACACTTTTGGTAGGTCAGTTTGGCTGAATGGATAACAGCGCTCACTCTTAAACTTCCGGCGTGCTGAAGCCCAGGTAGCGGGTTCAACCCCGACACCGGTCAATTGGACCAAAATGTTGACTTCTCGTCCTTGACTTGGGGAAGTGGGTTCGCCTGATGGCGAGAGACACTGGTAATAGAGAAAGCTAACACACACACACACACACACACACACACACACACACACACACACACACACACACGCGCACACAATCAGTCCAGTGCACTGGAAGCAGCAGCAGGTGTATGGACTACGCTTGAGTTCAAAACCAGAAAACGCAACAACAACACACACAAAAATCAGATTGCAGATTTCTTAGCTTAGAGGGAGAATGCAGAGCTCTGTAACACACTTTACTGTGACAATGGCACTGGGTCGGGACTGGTGCTGTACACCAACCTCCAAGACACTCAGACAGCCTGTCCCCATTGTATCCGTCTTAGAGAGTTCAAACTGAGTCTCTGAGAGCATTCACGATGAACCAAATTATTGGTTTTATAACAGAGTGGGCGTGTCGTGAGACATTCGGTCTGATCAAAATAGGTTGCCAGTGGGGAAAAGGTTTGATAAGCTGTTTTATCGAACACTAGGCTCTGCCTGGAACAGTCCGGATTATTTTTAGCCTGTAAATCCCTCGTGTGACTTTGCAAGCAAGGGTATATAACCAAATTAATTTCTGAGAAATGGTTGTTTGAGCTTTTCTGAATAATGGTTAGTGCCCTTGCTTTAAACTTCATTGTCGGCGGTCAGATGTATTTGGAGTCAATCTCGTACTGTAAGACAATGCTTCCCAAACTTTTCACTTTCGCGGACCGACATAAAATTTTCCTTTTGCACCAGGGGCCGGCGCCGTTTAAAAAAAAATTGTTCTCCTTGTAATCCTGGAATTTCATATGACCTCAATATACATTTTAATATAAATATAAGATTTAACGTAATTGTGGGTGTTGTCCCAGTGCGCTAAATACTGCTCCATAATATTATTGGACAATGATATGATTGCAGACAATGAACAGGACCTGCAAAATTTAGTAGATGCGATTGTTACACACAGTGAACAACTAGGGTTAGAATTAGATTGTAAAAAGACACAGATTATGGTTGTCACTAGGAAGGACGAAATACCACAATGTAATATACAAGTAAATGGGAATATTCTTCAACAAGTGAGTAGGTACAATTATCTCGGAACAGTAATAACATCTGATGGAAGATGCCTTGAAGAGATTAGATCAAGAATCGTCATGGCAAAAGTAGCCTTTAGCAAGATGAAAAACATATTGACCAATAAAAAGATGTCAATTGAAACGAGAAAAAGAGTGTTGAGATGCTACATAGAACCTGTACTTTTATATGGATGTGAAGCGTGGACAATGAGCAGTCAGGCTGAAAAACATTTGATGGCTGTAGAGATGTGGTTTCTGAGGAAAATGCAAAAAATACCATGGACAGCCAGAAAGACCAATGAACAAGTCCTTCAAGAAACAAATGAAGATCGTAAATTGATTAGAGAAATTAGACGTAGACAGTCAAAATTTTTTGGGCATGTTATGAGAAGAAATGGACTGGAGAATTTGGTGACAACTGGTAAGATCGAGGGGAACAGACCAAGGGGAAGACCTAGAAGCAAGTACCTGGATGGCTTGGCCTTGTGGCATGGTAGAGACAGAAACACGGAGCTGATCCACGACTCTGGTGATCGAGTGAGATGGCAGAACATGACCGCCCACGCTTACCGGCATGGCACATGATGGATGGATGGATGGAATTTTATTGGATGACGGTGATTTATTTAATGGTTGTCCCATTTTCATGAGGAAAAAATTTATTGTAGAGATTTACAAATCAAAAAATTTTTCAAATGTCAAAACTACATTTAGGTCTTCTTGTAAAGGTATATATACACCGACAGTAATATCAATACACCAATATAAAATAAAAATAAAATATATCTTGGAAAACGATACCAAATCAGATGTAAAACAAGCTGACTAAATTACAGTATGCTGTAATAAAAATGATTTAATAATCAGCTGCTAAACGTATCTATTTAATGCGAGGGGTGGGCCTGTTTATTATTTACAAGTTTATCAAATCGTGGCTCGATTGTAGACAGCACTACCCGCAAAGGATAACAAATTTCCATACTATTTCTGTATTATGTCTTAATAATGCTCATTGACGAAAAAGAAATACTCTTCTTTCAAGTTGTCTTTGTATTGATATCTCACATACACCATCAGAATCGCTAAGTTGGCAACGTCCGTCTTTCATCCAGCTGTTATGAAAAATACTTTCTAACACCTTCACTCGCTCAGACGATGGCAAAACGCATTATAATCGTTCAACCAAATTTACGTATGTTATGCACCTTAAGACAATCAGCAAATTATAATGTGCATCTTTCCCACTTTTCGTCACATAGGAAACAAAATAAACGCACGCCGTCAACAAACAAATGTCGTCAACCGGGCCAGCTTTTAGTATCGGTCTCAGCTGATTACTATTTTTAACTTTCCCATTGAACCAATGATTCCAATTCCAATTCCAATTTTCCACACACAAAAATCCAAATTCGGCCTCGTCTAACCTGCTTCATCAGCTGTGGTTATTGTTGAGAGCCGTAGTTGTGTGGATTGTTAGTCCTAATTCCTACTAGTTTTATTGGTTCCGCTCTGTTCGTCGGATAGATTTGTTTTGTGCTGGTCCTGGTAAAGACCGGTCCTTGGTTGGGCCTACTGGGCCCGCATTCTCTCGTTTGTTGGCTTATTTTCTCTGTTAGCCCTGCTAACTGCTTGTCGTTTCTTGTGTTATTCTCATCGGGGCTAGTCCCGGTCACGTCCAGTCCTCATAAGGACTTGATGTAGGCAAGGGCAGAGCATTTAATTGCAAGTCTCAAGTTGTCCCCCCGGTCAGCGTTACAAACTCCTTTACGCTTGTGAGTTTTGGAGGTTTTCTTCATCGCGTGTGGGTGTGGTGTGGCAACAAGATGACCAGGTTTCCCTGTCTTCCTAATTCAGGTGCTCTACCGGAAGAGCCAACCCACCTTCCTGCCCTTCACCCCGCCATTTTTTTTTAAAATATTTTTATGAATTTTTTTATTTTTTTTAACAACATATATAGACATGCACAAATACAAACAAATACACATATACATATATACAGTGTAGGGAGGTTATACGGTCTTCCCTGTTCTGCATAGGAACTGTCTGACCAGTCGCTGTCTTTCCGGGTTGCTGTTTATGTGCAGGCACTCCATCATTGTCATTTGGTTCCCAGTTTTGACGAAGTGATCTCGCAGGTCCCTTCGCTCTCTATTGTACTTGTCGCATACTAGTAAGTAGTGATTCCAATGATTCGCTTCTCCTTAAAAATAAATACTCCTTGGGCTATACGGCTGCAGGCTCAATTTATTTTAAAATTAAATCACCATAAAAACGGTGCGGATATAATGTTTTGAGAAAAGGACAATTCTGTTTCTAAAACGTTTTAAACATTCCTCAAAGGAGAAAATATTTAACTTGTTTCTTACTTTTATTCAACACACTTTGTGGACCGACAAAGAAGGGCTATCGGACCGGCACCGGTCCGCGGACCACTACTTTGGGAAGCACTGCTGTAAGTGAAACCGCAGGTGGTGTAGAGGTTAGACGATCGCCTACAGGTCCAGTGGTCTTGGATTCTATCCTCATCGGCGCATATTCTAATTTATTTTTAATTGATCTGGCCTCCAAGGTCGACACAGTCTTCGTTGGCTACCAGAAAATGCCCTTGGGAAGTAAAGGCGGCAGATGTGCTACAGGCTACATCACTTCACCGAATCATCAAAAATATGAATCTAGCACCATGTGCCCAGTGAGTCTGAACTGACTCAGTGCCAAACAACAAGTAGATTTCGGACCAAACATGGTACACAATCACATGAACAATGTATATCATGTAATGTTCATTCACTGAGCATTACAAATACGGAAGATATCCGCGAAACAAAACAAGTAACACGATTACCCTAGCATGACGATAAATTGTCCTTCTGTCCAAACGGGAGGTCACATTTGACGATATATTATCATTGGACAGCTGAATCAGCTAAAGAGCGTGAAAGGGACATTGTTATTTTTCAACGTATCTTGAAAGAAGTGGAATTGAGCTTTCTTCCTAAAACGCTTTGTTGTGCGCTGCTCACACATTTTAGCCCTTAATGCATATATTTTCTCTCATTGCACGAGCAGATATAAATATATGCGACAGTCAAATGTAGGCATGCTCAACACTGTAACACTGGTAGCTCACGAAGTAGAATGTTTGCTGGCAAAGACACACACACACACACACACACACACACACACACACACACACACACACACACACACACACACACACACACACACACACACACACACACACACAAGACAGTTTAGGGGGAGATTGAGCTGTGGCCTAGTAAGTGTGACTGCTTCACAGTCTACGCCCCTACGGCAGTACCTGTCATGGAGTTACCTTTACCCCCCTACGGCAGTACCTGTCATGGAGTTACCCTTACGCGTTTAACTGACTCAGTGCCAAACAAAAAGCAGGATTGGACCAGATATGTTTCACAATCAAATGGACAAATACTGTAATGTAAATAAATCTCTGTTCACTGAGCATTGAAATTGCGAAAGATACACGAAACAAAACAAATAACATGATGACCCTAGTATGGCGATATATCAGCCTTCTGTCCAAATGGTAGGTCACATGTGGCGATATATTATCCTTCGACATTGAATAAGTTAAGTAATATGTTGATAGATTGATAGCATGTTGCATAAATAATGTTGTTTTTTTTTTTTCTTCTCTTCTTCCTCATTTGAAAACTCAGACCATAAGTGAGTAGTAGTTATGTACAGGGTGCATTTTTAATGATTGTGCGGTGTTTGAAAATATTGCTGGTAAAAGTTTTGTATTTACCTATTATGTTGCATGAACTTTACAGAGGGTGAATACAAAACTTGGACCGGCAATATTTTCAAACACTGCACAGTCATTAACAATACATCCTATATGTTGGTAACGAAGTTAGTAGGTTAAGTAAGTAGGTAAAGAATGAGTTATGAGCTCATTCTCATTCTTTACCATAACTCGTACGTAAGTAGGGGTAATGAAGTAAGTAAGTTCGTAAAGGATTCTTTTACTCATCTGAAGACTAACTGGATATATGGTTGTCTTCTTATGTTGTTTGTCCATCAAGAATGATGAAGACCATTCATTTCATCCAGTGGGGTTGAAGGTATGGAGCCGTGGATTCTAAGATGGCTGATAAGGCCTATTTTGGCTCGAAATGTTCTTTGACAATGTGGGCAAGGAATGCTTGACGTTTCTGGAGGAGGATTTCCTGCAGTGGTTTTTCTGTCCTGTCTTTTCTTTACAGCTCTTGCAGTCCTGGTTGCCTCACATATGACTGCACCCTTGCGTAATGATGCACGCAACGAATTTCGGTCTCTGGCTGCAGCCTCCCAGGTGTCATGATGAATTCCAAAAGCCTTCAGTGAAATTTTCAGAGTGTCTTTAAAGCGTTTCCTCTGGCCACCTTGGGAGCGTTTACCACAACGCAGTTCGCTGTAAAAAATTCGTTTAGGGAGCCTGTGATCTGGCATGCGAGTCAAGTGACCAGCCCAGCGAATCTGATTCTTCATCAGTAGAGTGTGGATACTGGGCATGGATGCTCTTTCTAGGACTTCAGTGTCTGGAATCTTGTCTGGCCATTTAATCTTCAGTAGCTTCCTTAGGCAAACTGTGTGGAAGTGGTTTAATTTCCTAGCGTGTCGCTGATAAACAGTCCAGGTTTCACAAGCATATAGCAGTGTGGATAATACAACTGCTTTGTAGACTTTTAGCTTTGTTTGCAGGCTTATTCCAGTTCTGTCCCATACATTCTTGTACAGTCTGCCAAAGGCCGCACTGGCCTTGGAGATTCTTGCATTCACTTCGTCATCAATTGTGGCAGCTTGTGACACAGTGCTGCCAAGATAGGTGAATTTGTCCACAACACTTAGTCTATGATCATTCACTTTGATATTCGGCACAGTGTGATTATTCCCTGGAGCTGGCTGGTACATAACTACAGTCTTCTCCAAGTTGATATTGAGCCCAAAGTTGGCACAGGCATGTGAGAAAGCTGAAAAATTATGTTGCATGTCCGCCTCTGAGTTGGCGTACAGAGCGCAATCATCAGCAAACAGGAGCTCTCTGACGGTGTCGCTGTTAATTTTGGTTTTAGCTTTCAGCCTTCTGAGATTGAATAACTTTCCATCCATACGGTAGTTGATGTCTATTCCAATGTCGTCGTTCTCGAAGGCATTCATCAGCATGGCTGAAAACATGAGGCTGAACAGTGTTGGTGCCAGGACACATCCTTGCTTCACTCCATTGGTGACAGGAAAGGGTTCAGACAGTTCACCATTTTCCTGTACTCTTGCCTGCATGCCATCATGAAATAGCCGCACTATTTGGACAAACTTTCGTGGACAGCCATATTTTGCCATAATCTTCCACAGTCCTTCTCTGCTGACTGTATCAAAAGCCTTGGTAAGGTCAATGAAAGTGGAGAACATTTCGCAGTTCTGTTCCTGACATTTCTCTTGCAGCTGCCTTGCAGCGAAAATCATGTCAACAGTTCCACGTTCTTTTCTGAAGCCACACTGACTCTCAGGAAGAAGACCTTGATCGAGATGGGCTGTGAGGCGATTGAGAAGAATTCTGGCGAGTATCTTCCCTGCAATTGAAAGCAAGGAGATGCCTCGGTGGTTGTCACAGGATTGGCGGTTTCCTTTACGTTTGTAAAGGTGGACTATTGACGCGTCCTTGAAATCTTGTGGCATGGTCTCGTTCACCCATATGTTTGTAAAGACTTGGTGAAGCTGCTCTGTTAGGACCGGCCCACCTGCCTTGTATATCTCTGCTGGGATGGAGTCAGGACCAGGTGCCTTGCCGCTGGAGAGTTGCTGGATGGCTTTGTTTACTTCCACTATGGTTGGCAGGTCATCAAGTGTCTCATTGGTAGGAACTTGAGGAAGGCAGTTGATGGTTTCATCATCGAAGAAGGAAGTTGCATTTAAGATGTTGCTGAAATGCTCTGCCCAGCGTTGAAGGATTTCTTTCTTATCGGTGATCAATGTTCCCCCGTCTGCACTGAGGAGGGGAACTATGTCTGGTGATGTAGGACCATAGACCGCTTTCAGTGAGTCGCAGAAGTTTTTCATATCATGTCTGTCAGCAAAGCCCTGAATTTCATCAGCTTTGCTGCTCAGCCAGGAGTCCCGCATGTGCCGAAGTTTCTGCTGCACTACTCTCTGAATGTTCTTGAAGGCATCTTTTTTTTATGTTGACTTTGGGTCATTCAAATGTGCCTTGAGGAGAAGATGTTTCTCGGCCAGCAATTGGTTGATGTCTTCGGAATTTTCATCAAACCAGTCTTTATGCTTTCGGGGGGCTGGACCCAGGATTTCCATAGCAGTGTTGTAAATTATGTCCTTTAGGGCTCTCCATTCTGTTTCTGTATCCTGTTTAGCTGCAGCATTTGGCTTGAGGCGGTCTTCCAGCATATTTTCAAACGACTGCTGCATTTTCTTGCTGTTTAGGCGGGTGACATTTAGCTTTTTTTGCATTTTCACCCCTTGAGGACGCCGTGGTGGCCTGATGTGAATGTTTATTTTCGAGACAATGAGACGATGGTCTGTCCAACATTCGGCACCACACATGGATTTTGTCACTCGGACGTCTTGTCTGTCACTCCTCCTGACAATGACATAGTCAATGAGGTGCCAGTGTTTCGAGCGAGGGTGCATCCACGATGTCCTATTTCTCATGGGGAGACGGAAAATTGTGTTCGTAATCAGGAGATCATGTTCGGCACATGTCTGAAGGAGGCGGAGTCCATTGCTGTTACAATTTCCGACTCCATGCTTTCCAATAATGCCACTCCAAGAGGTGGTGTCCGTGCCTACTCTGGCATTGAAATCCCCAAGGAGTATAAGTTTGTCTCCTTTGGGAACAGATGTTAATACATTGTGCAGGTCCTCATAGAACTTGTTCTTGACATCATCTTCGTTGGTCATAGTTGGTGCGTAGACACTCACAATGGTTGCATGCTTCCTTCCATTCAGCAGGGGCAACTTCATGGTCATGAGCCTGTCGTTTATAGCCTTTGGAAATCCAGCTAATTTGCCGACCAGGGCCGACTTAATGGCAAATCCCACACCGGATTGGCGTCTTTCCTCGCTTTTCCTTCCACTCCAGAAAAATGTGTAGCCGGCACCTATTTCACAGATTTGGCCTTCTTCTGCAAGTCGTGTCTCGCTCAAGGCTGCAATGTCGATGTTGTACCTGCCCAGCTCTCTCCCAATCAGTGCTGTTCGTCTCTCTGGACCCGACGCGCCGTCTCTGTCAAGTAGGGTGCGTACATTCCAAGTTCCAATTGTTAAGGGAATATGGTTTACTCTTTTAGCTTTGCTTGTTTTATCTTTGTTTGTATGTCGACCGCAGTTAAGGGTACCCACCAACCGCGGCTAGCTGGTTAGGTAGTGATGCAGCAGACAATGTTTAAGGCACCTTTTCTAGCCCCTTCCTCATGCTATGGAGGTGAGCAGTGTGTTCCTATAGAGGGCTGCTCAGTCGCTCAGGGGGCTGCCGAATCCCACTGCTGCTCCGGTCAGTAGAAGACGACCATATGGCCTGAGCCGCCTGTGTGCAGGTCTGCGACTACGGCTGCCAGCGTACCCACGCCTGCCGCTTCGCTGCTCGCCCATCGCCACAGGGCTTGAAGGTGATATATGACGTTGGATGAAGAATGACTTGCGCGATGACTTGGATTAAAGTGAGGAAGAGTTGCGCAATTCGTCGACCTCACTCTCTCGCCTGAGTCCATCTGAGTCCAGTGGAAAGACAAGTCGAGACGGCTGGAGACGAATACAGGTGCAGTGGATGACCAGGGCGCTCTACGTGCCTTGCCGTGCTCATTACGTTCCACAACGCTTTGCAGGTAAACGCCGTCTTGCCCGTTGAATCATCTTCTTATATGTCTTCTTATTCTTATAATGTCTTCTTATAGACCATGCCGTATGGTGTTGGTGATCTTGTCTCTCCTCGACCTTCTGTCTTGAGCACTGCCAATAATTTCTGAAACTGACGTTCCTCTTTGTCATGACCTCAAACCGCCCAGCATCTTCTGTCTCCCTCAATCTCGCCTCTCTTCCCCTCCAACGTTTCCCTTGTAAATACATACATATTATGGCGATAGTTCCATAATTGTATAAATCAATCGGGACCCGCCGGGCGACGTGGTCCCTAGACCGCCTCTACTTCCCATGACATTTCCTGGCACCCATTTTAGGCTGGATGGACTTAGACTTTCATGTCAATTTAGAAATCCTACCTCTATGGGAATTTGAACATTATGACCACTGGGGCTGGCTGAGTGGCTAGAATGCCGGATTCTCCCTCGGGAGACTCTGGTTCGAATCCTCGGTAAGGTGTGGAGTTGCTGTTGTTTTTTTCTGTCGGGGGCAAAAAGAAAACTCTAACCTGCACAGTTCGAGGCGACTGCACTAGCCAGGCGGCCTTAATTCCTCAGGCTCAAGACCCCTCTGTCCTACACCGCAAGGTACTATATTGGCAGTAAATATGACAATGACAGACCACTGGGCCGGCAGCTAGGCTCTAATGATAGAGACTCGCAAGAAACCTCTCCTGCGCTGGATATGAGGAGAAGGGTGGAAACCTCCACAACGATGGATAAGAGAGATGAGATAATCACTCTACTACGCTGGAAAAATATCCCACCAAACCAAGATCCAAGAGAACTATAACAGACGACAAAAAGCGGGTCCTTTTTGGGGCAAAAGCAAGTTTAACAAAATGTCAAGCAAGAACGAGAACCATTGATAATAAACCCCCTGTCTGGCGGATACTCCTCAGGATCAGTCCTTCAGCGTCAACTGCGGGAGGGGTGGGGGTGGGGTTAAAACTGATAGTGACAACAGAACAGGGAGAACACGAACGTTTAGAGCACAAGAGGGATGGAGGATAATGGAAAAGAGGAACCCTGCCAGGCATGCATCAGTGAAAGTCGTCTAATGTGTAAAGGACCAGAACAATTTAAACAGCACTATAAACCATCACAGTTATAACCAGAGCTGTGCGCAGACTTTTGCGTCATTTGCAACTGCGAGCGCTATCAAGCAAGTCACCTGAACAAGTCAAGAAGCCTGATACGGGGGAAGAAAATGTCACGTTGCAAGAACAACAAAAGACACGCGGTATCCAAGATGTGCAGCCTGGGAGCCGACAAGACCATCAAGAAGATGAACGTGGAGAGCCCGCCTGCTAGCTGCATCAAAGAACCTGAAACTACAGCTATTACTGGAGCCACCACGAGGGAGACGATCGACAGCCCACCACAGACAAGAGCCAAACCTACTGAGAAGCAGAGGGAGGAGAAAGACACCAGAGTCGGAAACACCGACTCACCGACAAGCAAGTAGGTTATCAAGCGTATCCAAGTGGATCTATCAGACGAAGAAATCCTGAAGCAGCTACGAGAAGAGAATCTCCACACCCGATTCTTGAAGGCGGAGCGGCTCCTCACCTACTCCAAGATTCCCACAACCTTGGCGGTGGTGACGACAGAGGGCAGCGAGATGCCGATCACAGTATCAATCAACAAGAGAATGCAGCAGCCAGAGAGATTCATCCCAAGGATCACCCAATGTTCCAGATGTCAGAGGGCCGGCCACAGCAGAGCAGCATGCCGCAGTAAGACGGAAATCTGCCGGTACTGCGCCGATCACCACGCCTTCAAGGAGTGTCCGCTGGCCAAGCTGGACACGGACTTCCGAGCACCCAACAACAAACGAAAGTGCGCCAACTGCCTGCAAGCATTGAGCTAGATACTTGGGCTGTTCGTACCTGCAACGACACAGAGACGCCTTAAAGATCGCAATTACCACAAAGACACCATTCAAGGAAGCAATGCGGAGGGGCGAGATAGCCACGGGTATTGCACAAGCTGAAAGAGATCAAATGCAAAAGCAGATAGACGAGTTGAAGAAACAAGTAAGGCACTGCTGACGCCTACTCCGCCCAGCGACAACGAGAAGCTACTGGCAAAAATAAAGGAGATCCATCAAAACATCAAGCAAGAAGTGGAACATATGGCACTGATAAAGAAGGAGAACGAAGAAATTCTACAAACCATTAAATCAGAACGAGAACTACAAAAAGCTGAAATGGAACTTTTCCAAAACAAACCAACAGAAGCCATACAAGAAACCACAGAGAAACCGCAAGATGAAAACCAAGAGACCGAGCCTGAACCGCAAGCGAAAGCCAGCAGCCCGACCGCGACGCTCGAGGCCGACAAGGGGAAACCAATACCTCGTTAGACATCCGAAGAAAATCAAGATAAGTACCCTGATGACGACACGGAGAGGCCCCGGTGGCCTACCTTGGAGGAGCTACAAGAAGGTGCAAGACTGGAGGAACGCAGGCACCAGGAATTCAAAAGGCGCTGGGATGAAAGAGAAAATAAGAAACCTAAGAAACTCAGAAGATCGGTAGAATACCTAGACAGAATTACTGACTGGGAGGATGGACCCGGCTACACGTACTATATAGAAAACGGAGAGATGCTCCCGTGGATGACCGCAGAGGAAAATATCGAATGGCAACAGAAGCTCAAACTCAAAGAAGAAAAAAGGCGCAAGGAGGAAAATGAAATCATCGAAAAGCTCCTACAGAAAATACACAAAAAGGAGGGGGGAAAAAAACAACAAACAAACAAACAAATAAAAAGTCCTTTTAAGGACTGCAACCAGTCAAACCAAACGATCCAGGAGCCTTCACTAACAAAAGAAACCGCCAGAGACGGGAACAAAGGACAGCCTCCGACCGACCCCCCAGCTGACGTCACAGACACAAACCAACAAAACCAGTCCGAGATAGGACTCACTCGAAAGAGCGCACAAGACAAGAATTAGGGTAAATGAACCAAACAAATCCACGGACCTCAACAATAACAACAGCTGAAGAGGCAGGTTGAACGAGGCCGAATTTGGAATTTTTGTTTTGAAAATTGGAATTGGAAACAAAGCTGTTAAGGCTGGTTGAACGAGATGGAAAGTTTCTTCTCTTTTTTTTTAACACAATGAATGAATCGCCCAAAAAAACGAGAAGTAGATTGTGAGCTTTACTAAAACACGACTTCAAGAGACAAATTGGACGTTGCGGCCAAAGCCTTCGTCAGCACAGGACAAACAAACACAAACCTACATGAAACACACTATGACAATATTAAACTTAATTAAAGGTACTTATCTGAATTTGTATCCTTGCTAGGGAAGCCTGACACGCGTAGGGCTGTAGGTGGATTAATAGTAATAATAGCTTCTTTTTTTTTTACGGAACGGAAGGAACAGGCTCTACGCACATGATGATGATGACATCTGTTATTCTGATCATATCATTGGCACCTTGCCGTCTTGACAGAGGATAGTTTGTAAGGGATGGAGTTATTGCCTCTCCATAGCACAAAGCCTGAGCTAAAATATAGTCTAAAATAAATTATAGAGATCATGTGTTGCCCATGCAGCACGATCCCTCTCTCGGCCTGCCTAGTTCACTCCAGAGGAAAGGTAACACCTCTACATCTGGAACAAGACAAGCTGCAGAAGCTGCCGGATCAGCAAAGCAATGCTCTAATTGTCCGCCTGTCGGAGCTTCGATCCTAGACCAGCCGCCAACCAAGGCTTAGGGCCTGGTCTGCCCTGCCATGACACTTTGTCTTTAGGTTGCATTTCCTCGCACCAGGGTAAGGCTTGTACCCTCCCTATTGCGCTCTTCCGCCCGAAGCCGTTGGCACAATGTGGGGTGTCGGGTTTGGTAAGCGCCGCTCAACGTTCGGCGCTAACAGAAAGCAGGTAGTACCGTCTACTGTTATACGGTAGCTCAGTCATATCTGACTAAGACCTGACACACTTCTGATCATATACAGACCGTCCTTTTGTAAACTTCTGCCGTAGAAGATTAGATTGTATTACTGTCTTCAGCAACATGGCGGCCTCCATGCGATCATGGTTTCACTCGTCTTCGACCTTCAGCCGAACAAATATATTGCGATTTGGGTTACTAAGGAAACCAGAACAGTATGTCGCTGTTTGCCAGAATAAGCAGAGGCACATTTCTTTTAAGGGTAATTTTAAAAGTAACTATTCTTTGTTGCTTATCTAAATGATCGATCACATGAAAGTTTTGAAACTGATCTGATCCTAACTAAACTAACGCCACTAACGGTAACGGTTTAACACTAATGTCACTAACTAAACTACTGACACTCTTCCGACAGACGGGTCTAAATAGTTCTGCAGTGGATAATTTTATATAACTAACAGTACTAACACTAACCCTAACCCTAATCACTTATTCACTGCAGAACTATTTAGACCCGTCTGTCGGAAGAGTGCCCTACTACTAGTAGACTAGTTACGATCACGACACTCAAAGTTGCATATCTTCGCTTCTAATTGACATACATGCAACATCTTGGTACCATTAGATTCGGTTTCTCAAGGCCTATCTTTCGGTGGTGGTCCCATTAGTAAATACTCAAATTTAAAATCTGATGGTTCATGCTAAAATAGATATCTTTATATAATGAGAGGAGGAGCGGCTGGCCGAGAGGCTAGAATGCCGGACTCTCATTCGGGAGGCCTGGGTTCGATCCCTCGGTAAGGTGTCAGATTTTTTTCTGTCGGGGGCAAAAAGAAAATCCTAACCTGCACAGTTCGCGGCGACTGCACTAGCCAGGCGGACTTTATTCCTCAGGCTCAAAGACCTCTCTGCCATACACCGCAAGGTACTATATTGGCAGTAAATGACAGTTTTTATATAATGAGAAATTATATTTTTCTAAAAAAAGATTTCTCCTTTATGCAAACATTTAAACATTTGTCATTAATTAAAGAGATTGGCTCACAAGGTAGTAGTTCGAATTGCATGTTTCTGGGAAGGTTAACCCGGTCAACAAATGCCCGCAGAAGTCGGATGTGTCGGCCTAACAGCGCAAGAACGCAGCTCTGCTGTAAACGGGCACAACGCAATCACATACGAAAAAAACTCCGGATGAACGCAGAAGAAGAAGAAGAAGATTAAGAATTGCACGTTTTAAAAGTGAAACGCATGCCGACATTTTGGATTTCCAAAGGCAAAGTCAAAGAGGGATTTAATATGTCGGCAAAAATATGTCTTTCCCTGGATCATTTGTCGCCACAATGGTTTGGACTTTTCCTAACACATCAGGTACAGAACAACTGTCCACAACCAGCAGGCGGGCAATGTATCCTGTACTTTAGGATATCCTCCTTCGAACGCAGATAGATGGGATCTGAGATCATCAGCAGTCCTTGCCATGATAGTCAGTCAAATTCTAAATAAATTTACGTAAAATTAATATTTAATAATTACATGCAATCATATAATAATAAGAGATGATATCTTTATATAATGAGAAAGTACATATATTTTTATGAAAAGGATTTATTTATTTTTCCAATCGCAAAGAGAATTTAATCACGTCCGCAAAAATAATTATTAATTAATTAATTTTTTTCTACCAGAAGGTCCCCATATATTTAAATGAAACTTTCCAAATTTATCTTTGCATGCACAATTCAAAAATGCAACTAAAATTAACAAATATCTATGCCTTGTACTAAAAAAAATTTTTGTTGCGTGCCGACAATGTGGATTTACAATAACAAAGAGGAATTTATCATGTCCGCAAACAAAACGAATTTTCGGAATTTTTTTCTACCAGAGGGACCCAATATTTTTAAATGAAACTTTCCAAATTTATGTATCTTTGCATGCACAATTCGAAAATGCAACTAAAATTAACGAATATCTATGCCTTGTACTAAAAAAAATGTTTATTGCGTGCCGACAATGTGGATTTACAATCACAAAGAGGAATTTATCATGCCCGCGAAACGAATTTTTTTCTACCAGAGGGACCCAATATTTTTAAATGAAACTTTCCAACTTTATGTATCTTTGCATGCAGAATTCGAAAATGCAGCTAAATTTAACGAATATCTATGCCTTGTACTAAAATTATAATAATTATTTATGGTATGCCAAATAGTGAAATTATCTCAAAGACAATTTCAAATCTAACCACCGGCTATTTGCGCAATGATTAGACTGGCCATTTTACCGGAAGCGGAGATGGTAATTCGTTATTGGCACGAGTGATTTAAATATATCCAGTGAGATATACAAAGTGTATGTTAATAGTCAATGATGTAGACACGACGACACCCTTCTGCGCAAGTGCGGAAAAAATGACTTCCGGTTAAAGTATGCTTCAGTACTGATGGATCACGCTACTAGTAGTAGGTAGCCCTATCACGATTTTAAATTTGAGAATTAACTAAATGACAATACACAACAATGGCCAATGGTAGTCACCAACGAATGTGCTTTCTATGCACATGTGCTTGAAACTAGACCACATGGCTTCACAGTACTGGTCTATTTATAGCCATTCATAATCACACTTTCGGAATTTAAAAAAATAAAACGACCACTTTCGGAGTTTGGCCGAAGGTACTGGAGCTAGCAACATGGCCGTCCGGGTCACGTGATATTGCCTCGAATGCCTGATCATGACATCGAATCAAAGCCGCTAACTAATGAGACCACCACAGTAGATAGGCCTTGAAATTCAAAATTTAATGGTACCTCAATGATGCCTGTATGTCACTTCTAAGTGAAGATATTCACATTTTTGTGAAGGTGAGACGAGTTGCGATTTCTCATGCTCCTCACCCGATATTATACCGCTCTCCAGTGTGTCCGATTACCTTCACCAGCGGGTGTATGTGTCTGTGCGTGCGAGATTGTCTCAAACGGTCATATGAAAACTGACTTCAAAAATACGTTCCGTGATGTTAAATGATTAAAAAATAGTACAAGTATACAAATAAATTATTAATAATCTTTAAACTTGTGTTCTCTTTAACTTTAGTAGGTCAAATTGCACGTTTGAGTGTTACAAAGTGTAGCGCAATCTATATGCATGGCCTTCATGACCCGTGGGTTTCCAATTCACAAGTCACATCTTCGCAGAAAATCTGTTTTTCAACCACAATTCGAAGCAAGTTTAGCGATGAAACTATGCTGATTCAGGGGCGATATTTTATATGGCAATTAAAATTTACATTAAACAAAGACATCTATTGGATCCATCGATTCCGATACACGATCATTCCGCTGCCTCTGTGGGATGCGCTCCCCGGCAGTCGGCAGCTTGCACAGATCCATAGAGCACACTTTATTCACAAACTTCCAGTTTCTTAGTTCTATATAATATTTTAGTTCGTAATGTTTAATAGTTTCTATTATATCACCTAATAATTTTGTGAAAAATAAAAAAAAAAAAAATACCCAGCCGGGAATAGAACCCCGGTCTCCCGCGTGACAGGCGGAATGCTTACGACTACGCTAGCGAGGACACAATGATTGTTCCTACAAAGATTATTTATATAGTCAAGCCGCCGTTTTGGGTTTCATGATCGTAACATCTTTGCCTGTTTTTCAACCACAATTAAAGCAAGTTTAGCGATGAAACTTTCCAAATTTCTGAAAAATTTGATGCAGAATTCGAAGATCCATCTACAATTGATGGTTTTCTATTGAAAGCGCCAGAAAAAAAATTAATTACGGTTCAGCGTGCCATTTCCATTTTTCTCCGCGTGCGAGGTTGCCTCAACCAAACGGGTCATAGGCGGATTATGAAAACTGACTTCAAAAATATGTTCCGTCATGTTAATTGATTAAAAAATAGTACAAGTATACAAATAAATTATTAATAATCTTTAAACTTGTGTTCTCTTTAACTTTAGTAGGTCAAATTGCACGTTTTGAGTGTTGAAAAGTGAAAGTGTACATGCCATTCCGATCGATATGCGCATGCGCAGTCGCCATGGCACATGGCCATGCGTTTCCCCATTCACAAAGGCACGCTTCGCAGAAAATGTTGTTTTCATCCACAATTAAGCTAGTACAGCGATGAAACTTTCCAGATATATTTAAAATTGTATGCAGAATTCAAAAATACATCTATAATTGATGCAATTCTATTAACAACGCTAGAATAGTGTTAACAAAGTGCACATGCCAGTCCAGTCGATATGCGCAAAGAACAAAAACACATCTTTGCAGAAAATGTTGTTTTCATCCATAATTAAAGCTAGTACAGCGATTAAACTTTCGAGATATATTTAAAATTGTATGCAGAATTCAAAATACATCTATAATTGATGCAATTCTATCAACAACACCCAAAAAAAATTAATTACGGTAAGTATGAAATATATTCTTATTTATATAAAAGGTCACGATGATTTCGACCAATCGCTGTGCACGGAATATTAGGCAAACCTTTCCTGGAAAACCCAGGATGACGTGTGTTATTGTCACATGAGATTTGAATGAATGAATGACGTCGAAAGAATGCATGGTAAATAGATAGCGTTTTCCGGGACAAGGTGAATCATGGTGGAATGACTCCGTACATCACTTCCGTTTTAATTTCGGGTAATGGCACGATGGAACTGGCTACTACTACTATCAGTGATCACCACAATTTCACTGAGACTGTCATTGTCATTCATCTGTCAAGCTCAACGTCAACTAGTGCCGCTGTCGGACGGAATCAGAATCGTCTCATATTTGAACTGCCATGTCACTTCTTCCTTCGTTTAGGGTGTTTTCATGGAAACCTGATTTTTGTGGTGCACATCATGGGTGGTTGCCTCTGTCTTCAGCACCTTTCTTTTGCTATGGTATCATCATCATCATTGTACACTTCTGCCGTCAAGCGTTGTGGGGAGGAATAATTTGTGTTCCAGCGCCCGGTGGGTGGCACTGGATAGTGTCATTCTGTGTGGTTGTACAATGTCTTTGATGTCGTCAATCCATTTTCTTCTTGGACGTCCTCGTGGTCTCGTCGCAGATGATCTTTGATGTAAGGCCTGTGATGGTAGTTGCTGGTGTTGCATTCTAATGACATGTCCAAACCACTTGATCTTCTGTCTTTCAATAAATGTGGCACAAGGTGTTGATCACACAGTCTGCCTGATAATGGCATTTCTTACTCGGTCTTGGATTGTTAAGTTGGCAGCTCTCCTTAGGCATCTCATTTCGCAGGTCTATAGTATACTGTAGGATAATAATAATACTGTGGTCTTACTCGAGTTTAGATATGTATTATGTATGTATACATTTGTCTGTGCGTGTATGTATATACATACAATACATATCTAAAGCAGTCTGGTTTTGTGGTGCATGGTTAGGCACTCACCCTCAATTCTGTGTTATGAGCTGGTCATGTCACCAACAGACTAACTAACAGACAAAAGCCAATCGCTAGCTGTCATGTCACAGATAGACTAACTCACAGATAAAAGCGAGTCACTAGCTGTCATGTCACTGATAAACTCACAGACAACATCTAGTTATTACCTGTCATGTCACTCCACTGTCCCATGGTGGAATCGTGTTACTCAACTGTCCCATGTTGAAGTCATGTTTCTCAACTCCCATTTTGCAGTCATGTCACTCCACTGTCCCATGATGGAGTCGTGTTACTCCACTGTCCGATGTTGGGGTTATGTCACTCCACTGTCCCATGGTGGAGTCATGTTACTCAACTGTCCCATGTTGAAGTCATGTTACTCAACTGTCCCATTTTGCAGTCATGTCACTCCACTGTCCCATGATGGAGTCGTGTTACTCCACTGTCCCATGTTGGAGTCATGTTACTCCACTGTCCCATGTTGGAGTCATATCGCTCCACTGCCCCATGTTGCAGTCATCACTCCACTGTCCCAAGTTGAAGTCATATTATTCAACTGTCCCATACTGCAGTCATGTCACTCCACTGTCCCATGGTGAAGTTGTGTTACTCAACTGTCCCATGTTGAAGTCATGTAACTCCACTGTCCCATGCTCAAGTCATGTTACTCAACTGTCCCGTGTTGAAGTCATGTCACTTAACTGTCCCATGTTGCAGCCATGTCACTCCACTGTCCCAGCTGAAGTCATGTTACTCCACTGTCTCATGTTGAAGTCATGTTACTCCACTGTCTCATGTTGAAGTCATGTTACTCCACTGTCCCATGTTGAAGTCATGTTACTCCACTGTCTCATGTTGAAGTTATGTTACTCCACTGTCCCATGTTGAAGTCACATGTTACTCCACTGTCTCATGTTGAAGTCATTTTATTCCACTGGCCCATGTTGAAGTCATGTTACTCCACTGTCTCATGTTAAAGTCACATGTTACTCCACTGTCTCATGTTGAAGTCATGTTACTCCTCTGTCCCATGTTAAAGTCACATGTTACTCCACTGTCTCATGTTGAAGTCATGTTACTCCACTGTCCCATATTGAAGTCATGTTACTCCACTGTCTCATGTTGAAGTTATGTTACTCCACTGTCCTATGTTGAAGTTATGTTACTCCACTGTCCCATGTTATGTTGAAGTCATGTTACTCCACTGTCCCATGTTGAAGTCATGTTACTCCACTGTCCCATGTTGAAGTCATGTTACTCCACTGTCCCATGTTGAAGTCATGTTACTCCACTGTCCAATGTTGAAGTCATATTACTCCACTGTCCCATGTTGATGTAACATGTTACTCCACTGTCCCATGTTATGTTGAAGTTATGTTACTCCACTGTCCCATGTTATGTTGAAGTCATGTTACTCCACTGTCCCATGTTGAAGTCATGTCACTCCACTGTCTCATGTTGAAGTCATGTTACTCCACTGTTCCATGTTGAAGTCATGTTACTCCTGTCCCATGTTGATGTAACATGTTACTTCACTGTCCCATGTTGAAGTCATGTTACTCCACTGTCCTATGTTGAAGTCATGTTACTCCACTGTCCCATGTTGAAGTCATGTTACTCCACTGTCCCATGCTCAAGTCATGTTACTCCACTGTCTCATGTTGAAGTTATGTTACTCCACTGTCCTATGTTGAAGTTATGTTACTCCACTGTCCCATGTTATGTTGAAGTCATGTTACTCCACTGTCCCATGTTGAAGTAACATGTTACTCCACTGTCCCATGTTGAAGTCATGTTACTCCACTGTCCAATGTTGAAGTCATATTACTCCACTGTCCCATGTTGATGTAACATGTTACTTCACTGTCCCATGTTGAAGTCATGTTACTCCACTGTCCCATGTTGAAGTCATGTTACTCCACTGACCCATGTTGAAGTAATGTTACTCCACTGTCTCATGTTGAAGTTATGTTACTCCACTGTCCTGTGTTGAAGTCATGTTACTCCACTGTCCCATGTTGAAGTCACATGTTACTCCAATGTTTCATGTTGAAGTTATGTTACTCAACTGTCCTATGTTGAAGTTATGTTACTCCACTGTCACATATTATGTTGAAGTCATGTTACTCCACTGTCCCATGTTGAAGTCATGTTACTCCACTGTCCAATGTTGAAGTCATATTACTCCACTGTCCCATGTTGAAGTAACATGTTACTCCACTGTCCCATGTTGAAGTAACATGTTACTCCACTGTCCCATGTTGAAGTCATGTTACTCTACTGTCCCATGTTAAAGTCATGTTACTCCACTGTCCTATGTTGAAGTAACATGTTACTCCACTGTCCCATGTTATGTTGAAGTCATGTTACTCCACTGTCCCATGTTGAAGTCACATGTTACTCCACTGTCCCGTGTTGAAGTCATGTTACTCCACTGTCCCATGTTGAAGTCATGTTACTCCACTGTCCCATGTTGAAGTCATGTTACTCCACTGTTTCATGTTGAAGTTATGTTACTCCACTGTCCCATGTTGAAGTCATGTTACTCCACTGTCCCATGTTGAAGTCATATTACTCCACTGTC
Source organism: Cepaea nemoralis (assembly GCA_014155875.1). NCBI lineage: Eukaryota > Metazoa > Mollusca > Gastropoda > Stylommatophora > Helicidae > Cepaea > Cepaea nemoralis. Next base: position 524,259 of record JACEFZ010021121.1, read on the forward strand.
CCATGTTGAAGTAACATGTTTCTCCACTGTCCCATGTTGAAGTAACATGTTACTCCACTGTCCCATGTTGAAGTCATGTTACTCTACTGTCCCATGTTAAAGTCATGTTACTCCACTGTCCTATGTTGAAGTAACATGTTACTCCACTGTCCCATGTTGAAGTAACATGTTACTCCACTGCCCCATGTTGAAGTTATGTTACACCACTGTCTCATGTTGAAGTAACATGTTACTCCACTGTCCCATGTTGAAGTTATGTTACTCCACTGTCCCATGTTGAAGTAACATGTTACTCCACTGTGCCATGTTGAAGTAACATGTTACTCCACTGTGCCTTGTTGAAGTCATGTTACTCCACTGTCCCATGTTGAAGTCATGTTACTTCACTGTCCCATGTTGGAGTTATGTTACTCTACTGTCCCATGTTGAAGTCATGTTACTCCACTGTCCCATGTTGGAGTCATGTTACTCCACTGTCCCATGTTGGAGTAATGTTACTCAACTGTCCCATGTTGAAGTAATGTTACTCCACTGTCCCATGTTGAAGTAACATGTTACTCCACTGTCCCATGTTGAAGTCATGTTACTCCACTGTCCCATGTTGAAGTCATGTTACTCCACTGTCTCATGTTGAAGTTATGTTACTCCACTGTCCCATGTTGAAGTCATGTTACTCCACTGTCCCATGTTGAAGTCATGTTACTCCACTGTCCCATGTTGAAGTCATGTTACTCCACTGTCCCATGTTGAAGTCATGTTACTCCACTGTCCCATGTTGAAGTCATGTTACTCCACTGTCCCATGTTGAAGTAACATGTTACTCCACTGTCTCATGTTGAAGTCATGTTACTCCACTGTCTCATGTTGAAGTAACATGTTACTCCACTGTCCCATGTTGAAGTCATGTTACTCCACTGTCCTATGTTGAAGTTATGTTACTCCACTGTCCCATGTTGAAGTCATGTTACTCCACTGTCCCATGTTGAAGTCATGTTACTCCACTGTCCCATGTTGAAGTAACATGTTACTCCACTGTCTCATGTTGAAGTCATGTTACTCCACTGTCTCATGTTGAAGTAACATGTTACTCCACTGTCCCATGTTGAAGTAACATGTTACTCCACTGTCTCATGTTGAAGTCATGTTACTCCACTGTCCCATGTTGAAGTAACATGTTACTCCACTGTCCCATGTTGAAGTGATGTTACTCCACTGTCTCATGTTGAAGTCATGTTACTCCACTGTCTCATGTTGAAGTCACATGTTACTCCACTGTCTCATGTTACTCCACTGTCTCATGTTGAAGTCATGTTACTCCACTGTCTCATGTTGAAGTTATGTTACTCCACTGTCTCATGTTGAAGTCATGTTACTCCACTGTCTCATGTTGAAGTCATGTTACTCCACTGTCTCATGTTGAAGTCATGTTACTCCATTGTCCTATGTTGAAGTCATGTTACTCCACTGTCCCGTTTTTTCGGGCGTATTTATTCTAACATGTCAAAAATAATCTAATTTCTCTAATCAGTTTATGGTTGTTTTTTTTTTTTTGAAGGACTATCTCATTCAGTTTTCTGTCCATTTATGGTATTCTTGGCATTTTCCTCAGAAACCACATTTCTATTGTCAGTAGATCTTTCTCAGCTTGTCTGCGGATTGTCCATGTTTCACATGCATACAACAATTTAGGCTCTATTTAGCACTTTAACACTCTTTTTCTCATGGCAGTTGACACAGCAGCCAAAACCATACACCTTCAAACTATTGATATTGTGTTTGCAACTGTTCTCCCTGCAGCATCCACAAGAATGTGCCTTGCTAGTCAACATCAAGCTTCGTGGGGGAGACACTTCAAGCTAGCGCAGCAACCCATCTTCATCTCAAGTCGTCTGCTGAGTACAAACACCGCTGAGGAAACAGATGAGGATTACCACAACATTATAAAAGACACAGAAAGAGGAAAAGGTGAGCCAGTTAGGGATGGGTAGTGGTGTTGTTTGCCTGTGTCTTACCAGGGAGCGTAAGGAAAATAAAAAATAGTAACACACTACCTATCATACATATAAGAGGCAGCTAAGTGGGAGATGGTGTCATGATGGGTGCTCAGGTGTAAATAATGTTTGTGTTGTTGCACATTTGGTGATGTGTGACTTAACAATCTTCTAACTTAATGTTCACCAGGCGCAGTACAGTTCACAGATCACACATACAGAGATTATAGCTCAGTGTCTAAGGAACACTTTTACATGAGGTCTTCAGAAAATTAACACAGCAATAGTTAAGCTGCCAATTTATTGATGAAATGGTTGGAACATCATACTTTCATGCAAATATAACATCCGCCGACACTTTCAGTCCAAGGAGCTGTGAACCTGGTGATATTCTTATTGGTGGCGTCTGTTCTTTATTATAACAGAGCTCCAGAGGCGATTCTCGTTCGCGACAGCATGGTGGCGTCAGAGCTAGACATGTCCAGTTGGGACAGTGACGATATACAAATACAGGCGTTGAGAGTTCATTCCAGTATACCATTCGTGTTGGTTAATGTTTATGTCCGCAATGCGAGTATGGACGCCCAGAAGTGGCAGTGCTTAAGTGGCATATTAGGCCACGAGAGAAATGTTATTTTCTGTGGTGACTTCAACGCTAAAGGCAGAGCATGGGGAAACACTTCCTCCAATACACAAGGGGAGGAGCTCGAGACTGCACTGGAAACCATCGACCTGGTTTGTATTAACAGTGGCTGTGTCACCAGGACAGCAAGCCGTCCAGGCGATGAGGACAGTGCTATTGATCTGGCGCTAGTTTCACCTTCACTCACTACAGTGTGTAGATGGGGTGTCCTAGGACACCATGGCAGCGACCACCACCCGTGCAGCATATTGGTGGAGAAAGGCAGAACCAGGCAGCACAAGCTAAAGGTAAAGACGTTCCAGTATGACAGTACAGGGCAAGATGTGGTGAGTAAAATAAGACGTGACAAGCGCAGAACGTTTCAGGGCAGGAAAAAAAGCTGGGAGCAGCCACCGTGGTGGAGTTTCGAGGTGGAGAAGGCTTGGGTGGATAAGCGTAGTGCTGTAAGGAGATGGCAAAATGCCAAGAAGAACAGAGCTGGTCATCCTAGTCCTTGCTTGCACTTAGAAAGAGAGATGCACACAAAAGTAAGCTATTTAAAAAAACTGGTCAAGGTGGTTAAAAGCGAAAAATGGGCAGAGGTGTGTCAAAGAGTAAGCACAGACAAGTCACTGAAATTGTTCTGGCGACTACATAAAAGCATGAGTGGTGTAGTCAAGAATAAGAGCATTTCAGACTTCCAAGGTGCTGACCTCACCTGGCAGAGGACTGATGTGGACAAGGGCAAAGCCCTCTTTGAACGCTACCTTGAGCAGGGCAACCAGACAGACATGGGAGGCCAAAATCTGGCCAAGGAGGTCACCTCAAACAGATGCAAGGCCCAGAACACTTCGGAGGAAGACACAGTGACAGTGAAAGAAATCAAGGCTGTGCTTCGACGATCAAAAAACAGTGCTCCAGGTCCTGATGGCATAAGATACGACGACATAAATAGGTGTACCGACAATGAGCTAGAGAAACTAGCAGACATGTACAACAACAGTATAGGGAGTGCTAGCATCAAGGAGGAATGGTTACACAGCTATCTGATTCCCTTGCCGAAGCCTGACAAAGACCACAAAAAAATTCAGGGATATCGAATTATAACCATGCAGAATACAATAGGCAAGCTGCTGGAGAAGGTAATTGCCAGGAAAATATCAAGCCAACTAGAGAGGCAAGGTGTTTTCCCACCTACCCTGGGTGGGTACCGTCCAAAAAGAGAAACCTGGACCAATGCAGCAGTCTTTGCCCATGATGTCTATGAAGGTTTCCACTCAGGCACTGAAACCGTTGCTGCAGCGATTAATCTTGAGGACGCATACAACAGAGTACCACTGGATTTTTTAATGTTTCAGCTTCTTGAACTAAACGTAAGTCCATTCCTCCTTAGCTGGATCGCTGCAGCCCTCTACCAACGGAAAGTAGTTTTTAGATGTGGCAGTTGGACTTCGGAACCAACAACAATATATCCTGGCCTACCACAGGGATCACCATTATCTCCGGTACTGTTCAACGCCTACACAGTGAGAATCACCAGTGAGCAGATCACTGGACCTGGCAGGACATTGTCGTATGCCGATGATGTTTTAGTGTATCGTCAGGGTAAGGATAGAGAGGAGGTTGCTGTGGAACTACAAACCGAACTCAATCGCATAAGTACTTGGTGTGATGAAGCTGGGGCAATGGTCAACCCAACAAAGGCAACAGTGACTTGGTTCTCTTTGAATAATCATATTGTCAACAATCCAACACCAACTGTAATGCTGTGTTCAGAGACGGTGGAAAGAACGCAGGCAATGAATTACCTGGGGATACGGTTTGATCGAAGCCTTGCTTATAATGTGCACATAGACCAGGTGATAACAAAGGCCAAGCGGGGCTTGGCAGCGATGCGGGTGATGGCAGCAGCAAACTGTGAGCAGCGCCATCTATGTCTTCTGTACGAGGGGCTGGTCATGTCTGTTTTGGAGTATGCAATGGCAATCCTGACTCTCAGCCATAAGCAGATAGAAAGGATGGAAAGGATACAAAATGAAGCTATGCACATTATTCTTGGATGTACAAGAGATACAGCATGCAGGGCGATGCGCTACCTTCTTGATTTTCCAACCATTGAAGAGAGAATACAAGTTTGCAGGGCACGCGCCTACCTCAGAATTAACGCAAACACACAACATCCACTGCATAGTGAAATTAGGAAGGTGAAGGGCAGCAGGTTAAAAAGAGGACGGTCGTGGATGGGTCAAGCCGAAGACATTCTTCAACAGGTGTGTTCACTTGAGGACTTAGAACCTGGCGAGGAGTGGGTGCAAGTGCCAACATACTTCTGCACATCCTTTTCAGTTTGCATCCAACTAGATAGAAAATGCAGACAAGAAAATCCGGCTGCTGTTGAGGCTGAAGTACAAGCGTTGATTTTCGAGAATTCGCTGCTAGACGGTGACGCGGTCATCTACACAGATGGGTCGGTCGTCCGACATGTGAGAAGCTCATGGGCCTTTACAGCTCGGGCCGGAGGGAGAATTGTGAAGGAGGACTCTGGTGCTTTCACTGAAACCACAAGTAGCCTGACCATGGAAGTCATGGCAGTAAGTAAAGCAATAACATGGCTCGGGACACAGACATTCACTAGGGCTTGTTTCCTTAGCGACTCAATGAACATGATCAAGAGGATAGAGGAGGGGTCGATCCGAAGAGAATGGTTGCTGCCTCTGAAGCGGTCTCGGCTGGCAAAGATTAGTTTCATCTTCGTGCCAGGTCATGCGGGAGTACAAGGAAATGAGCGGGCCGACAAGCTCGCAGGTGAGGCTACTGTGGAGGGCGGACGCCGCCATGGACCAGGCTGACATTCTGAATGCTCTACGAGAAGTGAGACTTTTGCGAGAACCAAGTGATGACTGTGAATCTACAACAATGGCCAGACTGCGGGAGCAGCAAATTAAAAGAGGGGTGGCCAAACAAGAACACTACGCAGGAAGCCAAAGAAGATTGATAAACCAACACAGAACTGGCGTCGTTAGCCGCTACACGCTGCAGGATTTGCTGAGGAGGGGATCCGAGCACTTATGGACTGAATGGTTCGATGTGCAACGAGGATGATCTGTCGACTAACTAACTAACTAACTAACTAGAGCTCCAGAGGGTTGGTTGATCTTCTGTGTGCCAGATATCAGTGCAGTCTTTATATTTATTGAACTGCTACACTGAGCTCCATCCTTGTGATCATTTCTGGACAGGCTTCAAACTGACTGTCTCTCAACACATAGATGATAACTGTCTGCATGGCAATAAGATGATTCTTCTCATCATGCTCAGAGTCAAGCCAGTCTCAGGCGATTTCACATTCACAGGTGCCACAGAACAATATATCTTGTCTAACTGGATGATCCTTGAAGATCATAACTCACAGTATCCTCATATTTTGCTTCTGTGTCTACACCATTAAATTTTATTCTACTGACTCACTCATGCCGCTGCTTGTTGACAAGTTGACTTGTCAGGACTCGGCATTCTTGTATGTCTGATGTGTTTTCTTTAACCATACACAATCATTTCTCTCTGTGGAAATCATGTGATATCTCATGTTGGCCACAGTTGGAGAGGGGCCCATAACAAAGACATTTGTTTTATGCTATGTGTAGAAAATGCAATGAAGTTTTATTTGTTTTCAAAAGCTGGAAATGAAAAAAAAAATAGATAAGCTTGCAAAAAAGACGAGGAGAATATGAACAAGTAGATAATGAAATCTGATACTTTGAGATAAATAAAACAGAACAGTTACAGATAGTCAGAGAGGTATAGAATCAACTCTGTGTTAACTATCATAATCTTGATGAGCAGGGACAGATTACCATTATTCACCTCTGGCCATGGCATTTTAGACTGAATAAACACACGTGTAAGTACCTCTGAAGTCGGTGTGGGATCGCCTGATGACGAGGGACACTGTTAATAGGGAAAGCTAATCCACACACAAAATTCAGCCCAGCACTACTAGAATTTGTGTGTGTGTGGACTACGCTTGAGTTCAAAGAGAGCGAGCGCAAAAGAAAAAAAAACACGTGTAAGTTTTTATGATGTGACAAAGAGGTTACGAACGTAATTCACAATCCCACATACTGCGTTCGAAACAGAGCTGCAGGCAATTTGGAAGCAGACCGCCTTGCATTGGTTTTCATACAATGGTATGAGTGCTGATCATTCAGAAAGCAATGGCAAACTACTGAACGTAAACTTGCCAAGAAATCACAAAGTTGTATCTGTCGGCTTAACCACTGTACATGTGTGGACTAAAGAAGCTGAGAAAAGATATACTAGACCACTGAATCAACAGTTAGCTTCTAGCTGTATAGAAGTGGAGATGAACTCCAAACAACGGTTGCGTTTATCATCAGTACTTGCTTGATAGTGCAATCATCAAAATAAAATAAATGTTTATGGCGTCTATGTTTAAATTCACTATGGGAATACATAGGTGTAAAGATATTCTTTATTGAAAATTAACAATAATAGGTCCAGCTTTCTCACACATAACAGAATAGATACCAGCAGAGATGTGTTGTCTGATTCTTTTTACAAGGATTCTGATGTTGTTGTCTTTTTGGACTTACATTAGTTTATAATGGCTGATGAGTCTTAACATCTATTGTGAGGTGCCTTGAAGAGATTAGATCAAGAATTGCTATGGTGAAGGTAGCGTGGAAAACATACTGGGCAATAAAAAGATGTTGACCGCAACAATACAAAGAGTATTGAAGTGGTACATAGAACCTGTACTTTTGTATGGATGTGAAGCGAGGACAATAAGCAGACAAGCTGAAAAATATTTAATGGCAGTAGAAATGTGGTTTCTGAGGAAAATGCAAAGAATACCATGGACAGAGAGAAAAATCAATGAGCAAGTCCTACAGGAAACAAATGAAAACCGTAAACTGATAAGGAAATTAGATGTAGACAGTCAACATTTTTTGGACATGTTAGGAGAAGAAATAAATTGGAAAACTTTGTGACAACTGGCAAGATTGAGGGGAAAAGAACAAGGGGAAGGCAGAGAAGTAAATACCTGGATGGCTTGACCACATGGCATGGTCAGGATAAGAACACAGAGCTCATCCATGACTCTGATGACTGAATGAGATGGCAAAACAAGACCACCCGCACTTATCGGCGTAGCACATGATGACGATGACAATGAGGCCATCTCAAGAATTTCTGTATTAACACAGACAGCTAATGAAGAAGTCTTGTAACACTGCAGACATGCTTCTTGCCAGTTTTCATCATCATCCAGTAATGTATCTTCCATACCTTCATTGTACATTCTGTTCATCATCAATCATGAAAAAGAGTGGGTTGAAGTACCAGCAAACAGTACGGACTGGCACAGTGTAATAGTAACACTTGGTCTGGAATGCAGAGAATGGGCAGCGGGCCGCACAGAATTTGAGGTGCAACAACATCCAAAGTACTACACATCAAGGTAACATAGTGATTTATACTGATGGGTCAGTGGTGCGAAACAGGTGGAGTGGTTGGGGTGTCATTGTGAAGGCTAATGGACGATTCTTGAAAAAGGAGAGTCTGGCACATGAGGCTACGACCTCCAGCATGACAATAGAGGTGGAAGCAGTAACAGCGGCATTCCGTTGGTTAGAGGAGACCACTGTAACACACATTGTATTGATTACGGACTCAAGGAATATGCTTAGTTAAGTGAGAAAGGAATGTTTCATGTGGAATGGCTCACCTCGCTTTCAAAGGTCACAGATTGTAAGAATTGTACGGATATTTTGCCCTGGCCATGCGGGAGTGCAAGGGAATGAACAGGATGATAGGCTGGCAGGGAATGCACATCTTGGTGGTCGATTACCTATGGACAAGGGAGAGGTGGAGAAACAGACTGAGAATCCGTACGTGGGAATGATGAGATTGCGGGGGATTGGCAGGGGTTCTGGTAGAATCTCAAAACTGAGAGGGAAGACCAAGAGAACTTTCAGTCAGATAGTGGTGGGAACATTAGTAGTGTGACTCTTCGCTGGCTGTTAAGTAATGGGACAGAGCGCATATGGGAATGTCCTGAGTGCAGCTCAACTCAGCTGAACTGCTCAAATGTACCCTGGCCATATCTTGATGCTATCTGCCCATTTTTATCATTGATAATCTCTAGCTCTTTTGCCCTCAAATCCATAATGATTTTCAGTAAATTGTTATGACATCTGGTATTTACAATGTCTCAGTTATGCTTTTGTTCCCTAAATCTGTTTCAGGCCCTTCAGACACACATGAATTCCAGGCGGAGACCAGACAGTTGCTGGACATTGTGGCCAAGTCACTGTACTCAGAGAAGGAGGTCAGATACACATTTATTAAATTGTTGATAATCTGAGAACTGTTTAATCTCCCAGAGTAAGGAGTTCAGTGTGCATATATTCATCTCCCCCAGTGAAGCATAGTCCCTCAACCAGCGCATGCCAAGCTACATCCATGTCTTTCCCATATTATTAATCTCTAATAGAGGTAGTTTGTTGTCTTTCCTAACACAATGGCTAATGTGAATCCATATTCTGCAGGTGTACTTGTATGTTTGTTGTCTTCCCTAACACAATGATTAATGTGAATCCATATTCTGCAGGTGTTCTTGTTTGTCTTCCCTAACACAATGATTAATGTGAATCCATATTCTGCAGGTGTTATTGTATGTTTGTTGTCTTCCCTAACACAATGACTAATGTGAATCCATATTCTGCAGGTGTTCTTGTGTTTGTTGTCTTCCCTAACACAGTGACTAATGTGAATCCATATTCTGCAGGTGTACTTGTATGTTTGTTGTCTTCCCTAACACAATGATTAATGTGAATCCATATTCTGCAGGTGTTCTTGTTTGTCTTCCCTAACACAATGATTAATGTGAATCCATATTCTGCAGGTGTTCTTGTATGTTTGTTGTCTTCCCTAACACAGTGATTAATGTGAATCCATATTCTGCAGGTGTTCTTGTATGTTTGTTGTCTTCCCTAACACAATGACTAATGTGAATCCATATTCTGCAGGTGTTCTTGTGTTTGTTGTCTTCCCTAACACAATGACTAATGTGAATCCATATTCTGCAGGTGTTCTTGTATGTTTGTTGTCTTCCCTAACACAATTACCAATGTGAATCCATATTCTGCAGGTGTTCTTGTGTTTGTTGTCTTCCCTAACACAATGGCTAATGTGAATCCATATTCTGCAGGTGTTCTTGTGTTTGTTGTCTTCCCTAACACAATGATTAATGTGAATCCATATTCTGCAGGTGTTCCTGTATGTTTGTTGTCTTCCCTAACACAATGGCTAATGTGAATCCATATTCTGCAGGTGTTCTTGTGTTTGTTGTCTTCCCTAACACAATGGCTAATGTGAATCCATATTCTGCAGGTGTTCTTTTATGTTTGTTGTCTTACCTAACACAATGATTAATGTGAATCCACATTCTGCAGGTGTTCTTGTATGTTTGTTGTCTTCCCTAACAATGGCTAATGTGAATCCATATTCTGCAGGTGTTCCTGTATGTTTGTTGTCTTCCCTAACACAATGACTAGTGTGAATCCATATTCTGCAGGTGTTCATCAGAGAACTCATATCAAATGCAAGTGATGCACTTGAGAAGCTTCGTTATTTTGAACTAACAGGATCAGAAGTAACGGACAAAGACCTGCCCTTGGAGATACATATAGCAACAAATGATGACAAGAAAACATTCACTATTCAGGTTTGTCTCCTTCTCTGCAACTTTATTTTAAGTGTTGTTGTTTGTCAATTGTTGCAGAAAAGGCCCATATTATGAGCTCTCAGTCCCAAAGTGGGGTTGGAGGTGGCTCAGTAGAGTCATCTTCCTCAGAAAAGTCCATACATGGAGAAGAGAGGAGTGTAAGCAGTTGATGAAGTAGAGATAACTTGGGATATTCTAGGTGGTTCATCGCAGTTCATCTAACTTTCTTCTATGTAAGGGCCACTGGGGGAAGGGCAGTAGATGGGCCAGACATCGTCATCAGCACCATAATAGATGCAGGATGAACTGATGACTTCAAGGACCATGGGAATCCGCTTCCTTATCCAGAGTGAGGAAGATGGGAGTGAGTTGGGGCACATCCAGACATGAACATCTTATTAAGGGCACAACATATTTGATTAATCAACACAGAACTGGTGTCATCAATCGCTAAATGCTGGCAGGAATGTTAAGAGGAAGATCAGAGCCTCAGTATAGCTGTCTCTAGCGTGATGATGATAATCTTCCCTAATTCTAGATGGTTTCATAAACTTGTAGCTGATTAAAGGCTGCCATTTTCCCAAAGATCTCACTGCACCAGACAGAGCAATCAGCAACACTGTTGTCTCAGTTTTGCTTTCAAGACCTTATTGCATTTCTTCATTGAGGCTTTAGGGTGTCTTTGTATAGGTCCATGCTAGCTTGCATGTTTGATTCAAGTTCACCAGTGGAGATTTCCTATCATTTGGCATGCATAACATGGCCAGCCTATCTCAACTATGACTTGCAGAGCATGGTGTGTATCACATATCACCATCCAGTGCCTATCTCAGCTATGACTTACAGTCCATGGTGTGTATCACATATCACCATTCAGTGCCTATCTCAGCTACAGCTTGCAGTCCATGGTGTGTATCACATATCACCATCCAGTGCCTCTCTCAACTATGACTTGCAGTCCATGGTGTGTATCACATATCACCATTCAGTGCCCTATGCTGTGTAGGACTTCGCCAAAGAGCAGGTTAAGGTGGCCAGTGTGGTATTGGCCATATCAGCCTTTGCATGCCCATTGGTCTATACAAATATGGGGCTAGCACCATATGCCCAAAAGTAGGTCAGCATGGCCGAATGGAAAAGAATGTGTGTTTTTAAACATCTGATGTACTGATGCCGAGGTAAGGGGTTCAACCCCTACACTGGACAGTTGGACTAAAATGTTGACCTATCATCTTGACTTGGGGATGTTAATTACAAGTACCCCTGAAGCCAGAGTGGGTTTGTCTAATGGCAGAGACATTGTTAATAGGTAAAACTAATCTACACACAAAATTCAGTCCAACACTACTAGAAGTAGTGTATATGGACTACACTTGAGTTCATAGTGAGTGAGCGCAAGAAGAAAAAAAAAACATGAACAAATATTAACCACATCAGCCTTTGAGTGCTGATTGGTCTATACAAATATTAACCACATCAGCCTTTGAGTGCTGATGGGTCTATCCTAATATTAACCACATCAGCCTTTGAGTGTTGATTGGTCTATACAAATATTAACCCATCAGCCTTTGAGTGCTGATAGGTCTTTACAAATATTAACCACATCAGCCTTTGAGTGCTGATTGGTCTATACAAATATTTACCACATCAGCCTTTGAATGCTGATTGGTCTATACAAATATTTACCACATCAGCCTTTGAGTGCTGATTGGTCTATACAAATATTAACCACATCAGCCTTTGAATGCTGATTGGTCTATACAAATATTTACCGCATCAGCCTTTGAGTGCTGATTGGTCTATACAAATACGAGGCTAGCACCATATGCCCACTATGCCTCTAGATGTGTAAAAAAGGTCCTTGATTTGATTTATTTATAATCATTTAGCAGGTTATTCACAGAACATCACTCTCATCACAGCCTGTCAAACAAACTCTCAATCCTTGGCCAGTTCTCCTACCTCATGCATTTTCATGTCCAAGGTGTCTGCAGTGACCTGTGTTCCATATCCAGCTGGTGGTCCCATGCCTCTTCTTCCCAAGCCTTCCACGAATGTTCTGTCCAAACCAATGTCTTGTTTATTATGGCCAAAGTATTACAGTCTCCAGGATGTCATGATGTTTATGAGCCAGTTTTTTAGGGATGAGAAATATTGTTCTTTTTAAGGTGATATATTAATAGAAGGGTGGTGAACATAAATCTTATTTATCATTTAATACACATGGTTACTGAGTTTTTCCCTCCCACTGAAGTGCCTTTTTCAGACTGAAACAAGATGGGAGGATAGTTTTGACTTATGGTGTAGAGGGAAAACCAGGCTGACTTCTAATCAAATAGATACTGGAATACCTAGCATGCTAACTTTTCAGCGCCTTCTTAATAGGCAGCTGGACAGTGTAGGAATGTCCTGAGTGCACTGGTGCTGGCTCTTAAATTCATTCTTCAGGAGGATAGTTTTGTAGAATGTTTTGTGCAATAAGTCACTGTCCTTGAAAGTTAGGAAAAGAGTTCTTGCATGTTACATGGAGTCAGTTTTAACATACGGCTGTGTATCCTGGACAATTAGTAAACAGGTGAAAAAATCCCTGGAAGCCTTGGAGATGTGGGTTTATAGAAGAATGTTGTGAATTAATTGGATAGCCAAAATGAGCAATCTGGACATGTTGAGGGAAGCTGAGTTACAAAAACAACTTATCAGCAAACATCAGAAAGAAGCAGTCATTATTTTTGGCCACGTTATGAGAAGACAAAAACTGGAACATGTTGTGACAGCCGGAAAGATTTGTGGAAAGAGAGATAGAGGAAGACAGCATGAGAAGATTCTAAGTCTTGTGTCATGGCACAGAAGGGAGTCAACACATGAATTTATTCATGCCGTCGGAGATTGCAATTTGTGGAGAGGCATGATTGCCCATGCCAGCAGGCAAGGCACTGGATGATGAGTTTTGATGAAAACAAATATATCACCCGACAGAAGCTTGATATTGGACACGGGTCGTTGCAGACACTTTGCTATGAAATGAAAATATTGATTTTTGTTGCATTTCATTGATTGTAGTTCCCATGTGTATTTTTTATACCTTGTTTCCCATTGTTGATGTCAATTCATTTGAGCACAAATGAATTCATGTTTTCATTCTAGGACACCGGCATAGGCTTGACTAAAGAAGAATTGATTGACAACTTAGGCATCATTGCAAGATCTGGGTCTAAAGTGAGTATATCTGGCTCTTTGTTCATGTTGATTTGTATCATGGAATCTGGGAATGTAACCAGGCCAACAAATGCCTGAAGAAGTCGGATGTGTTGGCCGAAAGGTGCAAATATCGCAGCTCTGCTGTAAACAGGCACAATGTAATTACGTCTAAAATAACATCTCGGACGAACACAGAAGAAGATGTATCATGGAATTACTACAGTGATTGCCATCATTATGTGCCATGCCAAATGTGAAGGCATTCTTGTCTCTCCACAGATCTCAGTCCTTAGTGTTCTGGATCATATTGATCCCTTGATGATATTCCTCCATTCTACCATGTTAGACCATCCAGCATCATTTCTCTTGCTCTGCCTCCTGTCATTGATCTTTCCAGTTATCACAGTGTTTTCCAATGTCTCTCTTCACATTATGTGATCAAAGTACACTGTCTCTGTCTTATACTTGTATATAATGTTCTAGCTTCACTAGCCTCTTCCAGGCAATCATTGTTATTTACTCTGACCATCCAGGGTGTTCACAACATTCATCTCAGAAACCACATCTCCGTTGCCATTACAGCACTGCACAGAATTTTTACATGATTATGTCTGGTGGAGATATCTACAGAATTTCATACAAAATGTAACAAAGTCATTGAATCATTGGGTAATTGTCACCAATTCTTCTTCTTTTGTTTGCTTGAAATAAATGCTTATGCTGAGGTAGAATGTTAAACCTCTACATTGGTCAATTGGACTAAAATGTTAATTTCTTTTGCCTGACTCGGAGACATAAATTACAAGTACCTCTGAAGTCAGAGTGGGTTCGCTTGATGGCGAGGGACACTGGTAATAGGGAAGGCTAATCCACACGTATAAATTCAGTCCTGTGTTACTAGAAGTAGCAAGCATGGACTACATTCTAGAACAAAAAACACACACAAAATTTGTCTATATCTTTAATATTGTATACATTTCAATTTCTTATGTTACAATAAGAAAAATGGAATAATCATATAGCACTAAAAACAAAAGTAGCATTGTTTGATACAACTTTCCTCCTCACTTATTGTTATCAATGCCAATGAATTAAACAAGAGTTGTAACAACAGGGGTGAAGTGTCTGACAAGGTGCTTAATGTAACAAGGAGAGTCAGAATAGAAATTGATATCAGGAAACAAGTAAGTCTTATACCAATGTTAGAAGGGCAGTATGGCCAAATGGGTAAGAGCTCTTGTTCTTAAACATCCAGTGTGCTGATGTCGAGGTGGCGGGTTCAACCCCTACACCGGTCAGTTGAACTAAAATGTTGACCTATCGTCCTTGACTTGGTGACGTAAATTACCAGTACCTCTGAAAGGGAGTAGGTTCGCCTGACATCGAGGGAACTGGTAAAAGGGAAAGTTAATCCACATGCAAACATCAGTTCCGTGCAGTAGAAGTAGTCGCACATGTATGGAACACTAACGCGAGCAAACGCACATGCACATGCACGTGCGCGCACACACACACACACACCCACACACGCTCTCTCTCTCTCTCTCTCTCTCTCTCTCTCTCTCTCTCTCTCTCTCTCTCTCTCTCTCTCTCTCTCTCTCTCTCTCTCTCTCTCTCTCTCCCTCTCTCTCTCTGCCTGCTAGACTTTATCAACAGACTGCAGGTCACTGAGGAGATCAAGTCTAGCAAAAATCAACTTAATTTTTGATCCTGGCCATGGGTGTGTAAGAGACAGTTAACAACCTGATGGGCTTGCAGTCGGGACTACTGTTGGTGTCATATAAATAATGTCCACAAACAGAACCACATGTCACAAAATTGTAATGCCTTGGCATCATAATTCATATATATAACAACACTATATGTTATATGGTTTACCAGATTGGGTTTGGCTGGTGTTTTTTGAAATAATTAAACAGTCAATTCCTGTTTGGTTTCCACACTTAGGCCTTCTTGGAGCAGCTGGCAGAGAAAAATAGTAAAGGGGATATTGGTAGCAACCTGATTGGCCAGTTTGGTGTTGGCTTTTATTCCACATTTATGGTGGGTGATAAAGTAGACGTGTACACGAAGTCCTTCAAGCCAGACTCACCAGCCTACAAGTGGTCATCTGATGGGTGAGTGCTGGACATGGGTGATGTATTGTGTCCATTATTATACAATGTTGTACGTGAGCACAATGTGGGTTGATATAGTATGCAGTATGTGAGAATCCATAATCAGAAGTAATTGCGACTGAGGAAAAATACAACCTGAAGGAGGCAAATACCTGAAATAGGAGAAGAACAATGTGGGTTTGTAGAAGGCAAGAGTACAGTAAATGCTGTGTACATACTGAGAACAGCCTGAACCTGTAAGATAACTGGCTGTAGACAGTATTATATATTTAAATATTGAGCACAACCCACTACTGGCAACGCCGATCGCATTCTGGTATGAACCTAAAGCCCATCCACGTCAATATGGTAGCACTATACTCGAGTTTTGCCCTCATTTGAGCTCGTCAGTAGTGCATATCCCTGACCGGATCCGGAAACAGTCCCGGATCACGCGTGTGAAGCGGGTGTGTAACCACGTGGCACACACTGGACACACCAAATTATCACAACAGAACATCACAATGCTACCCATCGTAGGCTATGCTCAAGATTGCCCAATCGCCGCGACCGACGTCCGTCAATCGATGGGACCCGAACGATCAGGACTTCTCACTGGCAAGGAACACCAGGCCTCCTAAATCCAGTGAGCAATAATCAATTGATTATGTGATTGTTTCGGGATTTGAAATTTAAATATTGAGCACAACCCACTACTGGCAACGCCGATCGCATTCTGGTATGAACCTAAGGCCCATCCACGTCAATATGGAAGCACTATACTCGAGTTTCGCCCTCATTTGAGCTCGTCAGTAGTGCATATCCCTGACCGGATCCGGAAACAGTCCCGGATCACGCGTGTGAAGCGGGTGTGTAACCACGCAGCACACACTGGACACACCAAATTATCACAACAGAACATCACAACTGCTACCCATCGTAGGCTATGCTCAAGATTGCCCAATCGCCGCGACCGACGTCCGCTTCACACGCGTGATCCGGGACTGTTTCCGGATCCGGTCAGGGATATGCACTACTGACGAGCTCAAATGAGGGCGAAATTCGAGTATAGTGCTTCCATATTGACGTGGATGGGCCTTAGGTTCATACCAGAATGCGATCGGCGTTGCCAGTAGTGGGTTGTGCTCAATATTTAAATTTCAAATCCCGAAACAACCACATAATCAATTGATTATTGCTCACTGGATTTAGGAGGCCTGGTGTTCCTTGCCAGTGAGAAGTCCTGATCGTTCGGGTCCCATCGATTGACGGACGTCGGTCGCGGCGATTGGGCAATCTTGAGCATAGCCTACGATGGGTAGCGTTGTGATGTTCTGTTGTGATAATTTGGTGTGTCCAGTGTGTGCCGCGTGGTTACACACCCGCTTCACACGCGTGATCCGGGACTGTTTCCGGATCCGGTCAGGGATATGCACTACTGACGAGCTCAAATGAGGGCGAAACTCGAGTATAGTGCTTCCATATTGACGTGGATAGGCCTTAGGTTCATACCAGAATGCGATCGGCGTTGCCAGTAGTGGGTTGTGCTCAATATTTAAATTTCAAATCCCGAAACAACCACATAATCAATTGATTATTGCTCACTGGATTTAGGAGGCCTGGTGTTCCTTGCCAGTGAGAAGTCCTGATCGTTCGGGTCCCATCGATTGACGGACGTCGGTCGCGGCGATTGGGCAATCTTGAGCATAGCCTACGATGGGTAGCGTTGTGATGTTCTGTTGTGATAATTTGGTGTGTCCAGTGTGTGCCGCGTGGTTACACACCCGCTTCACACGCGTGATCCGGGACTGTTTCCGGATCCGGTCAGGGATATGCACTACTGACGAGCTCAAATGAGGGCGAAACTCGAGTATAGTGCTTCCATATTGACGTGGATAGGCCTTAGGTTCATACCAGAATGCGATCGGCGTTGCCAGTAGTGGGTTGTGCTCAATATTTAAATTTCAAATCCCGAAACAACCACATAATCAATTGATTATTGCTCACTGGATTTAGGAGGCCTGGTGTTCCTTGCCAGTGAGAAGTCCTGATCGTTCGGGTCCCATCGATTGACGGACGTCGGTCGCGGCGATTGGGCAATCTTGAGCATAGCCTACGATGGGTAGCGTTGTGATGTTCTGATGTGATAATTTGGTGTGTCCAGTGTGTGCTGTGTGGTTACACACCCGCTTCACACGCGTGATCCGGGACTGTTTCCGGATCCGGTCAGGGTTATGCACTACTGACGAGCTCAAATGAGGGCGAAACTCGAATATAGTGCTTCCATATTGACGTGGATGGGCCTTAGGTTCATACCAGAATGTGATCGGCGTTGCCATTAGTGGGTTGTGCTCAATATTTAAATTTCAAATCCCGAAACAACCACATAATCAGTATTATATATGATATTGGAAATAAAGCTCGTGAATTATGTAATTCTATATTTATTGCAATCCCAAAGAAATCAGGAGCCTTGGAATTTGATCAACATCAAACAATTAATATAATGAGTCACATCACGAAGATTTTGCTAAGAATTATCATGCAAAGAGTTAGGAGCAAATTACAATCTGAAATAGGAGAAGAACAATGTGGGTTTGTAGAAGGCAAGGGTACAGTAAATGCTGTGTATATACTGAGAACCGTAATCGAACGTTCTATAGAAGTAAACACAGATCTACACTTTTTCTTTATTGACTACACAAAGGCTTTCGATAAAGTGAGAGATGTCGACATGATAAGGATGCTTGAAGATCTAAAAATTGATGGAAAAGACCTTAGACTTGTAAAAAACATATATTGGAAAAAACAAGCTGCCATAAGAGTTGATAATGAAGTATGGCCAATATCAGCCTATTAAGAGAGGTGTGAGACAGGGATGTGTTATGTCTCTAGATCTGTTTTCCATGTACAGTGAAAGTATTTTCAGAAATATTGAAGATATGGAAGGAATCAACATTGGGGGACGATGCATCAATAACATTAGATATGCAGATGATACAGTCTTGATTGCAGACAATGAACAAGACCTGCAACATTTAGTAGATGCAGTTGTTACACACAGTGAACAACTAGGGTTAGAATTAAACTGTAAAAAGACACAGATTATGGTCGTCACTAGGAAGAACGAAATACCACAATGTAATATACAAGTAAATAGGAATATTCTTCAACAAGTGAATAGGTACAATTATCTCGGAACAGTAATAACATCTGATGGGAGATGCCTTGAAGAGATTAGAACAAGAATCGCCATGGCAAAGTAGCCTTTAGCAAGATGAAAAACATACTGACCAATAAAAAGATGTCAATTGAAACGAGAAAAAGAGTGTTGAGGTGCTACATAGAACCTGTACTTTTATATGGATGTGAAGCTTGGACAATGAGCAGTCAAGCTGAAAAACATCTGATGGCTGTAGAAATGTGGTTTCTGAGGAAAATGCAAAGAATACCATGGACAGACAGAAAAACCAATGAACAAGTCCTTCAAGAAACAAATGAAGATCGTAAACTGATTAGAGACATTAGACGTAGACAGTCAAAATTTTTTGGGCATGTTATGAGAAGAAATGAATTGGAGAACTTGGTGACAACTGGCAAGATCGAAGGGAACAGACCAAGGGGAAGACCTAGAAGTAAATACCTGGATGGCTTGGCCACATGGCATGGTCGAGACAGAAACACGGAGCTGATCCACGACTCTGGTGATCGAGTGAGATGGCAAAACATGACCGCCCACGCTTATCGGCATGGCACATGATGGAGACAGTATTATGTCTTGGAGACTAAAATACTTCGGCCATAGTAAATGTCACCGTGGTTGGGGGGGGGGGGGGGGGGGGGGGGGGGGAAGCTGCGATGCATGGTTCCTGAAAAAGAACCAGGGCTCAACCAGCACACTGATTTTTTTTTTTTCATATCCTTTTACAGGACATTCGCGGTCAACTCCAGCATTTTTTCAGCTGCTGTTGATGTCTTGACAAGTTTTACGTTCAGTAGTTGCCATTGCTTTCTGAACGACCGGCTACATACCTCTGTAAGTAATCAGCGTGATGCATCCGCTGCCGAATCTCACGCAGCAGGGCACACAGATGGACACAATAAATTGTAGATGTGGGGTAGGAGAACAGGCAAGGGATCAAGACACTTTTAAGCAGGCAGCTATGTAACATCAGATGGAAGATGCACAACAGAGATTAAGGACAAAATAGGGCAAGCAAAAGCTGCATTTCAGAAAATGAAAAATATCTTATGCAATAAGTCACTATCATTGAATGTAAGAAAGAGAGTGCTGAAATGCTATATAGAACCTATTTTGCTGCGATGCATGGTTCCTGAAAAAAGAACCAGGGCTCAACCAGCACACTGATTTTTTTTTTTCCATATCCTTTTACAGGACATTGCGGTCAACTCCAGCATTTTTCAGCTGCTGTTGATGTCTTGACAAGTTTTACGTTCAGTAGTTTGCCATTGCTTTCTGAACGACCGGCTCACATACCTCTGTAAGTAATCAGCGTGATGCATCCGCTGCCGAATCTCACGCAGCAGGGCACACAGATGGACACAATAAATTGTAGATGTGGGGTAGGAGAACAGGCAAGGGATCAAGACACTTTTAAGCAGGCAGCTATGTAACATCAGATGGAAGATGCACAACAGAGATTAAGGACAAAATAGGGCAAGCAAAAGCTGCATTTCAGAAAATGAAAAATATCTTATGCAATAAGTCACTATCATTGAATGTAAGAAAGAGAGTGCTGAAATGCTATATAGAACCTATTTTGCTATATGGCAGTGAATCGTGGAGCATAAATTAGGAAGAACTTAGAAGCATCAGAGATGTGGTTCCTGAGATGAATGTTGCAAATACCTTGGATTGCCAGAATAACTAATAATAATTGCCTGAAAGAATGCCCCGATAGACCTTGATGACATGTAAGTTGACTTTGTACTCTCAACAAAAGTGCTGTGGTAGTCTATACATGTGAATATTTTGCTTTGTATGGTTGCTTAAAAAAGAATCTGCTGTTCACAGGTCAGGGAAGTATGATATTTCTGAAGCAGAGGGTGTTCAAAGAGGGACCAAAATTGTTATACACCTGAAGGGCGACGCTTACAACTTTGCTAAGGAGGAGATCATTAAAGGTAACTTTCTGATGTGTGCAACCCACTTAAACATAGAGTCATGATTTTCATGTGTAAATGATAAACTTAGTGTCCTGTTTGTCTAGTGGTCCTTTGTGGAGCAACAGCAGTGTCCGTGCTTCACTGTTTACATTTAACCATGTATGTTTTAGTTTTGGAAGGATGCATAATGTGGTGGTTTTCCCATACTGTCCACATTCACATGACTGTGGACTATGTCCTTAACCTTTAGCAACCTTTTAAACTGCCAGGGGTAATGGGTACCTTGCTCTGTGGTCTCTCTCTAACAATGTCGTATATTTTGAAGGGACTGGCAATCACTAAAGTGCATGACCCATCTCTGTTAAAGGTTGCTGGGCCCCATCCTCTTCTTATATGTAAATAGATCAAGAATACGACCCTTGAAAGATTTACAGACTCGGATTTGGTTATTCGTCTAAGGGTGTGTGGTCCTCTTTTAATAGAAAAAGTAATCACTAGGTTTGTCCCCTGTCTTTCCACCTGGTATTTAATGGTATAGCTCACGAACCCCCTTCTTCCATCTTAAGAAATTGTCTGAAAAGACTTTCTCAATAAGAATCAGGTGCAATATAACATGGATTTGGAACAGTTAAAGATGAAGAGTCTCCTGTTCTTTCTTTATTAAGAATTTATCTTATGTGAATGTGTATTTGTTAATTAAACATTCAACAAACACAAGTGAGCATTGAGACATGTTCTACACAACAAGATAGAGATTTTCCCACAGATAGTTTGGACTGACAAATTAAATGGAAGAGATCTTCACATTTAAACAAATTTATTGACTGTGCCAGTTTCTTTTGGCCTATTTGACATTTGTCTTCTTTTTGTTCATCAGCTGTTGACATTTACAGAATGAAATAGAAAAAAAACTTTCATAGGACCAAGTATAGTCAGTCAATAAATAATAACATTCATTATATAGTGAGATATTTTAACTACCAAAATGTGTTATAGTTAACACGTTCTACATGCAACAAGAATTCAAGAAAATCATTTCCTGAGAGGGTGAAGTTTGTGGGAGTGATAAGAAAACCTGGTGTGATGAGATGTGGATAAGCCTGGGTCCATGGTCTGATGGATCCACTTCAGGTTGGGCCAGTTTAGCTTCACTGAAGACCTCTCATTCTCTGCTTAAGGCTGGAGTCATCTGCCATCACAGGTGTTGATCATCTCATTCACTCCTCTTCCCTCCTTGTTGGTTAGGTGTGGCACCAAGACATCACTGTTTAAAATTCATACAGGTATGTATAATCCTTTACAGCATGTTCATAGTGTGAACACAACATAACAAAACAAAAATGATAAGATCAGAAGAAGTATTTGTTGTGTTACTTTGGGGTGGGTCAGATTATTACACTGGATGCAGCTTCTGTTGTCTGGTACCTGCTGTATGCATTTCCTCAGTGGACCTGTAGTTCAGTGAGTAGTGTACAGTCAGACACAGATAAGAGTGATAATGTGATGTTCCCTGAATCATGGTAATCAAGCTGACAGGCAAAATCAACACAAGTATGAGATGCATTTGTACAAATGGCATACATTTAAACATCCACATTACTCTATTTGTTCTACATTGTGTATATAATTGTTTATCTGTACTTTCCAAGGCAACTACTTCCTATTCTAAATCATTTCCCTGTTCCTGCTGTTGTGGTGTGGGGTTGTGTGGTGTGAAGTGTATTGTGTTGAGTTAACTTCTGTTGTGTGGGGTTCCATAGCTTGTACTAATTGTCCTCACATCTACATCAGTTAATATGAGTTTAACTCATCTAGTGTGCTTTTATTGTGGTTCATGTCCAACATACAGAATTTCTGATGTGTATTTGTTACAAAATGTAATCTATACAAGGTCATGACACAATATATTAGAAAAAAATTATTACTTAAAGTATTTTTCCCTAATACTCTCCTCCTCTCTGTCTACTTATACTTCTCCTACATCTTTTACCAGTGCATATCATGTCCATTCTGTTGGCGACACAGTTGGCTATAGACCAAGGTAATTTTCACCCTTTAGTCTGTGCAGATTAAGTAGGTCGGCTATCACAAATGGCGTTTGTGAACGTAAACCTATTTTAAGCAATGCAGTTGATGTAGTGCGTTGTCTAAATAAAATCTGACACATGAATAAACTAATTTCTATCAAATACTATTTGTTTTCAATTCGTAAAGAGAAAAGGAAGAGTATAATTCCTGTTTCAGTTCTTTAGATTGCAAAATAGACAGAATTAAGTACATTTTTAAAGCGAGGTAGTGTTTCGTTTGCACCAGCTGACTATCTCTGCAGAAACGTTTTCCTAGAAGTTTTTGATGAAAAGCATTTGAGTGCATTGGAAATTTCATCTCGTACATTATTCTGTGATAGATTATAGTCATATGCACATAGTGAAGTTGTTAGATGTAGTGTAGAAAGTCAGAGTTTTGCAGTTTTGAGAAATTATAAGATGTCGGTTTCGCCGGGGAAGTGGCGCCCGTATTGAAGTTGCGATCGGCAGTTTTTCACATTTTCAGAGATTTATTTTATCAAAAATACAATTCATTGGACGCACAACACTGGATACCTTTCCGTTATACATCTTGGTACCACTTAGATCTGAGAAACACACGCTTACCTCAGACTAGATCAAACTGCCCGTTGTAAAAGTTTGAAAGTTGGACAACACATAGCTTTGGCGACTGCTCGCTCGCCCTGAAGTCATAGAAGTGCGCGGTTTTATTAAAGCGGCGCCCGAGCTGGGGGACGCTATATCCACGTGATGTGTCTCTACCAGTCACATTCTGTTATGTTGACGCTAACCTTTCTATTCTTATCCTGGCATCTGTCTGTCATTAGTATCGCTTAGTGAGTTCGATGTTCTACGGTGCTGTAATTGTTTTGATAATCTCTGGGTTGCTGTGTAACGTTGACGCGCTGAAAATGATGGATAGGTGAATATGTCACATAGCCCCACTCCAGATTGTTCTAGGGTATGGAACTAAGTTTCCAGCATTTACAGTGGTCAAGCTTTTCCTATATGATTTACTCCAATGTATTCTCTCCTGTATCTGATTGACCTGGTTCATCAGACACTGGGTGTCGACTTAGAAAGTCTGCTCCCACATTCATCTTTCCAGGGACATATTCTATCTGGAACGAGTATGGTTGTAGAAGTAGTGACCACCTCATAAGTCTTGCATTCAAATTTTTGGATGCTGCGAGAAACATAAGTGGTTGATGATCACATTGTACAGTGAAGTGTTTTCCATATAGGTATGCCTGAAACTTCTGTACACTCCATACGAGAGCTAAACATTCTCTCTCGATAACACTATAATTCTTCTCCGCTGCATTCAATTTCCTGCTGGCATAAGCTACAGGGAATAGCTCTGATGTTTCATCTCCTTTTCTCTGCAACAGCGTTGCCCCAATTCCTACGTCACTGGCGTCTGTACGCAGTACGAATGGTTGGTTGAGATCTGGCAGATGTAAAACTGGGTGATTGGTTAAGGCTTGTTTGAGTGCTGTGAAGGCTCTCTCACATTCAGCAGACCAATTGACTTTCTCTGGGTTCCCTTTTTTGGTAAGATCCGTTAAAGGTGCTGACAGAGTATTGAAGTCTTTAATGTATCGTTGATAGAATCCACCCAAAGATACGAATGATCTCACATCCTTCTTTGTCTTTGGACGAGGTGCTCTCTGGAGTTTGTCCACGTTTCCTTCCTGTGGAGTTATTAGTCCATGAGATATCTTATGACCTAAAAAGTCCAATTCTTGGAATCCTACTTGACATTTCTTTGGCCTAGCCGTTAATCCAGTTTCTCTGAGTCGTCTGAACAAAAGATGTAGTGTTTCTACATGCTTGTCAAATGTTTCAGTTGCGATCAGTATATCATCCATAAAGTGACTAATGTCTGGATAGTGTAGTGGGTCAAGTAATTTTCTCATCATACGTGTAAAAACGCTAGGAGCATTACTTAATCCAAATGGAAGTACGTTGAACTCATAGTGTCCTCCAGGCGTACTGAAAGCTAACCATGGTCTAACCTCCTCCTTTACAGGAATCTGATAATATCCCTTACTGAGATCAATCCTAGTAAAGTACTTCGCTCGGTTGAGTGCTGTGAAGAGTTTGTTCTGATCAGGCAGAGGTTCTGCTTGAAATTCAGTAATAGCATTGAGCTGTCGATAGTCGATGCACAATCTATGTTCTCCACTTGGCTTTCTCAATAATACGACGCTGGCACTGTAAGGTGATTCAGATGGTGAAATTATTCCTGCGGTGAGTAGCTGTTGTATTTCTTCCTCTAAAGTCTTTTGCTTTGCATAAGGAACTGGGTAAGTCTTGACTCGCACAGGCACTGTGTCATTTAACTTCATGTCAAATTCCTCCAAATCAGTTCTTCCTGGCTTATCTGTAAGTACGTCTGCATACATAACCATAAGTTCCCGAATCTGCTCCTGCTGATCCTTTGTTAAGTTGGGATTAATTTCCACATCCTTAAAGGTTTCTTTGGCTTGCAGTGGGTACTCGACTCCCATTGTTGATCCTTCTTCGACTTCAGTAGCCACACTCATGGCCATCAGATGTGCAGGTTCGGTGGTTGAGGGTCTTTCATTATATTTCTTCAGAAGGTTTATGTGAAATACTTTCATCTTGCCTTTGACAGAAATCTTGTAGTTGGTACGAGAGATTTTTTCCGTCACTACATAAGGTCCTCTCCATCCTATTTGCAGCTTATTCTGACTGGTTGGAAGCAGCAACATCACCTTCTCTCCCACCTCTAACTCTCTATCTTTTGCCTTGCGATTGAAGTAGCTAGCAATTCTTCGTCTGGCTTTACGTAGATTGACATTCGCTTGTTTCCAACTGTGTTGTAAACGATTCTTCAACTCGGCAACATACGTAGATGCAGTCACGACTGTATCGTCTGTATGATCATCAGTCCATGTTCGTAGCAATGCCTCCAATGGCCCCTTGATGGGTCGTCCAAACAACAATGTTGCTGGAGCAAAACCTGTTGAGTGATGGGGTACCTCCCTATAAGCGAATAGTGCTGCGGGTAAATACAAGTCCCAATCCTCCGTATTCTCCTGGGCAATTTTGCGCAGAATACTAATCAAGGTCCCGTTCCACCGCTCCACAAGTCCGTTGGATTGCGGGTAATATGGTGAACTAAAGATATGGCGTGAATGAAAAAGTCTAAATGTCTCCTCCATAAGTTTACCTACGAAACTGTGAACCGTTGTCCGTCAAGATTCTTTGGGGGAATCCTAGACGTGTGAATATTCCTAATAATGCTTCAGCAACGTGTTTGGAGTCACAGCTTGG
Organism: Cepaea nemoralis; assembly: GCA_014155875.1. NCBI lineage: Eukaryota > Metazoa > Mollusca > Gastropoda > Stylommatophora > Helicidae > Cepaea > Cepaea nemoralis. The sequence continues at coordinate 550,394 of JACEFZ010021121.1, forward strand.
CATAGGAACCGCTTCGGCCCACATGGTCGTTGTGTCCACAAGCGTTAATATGAATCGATTTCGCCTCTTCGTTGCGGAGAGGGGTCCGATTATGTCTACAGCTACCTTCTCGAACGGTATTCCTGTTATGGGCAGATCACCCAACATTGCCGGTGGTGTCCGGTGTTTTGGTGATACTTTCTGACACTGTGGGCATGATTTTACAAACCGTTGTATGTCTGCGTTCATCCTGGCCAAAAGTAGTGAGTTGCAATGCGCTGTGTAGTGGCGTTGATACCCATATGCCCACTAAAGGGTAGACTGTGGCCCATTTCAAGAATCTGAGCCCTGTGTGGAGTTGGTACAACAAGTTGGTTGAACTCTTGTCCAGCTCTCCCTGCTTTCCTGTATAGAAGTGCTGACTTCATAAACAGCTCACCTTTACGTGGAGGCAAATGTGATTTAGGCAGTTTCCTGAAGCAGGGTTCCAAGGTGCTATCGGCTTCTTGTGCCCTCTTCAGTTCCTCCTTTCGAGGGATTGGCGTAGTTGTTTCCGGAGTCTTTTTCGTCTGGGATCGAGTTGTCATCGTCGACATCGCCACAGGTTGAACAGGTTCTCCTAGAATTATAAATCTACAGCCAAGAATTACGGGATATATAGGATCTTCTAAGACTGCAGCCTTGATTGTCCCAGTGACATAACGAGATGCTATGCTCACCTTTGCCACCGGAAGAGACATAGTTGTAGAGCTCTTCAGGGGTCCCTGTAATTCGACGATCTCCTCTGTCACCTGTTCCGGGTGAACTAAGGATGATGATACAACACAGTCGTACGATAACCCGGTATCGTATAGACAGGTCGTCTTGAATCCATTCAGCAATATGGACTCGACAACCGGAAGATGAGATGCGGTGTCTTTATGAGGTGTCTGGTTGGACGTTTCATCAGTGTTCACTCCTTTCTCTCTTCGGCTGGCCAAACAAGCAGCTGTGTGTGGAGGTGGCTTCTTCCTACAATTCTTCAATGTGTGTCCTTTAATTTTACAATTAGTGCAGAATAATTTTTCCTCCTTTGCTGTTGTTTGGGCTGTGTTCTGAGGGATGTTTTTGGTTTTCCCATTTTTCTTGGTGCCCAAGTTGCCATCACCTTCCTTTGCTTTTGAAGTTTTATCCTGAGGGGGAATGTTGGCCGAACGTCCCTTACCTCCAATTTCCTTCTGAGATTTCTCAAATCTCTCGGCTAGGATGATGATGCTTTCTAGTCGGTCAGCTCCGTTCTGGGTTAAGAATGCTTTCATTTCATTCGACATCTTTCCTTTTAGCTGATCTATGATGATCATCTCTCGGAGTCCTTCAAAACTCTCATCAAACCTACCTAGACTTGCCCATCGTTGAACATAAGATTTCAGCCTTTCAACTAATTGCGCATAACTTTCGCCCGGTTCTTTCCTTGCGGTTTTGAATCGAACTTTGTAAGAGTCCCCGTCCACTTCGAATCGGCTCAAGAGTGCCTTTTTGAGTGTTTCGTAATCCTGTTGTTCTTCTCGAGTGAGTCTAGAGAACACGTCATACGAGGTAGACCTTAAAGCTTGCGATAGTTTCGTCGCCCATTTTTCCTGTTCTAGACCACAACTGACGCACATAAGTTCGAAACGTGATAAAAAAGCCTCGACATTGTCCGTCTGTTCATTAAATGGTTCTAGTGGAAATGACATCGCTCCGGAATTTTGGTACGAGACGTTGGAATGTTGTTCTGTAACTGGAAAACCTAGTGAGTTTGAGGGGGTGGGGGGAATCCCTCCCTCTAGTCTTCGGATCTCCAGATCAGTCTCCATTCTCTTCAACTCCAGTTGATGTTGACGTTCTCGTTCCCTATCCCTTATTTCATCTTCATGTTTCCTTTGTTCTAACTCATAAGCTTGTAGGCGTTGTTTCTCCTTTTCAGCGATTTCAGCTTGAAGTTTCTGTTGTTCTAATTCATATGATTGTAGGCGTTGCTTCTCCTTTTCAGCGATTTCAGCCTGCAACTTACTCTCCTTCTCAGCTATTTCAGCTTGAAGTTTCTGTTGTTCTAATTCATATGATTGTAGGCGTTGCTTCTCCTTTTCAGCAATTTCAGCCTGCAACTTCCTCTCCTTCTCAGCTATTTCAGCCTGCAGTTTCTCCCTCCTGTCAAATTCATCTGATACAAATTTAGCCAGCTCAGGGCCGTCTAAATTGCATAGCTTGCCTATTTCTACTGTCTGGGCACGGAACTTAGCAGCCTCGGCCATGCTCTATTTTTGTTTACCCTATCTTTTTGTAAAAAAAAATAATAATACTGTGCAGTTTGCTCAGGTCTGGGTAAGCCTGTCACTTCCCGGATCTGAAATTATACAGCATAACATGCACAATATTAACAAGCAAAAACTAACTAATGTCCGCTGACCCAAGTAAAATAGTTCTTATACACCACAAGAATCTGACCTAAGAAATAATTGCAACTTAAATTCTTGTCTTTCTGTCAATGCTCCTCAAGCTAAAGACAGAAGCAAAGAAGTACCCAGAACGATTGCACTCTTCCCAAAAGAACCTGAAATTTTGATAGAGATTTCTCTATGGAGAAAAATTTTTCCCAGTCGGTGATGAAATTCTCTAAGTCCAAATTCCTCTATAGAAAGACATCTTCTCGAAAGAGAATAATGTTGTAGATGGTAAATTCTCACTCTATTTCCTCTGGAACACCTTTTTCTGAAATATATACCTATTTGAAAGAGGCCCTCCTTTTTTCAGAAGAAATGATCAGTCACTTGCTATATTCTATCTATAATTGTCATTCATATCATATGGAGGTCAATCAGTACCCCACATGATGTTCATTTATCATATGTGAAGTGACAAAGTTAAAAATCTTAATTTGTTTAACAACCTCTATAATTGTCAATCATATCATATGGAAGTCAATCAGTACCCCACATGATGTCTATTCAACATATGTAAACATGACAAAGTTGGAAATCTAAATCTGTGTAACAATTTCTATAATTGTTCAAAACAAGTACAATGTCACCAATTCACACATGAATACTGTTCACATCTAGTGTCACTGATCTACCATAGTTTAGAATCCCTCGTCAGATATCTATCTATTCCCAGGGTTTATCATCTAGGATAATAGTTATCTAAACTGTCTGCTGGGTTTCAAAGTCCGGGACGGGCATCCAATATATGTCGTATATTTTGAAGGGACTGGCAATCACTAAAGTGCATGACCCATCTCTGTTAAAGGTTGCTGGGCCCCATCCTCTTCTTATATGTAAATAGATCAAGAATACGACCCTTGAAAGATTTACAGACTCGGATTTGGTTATTCGTCTAAGGGTGTGTGGTCCTCTTTTAATAGAAAAAGTAATCACTAGGTTTGTCCCCTGTCTTTCCACCTGGTATTTAATGGTATAGCTCACGAACCCCCTTCTTCCATCTTAAGAAATTGTCTGAAAAGACTTTCTCAATAAGAATCAGGTGCAATATAACATGGATTTGGAACAGTTAAAGATGAAGAGTCTCCTGTTCTTTCTTTATTAAGAATTTATCTTATGTGAATGTGTATTTGTTAATTAAACATTCAACAAACACAAGTGAGCATTGAGACATGTTCTACACAACAAGATAGAGATTTTCCCACAGATAGTTTGGACTGACAAATTAAATGGAAGAGATCTTCACATTTAAACAAATTTATTGACTGTGCCAGTTTCTTTTGGCCTATTTGACATTTTTTTTCTTTTTGTTCATCAGCTGTTGACATTTACAGAATGAAATAGAAAAAAAACTTTCATAGGACCAAGTATAGTCAGTCAATAAATAATAACATTCATTATATAGTGAGATATTTTAACTACCAAAATGTGTTATAGTTAACACGTTCTACATGCAACAAGAATTCAAGAAAATCATTTCCTGAGAGGGTGAAGTTGTGTGAGTGATAAGAAAACCTGGTGTGATGAGATGTGGATAAGCCTGGGTCCATGGTCTGATGGATCCACTTCAGGTTGGGCCAGTTTAGCTTCACTGAAGACCTCTCATTCTCTGCTTAAGGCTGGAGTCATCTGCCATCACAGGTGTTGATCATCTCATTCACTCCTCTTCCCTCCTTGTTGGTTAGGTGTGGCACCAAGACATCACTGTTTAAAATTCATACAGGTATGTATAATCCTTTACAGCATGTTCATAGTGTGAACACAACATAACAAAACAAAAATGATAAGATCAGAAGAAGTATTTGTTGTGTTACTTTGGGGTGGGTCAGATTATTACACTGGATGCAGCTTCTGTTGTCTGGTACCTGCTGTATGCATTTCCTCAGTGGACCTGTAGTTCAGTGAGTAGTGTACAGTCAGACACAGATAAGAGTGATAATGTGATGTTCCCTGAATCATGGTAATCAAGCTGACAGGCAAAATCAACACAAGTATGAGATGCATTTGTACAAATGGCATACATTTAAACATCCACATTACTCTATTTGTTCTACATTGTGTATATAATTGTTTATCTGTACTTTCCAAGGCAACTACTTCCTATTCTAAATCATTTCCCTGTTCCTGCTGTTGTGGTGTGGGGTTGTGTGGTGTGAAGTGTATTGTGTTGAGTTAACTTCTGTTGTGTGGGGTTCCATAGCTTGTACTAATTGTCCTCACATCTACATCAGTTAATATGAGTTTAACTCATCTAGTGTGCTTTTATTGTGGTTCATGTCCAACATACAGAATTTCTGATGTGTATTTGTTACAAAATGTAATCTATACAAGGTCATGACACAATATATTAGAAAAAAATTATTACTTAAAGTATTTTTCCCTAATACTCTCCTCCTCTCTGTCTACTTATACTTCTCCTACATCTTTTACCAGTGCATATCATGTCCATTCTGTTGGCGACACAGTTGGCTATAGACCAAGGTAATTTTCACCCTTTAGTCTGTGCAGATTAAGTAGGTCGGCTATCACAAATGGCGTTTGTGAACGTAAACCTATTTTAAGCAATGCAGTTGATGTAGTGCGTTGTCTAAATAAAATCTGACACATGAATAAACTAATTTCTATCAAATACTATTTGTTTTCAATTCGTAAAGAGAAAAGGAAGAGTATAATTCCTGTTTCAGTTCTTTAGATTGCAAAATAGACAGAATTAAGTACATTTTTAAAGCGAGGTAGTGTTTCGTTTGCACCAGCTGACTATCTCTGCAGAAACGTTTTCCTAGAAGTTTTTGATGAAAAGCATTTGAGTGCATTGGAAATTTCATCTCGTACATTATTCTGTGATAGATTATAGTCATATGCACATAGTGAAGTTGTTAGATGTAGTGTAGAAAGTCAGAGTTTTGCAGTTTTGAGAAATTATAAGATGTCGGTTTCGCCGGGGAAGTGGCGCCCGTATTGAAGTTGCGATCGGCAGTTTTTCACATTTTCAGAGATTTATTTTATCAAAAATACAATTCATTGGACGCACAACACTGGATACCTTTCCGTTATACATCTTGGTACCACTTAGATCTGAGAAACACACGCTTACCTCAGACTAGATCAAACTGCCCGTTGTAAAAGTTTGAAAGTTGGACAACACATAGCTTTGGCGACTGCTCGCTCGCCCTGAAGTCATAGAAGTGCGCGGTTTTATTAAAGCGGCGCCCGAGCTGGGGGACGCTATATCCACGTGATGTGTCTCTACCAGTCACATTCTGTTATGTTGACGCTAACCTTTCTATTCTTATCCTGGCATCTGTCTGTCATTAGTATCGCTTAGTGAGTTCGATGTTCTACGGTGCTGTAATTGTTTTGATAATCTCTGGGTTGCTGTGTAACGTTGACGCGCTGAAAATGATGGATAGGTGAATATGTCACAAACAATAAAGACCACCTAATAGGTATCCACTCGCTTGGTCCCCAGAACTGTTTTGCCGCACTGTGATGTGTTTCCCATACTCTACCTCAGGGAGGTGCAGTTGGGATGTTCTCTTTGATGAGTTAGAGACCATACTGGCATTTCTAAAACTCTCCAGTACAGTTAGTCCAGGATCTTGGGCAAACTGTTGAGAACGGCGATCTGCAAAACTGCAGCTGCTGCAAGATGATCCTGTATGTGATTTCTCCAACAGTGGCTCATCCTGCACTATTCTATATTAGGCTATCTATCTGTCTGCCTCTGGTCAGCAGTTGCCTCTTGGGTCTGTAGGATGGCAGTTGTGATAATGGTGTCAGAACCTCATCTTGTATGTCCAGTTGGTGTGAACTGTCCATTTGGTTGCTCCAGCATGAGTTGTGATTAATTGGTAATAGTTGAGTGTTTTTTGCATGTCCTTTTACGGGACACTGTAATCAACCCCAGCATGTATTGGCTGATTTGCTAGGCAATGTTTATATTCAGCAGATTGACAGACATGGTCGAAAAGATCAGTGTGCTTTGCTCTTAGACTTCCAGTGCAAGGAGGGCGAGGTAGGCAGATCAGTCCCTACACTGGCTTTAAGTTGTACTTAACCATTGACTTCTCGTTTAGAAAGCACTGGCAAACTACTGAACATACAATTACCGAGAAAATCAACCTAGGTTTTATTGCAACACCATGCAAAGGATATGCAACTATAAATAAATTGTTTCAAAGTTCATCATTGCTTTCTGAACAGCCTACTCTTATATGGCAATCAATGCAAAGCTGTCTGCTCCCAAATCGCCTGCTGTTGATTTTGAAACCTAGACCAAGTATGTCAGGGAATTATGAAACTGCGTTCACTAAACCCAAAGCACCGACACGTAGTAGTACTTGGCCAGATAGTATAAACAACTATTCTTGCCCATTTGTATGAGGGAGTCGGTTAAGGACCCTGTTGTATTGAGTCATTCACTCTTGTAGGAGATGAGGATTCAGGGACTTACAATGGTGAAGTTCTATTCTGATGATCATCATGCAGCAGGCCCTTTGTAGAACGTCTTTCGAATCCTGGCCTGCCGCAAAAGATTAACGATCTCTACCAGTATTCCTGACTTGTGCGTCTTCATGACCAGTGGGTCTGCAGTCTCATGTGTCCATCTTAGTGCAAGTTGTCTCCTGTCTCTTTTTCCAGGAACCACGCCCTCCCATCAGTGTTCTCTCCAAACCCCTGTGATGTTTAGTATGACCAAAGTATTTCAGATTCTGAGACAGGAGGTAGTCAGTAAAGATGCTCAATCCAAGCATTGCCATGAGTTCCTATGGAGGGTTTTGCAGGTTGAATACAATCATTGTAGGGCACTACTGGGGTTCTCTTGTAATCTCACAGCATTCAAAGTTTATAGTTCTTGGCAGACTTCATCACAGGCAGGATCATGTTGAGCCTCCCTAGTGCCTGTTTCTAGATGTCAGAAAAAATCATCAGATAGAAGACAGGTTTGAGAAATGTAATTGTGCTAATGGAGGTTAGATTGGCTTAGAAGTGTTATGAGCTTACATTTGTTCTTTTTATGACAGCGTGGTGGAATTGTTCCACATGCCAGTCAGTTGGACTTATATGTTTGCTTCCTGTTCAGAAAGCAATGGCAAACTCATTATCATCATGTATCATGTAGGTAAGCGTGGTTGGTCATGTTTCACCATCTCACCCAATCACCAGAGTCGTGGAATGGTTCAGTGTTCTTGTCTCAACCATACCATGTCACCAAGCCATCCAGATATTTACTTCTCTGCCATCTCCTTGTTCTTTTCCCCTCAATCTTGCCAGTTGTCACCAAGTTCTCCAATTTAATTCTTCTCAACATATCCAAAAATGTGTGACTTGTCTGCGTCTAATTTCTCTAATCAATTTACAGTTTTTGGTGCTTGTAGTACTTGGTCATTGGTTATTTTGTCTGTCCATGATATTCTTTGCATTTTCCTCAGAAACCACATTTACACAGCCATTAGATGTTTTTCAGCTTGTCTGCTCATTGTCCATGCTGCACATTCATACAAAAGTGAGGTTCTATGTAGCACCTCAATACATTTTTTCTCATTGCAAATGACATCTTTGTATTGGTCAGTATGTTTTCCATCTTGCAAAAGGCTACCTTCGCCATGGCGATTCTTGTTCTAATCTCTTCAAGGCATCTCCCTCAAAAAAACTTCAGAATGCAAACTTTACTACTAAATCAGGAACAGCCAATAAGGTCTGGGCGTGGTTGCAATGTCCTGCTAAAGACATGTAATATAACCAAAACAATTATGCTAATAAGTATCACTGGTTGTTTCAGAGGTCGTGAAGAAATACAGCAACTTTGTTGGCGTTCCCATCTACCTGAATGGAAAGAGAGCAAATATTGTGCAGGTAATGTCTTCACGTGAATGCTTCTGTCCTAATTCTTTGGCCACTTGTCTTCCTAAGCATTGACATTGTCAAGTTACATGTGGCACTGTTTATTGAGGTCTGCGCACCTGATTTTGACATTCATATCTGTCAGGTCGCCTTTCATAGCCTTTCTTCTCTTCTTTATCTGATCTTGTTCCTCTTGTACCTTCGGTGTACAGGTACAGGTGTACAGTGGGAGAGTGCCTGTTTATGGGCTTCATGTATTGAGATTCCCATGGACTCTGCTATTCCCTCTGTCCATCATTTACGTGGCTGGCTCTTCTTCTGCTTACATTTGGTTTCTTTCCTCACATATTTATCCAGATTCAGATCTAAATTTTACTTTTAGCCAAAAGGCTGTTAGATTTCCACATAACTGTTCATGTCTCACAACTAGTAAGAGAAATTGTGAGGGCTCGGTGCCTAGCACATTTGCCTGTTGGTCTGAAGAGATGGGTTCAGATTTATATCAAGGTGGATTCTTAAAATTGACATGAGCACTCAAATCTACCCAGTCTAAAATGGGTGTCAGGAAATGTGGGAAATAAAATCAGCTGACATGATACTAACCATATCATCCAGAGTGCTCATTGGTCTATACAAGTATGGGACTAACATGATAAGCCCAATATACCGCTTCATCATCATCCAGTGCCTTGACGGCTGGTGTGGGCGACCATGCCTTTCCACAAATTGCGATCTCCAACAGCATGGATCAATTTGTGTGTTGACTCCCTTCCGTGATATGACTCAAGACTGTCAAGAATCTTCTCGTGCTGTAATATACCTCAATATGTGTAAAATAGTCCTTTTTTTTTTTAAATAAGAAAGGCCCAATTTTTTATCTTGGATTTATGTACATAACATGTTCTTGGGGGATATGCTCGACTGTCACTTCAGACTGAACATATTTGCAAATGGGTTGGTTTCAGTATGCACTGTGTGAAATAAGTGACTCACAAATTAGTTCTTTGTCAAAATATTTGTTTGCATCTCTCCAAACATTGCCAACTGTCATATGTAATCAAATTTGAATGTTCTGGGGTGTTTTTTTTCCATTGTTTTTGTAAAATAAAAATGTTGCCCTTTTGCTGATAACACATATCTACCTTTAGTAGCCCCTCTCTTGTGTGACCAGACTCTGTAGGGAAAACAAGAAATTGTAACACTGTAACCTACCATGCGTGTCATAAGAGGTGACAGGGAGGGTTGACATGAGTTCGATTACCTCACCCTGCAGAAAACTTAGCTGCAAAATCCAACCTATCATTAGCGAGTCTATAAAGGGCTAGGTGATAGTTAGCTGGGGATTTTGGTTCATTGAGAGATGGGAGGTAGAAGAGGATGAAAACAAGATTAAGGAGCAAAAGAGAAACCTTGTAATTGCTACAATTGTGCTCTTTGCTTTCCATGTTGATTAGCTCCTTGATGTCCATTCTTTCAGATGATATCAATTGTCATTTCTTCTTTTTCTTCTACGTTCATCCGGAGTGTTTTTTTTTAGACATAATTGCATTGTGCCTGTTTACAGCAGAGCTGCCATGTTTGCGCTTTTAGGCCGACACATCCGACTTCTGCGGGCATTTGTTGACCTTCCTGGAATTGTCATTTTAAATTGTTCTTTGTTTTGAGTGCCAATAAAGCTAGTCTAAGATTAATATGATTATTTCTCTGTGTTTGTCATTTCTTATTCATGCTTTTTTTTCGAATAGGCTTAAAAACACTGTGTATTTGCTAATTGTGATTGAGTGTGTGGTGGGATGTTGGGGTGTGTGTGTGTGTTAAGAGGTTGGGATCTGTGTGGTAAGAGGTTGGGGTGTGTGTGGTAAGAGATTGGGATCTGTGTGGTAAGAGGTTGGGTGTGTGTTAAGAGGTTGGGATGTGTGTGGTAAGAGGTTGGGATATGTATGGTAAGAGGTTGGGATGTGTGTGGTAAGAGGTTGGGATCTGTGTGGTAAGAGGTTGGGATCTGTGTGGTAAGAGGTTGGGATGTGTGTGGTAACAGGTTGGGATTGTGTGGTAAGAGGTTGGGATGTGTGTGGTAAGAGGTTGAGATGTGTGTGGGTGTGTGTGTGTGGTAACAGGTTGGGATTGTGATTGTGTGGTAAGAGGTTGGGATCTGTGTAGTAAGAGGTTGAGATGTATGTGGGTGTGTGTGTGTGTGTGGTAACAGGTTGGGATTGTGTAGTAAGAGGTTGGGATTGTGTGGTAACAGGTTGAGATTGTGTGGTAAGAGGTTGGGATGTGTGTGGTAAGAGGTTGGGATGTGTGTGGTAAGAGGTTGGGATATGTGTGGTAAGAGGTTGGGATGTGTGTGGTAAGAGGTTGGGATGTGTGTGGTAAGAGGTTGGGATATGTATGGTAAGAGGTTGGGATCTGTGTGGTAAGAGGTTGGGATCTGTGTGGTAAGAGGTTGGGATCTGTGTGGTAAGAGGTTGGGATGTGTGTGGTAAGAGGTTGGGATGTGTGTGGTAAGAGATTGAGATGTGTGTGTGTGGTAACAGGTTGGGATTGTGATTGTGTGGTAAGAGGTTGGGATCTGTGTAGTAAGAGGTTGAGATGTATGTGGGTGTGTGTGTGTGGTAACAGGTTGGGATTGTGTGGTAACAGGTTGAGATTGTGTGGTAACAGGTTGGGATCTGTGTAGTAAGAGGTTGGGATGTATGTGGGTGTGACTGTTGATGTTTTTCACAGTCAGCGAATGTTTGTGTGAAATGTGTGCCATGTGAGAGAAGCGTGGATGCAAGTTGTATTGTGCAAGAAAAGTGTGGATACAAGGTGTGTTGTATCCAGTGTGAGATAAGTGGATGCAGGGTGTTTTGTTCTAGAGAAGTATGGATGTAGGGTGTCTTGTGCTAAAGACATGTGGATGCTAGGTGTCTCATATGCAGTGTGAGAGAAGTGTGGATACAGGGTGTTTTGTGCTAGAGAAGTGTAGATACAGGGTGTTTTGTGCTAAAAAATATGAATGCAAGGTGTCATGTGTCCATTATGAGAGAAGTGTGAATATGGAGTGTATTATCCATCAGAAGTGTGAATGCAAGGTGTTTAGTCCAATAAAAGTGTGGATGCAAGATGTTTAAACCAGTAGAAGTGCAGATGCAAGATGTCCTGTGTTTAGTGTGAGAGAAGTGAATATGGGGTGTCTTGTGATAGAGAGGTGTGGATGCAAGATGTTTAGCCTAGTACAAGTGTAGATGCAAGATATCCTGTGTATAGTGTGAGAGAAGTTTGAGTGTGCGGTGTTTTATGATAGGTGTGGAGGAACATCGAAAGCGTTCTCTAAACAGAAAGCGTGTCAGACATTTCCTATCAGAAATAGTGTTGCGTTTTTTGTAATCAATCTTTATTAACTTGTGTAAGTGTTTAACCAGTCTTGGTTGATTTAGTATACATTGGCTTTTATTTCTGTATGTATCTTGCTCAAACAGGCCTTGTGGACCATGGACCCTAAAGATGTGACTGCGGACATGCATGAAGAGTTCTACAGGTTTATCGGCAATGTCTATGACAAGCCTCGCTACCACCTTCACTACAAGACTGATGCACCTCTCAACATCAGAGCTCTGTTCTACGTGCCAGAGTACAAACCAAGTCAGTTGATATCCACGACTGATTTATTTATATTTGTATATCTTTCATCAGCAAGTGAAATGTTTCTGCCATATAACTAGGCTACCAGCTGGCAGTATATGACAACAAGCAATGATGTGCAGACCAGTAGAAGGGACCAACCATGTAATCGATGGACAGAAGCAATAACAGAGTCCATGGGATCTCGATATATGAAGCCCATAAACAGGCACTCTTCTGCAGTTTTATGCTTTACCTCAACACTGCAAGATACAAGATGAGATGTTACATGGGGATCTCCGTGACAAAGTGTTAAGCTCTCTGCCTCCTGCTCAGAAAGTTTTAGTTTCATTTGGTTTGCCAGTGCAGTTTTTTTTTTCAGAAACACCTTGGTGTTATCGGCAGAGCTACAGTTTGTGCTGTGTGCAAGGCTTTTGGCGGGCAGTTTGTTGCTGTGTAGAGAGAAGATGAGCTAGATGGGATATAACCCAGTGCAACAAAGTTCATATTCTTGCCTTTTAAACACACACACCACCACCACAACCACCACCACATACACCCCCCCCCCCCCCCCCCCCCAATCCCCTTTTTTTTTTTTGGTTTTTGTTTTTGTTTTTCTAGTAATCCAGTAAACATGTTTTTGAATATAAATGGTACAGGAAAATATTGAAAATTAATTCAGTGGAAAAGATAACAAGCAGATTTATCCAGCAAGAATTCAATATTGAAGTAGGTTGGTTAATACAAGCAAAACTGAGAAAAATGAAGGATTTTGGACATGTAAAAAGACATGAAATTCTAGAAAATATATTTATGGAGGAAAGTGTATCTGGGATGCAGACAGGAGGAAGATCACAACGTGCATAGATTCAAGATGTGATAGATAATTTACACATGACAATGACAGAGGCTGGACAGCTGGTTTATGATAGAGGGACATTTCAATGGTCTGTTATGGAGGACACAAGATGGGCCAGTGGATGAGGGCTTTTTGTATAGTTACATTTGATGGTCCCAATAGCTGAGTTCAACCATGCAGCAGACACAATATGAGTATAGATACAGGAAAAATTGAAGTAATGCAGGTTAACAGATCTCCTGGCCCTCTGAATGTACTGGTAAATAGTACACCTCTGAAACTAGTTAAAGAATTTCAATATCTAAGAAGTATGATCACATACGTCAAATTAGATGTAGACAGTCAACATTTTTTGGACATGTTATGAGAAGAAATGAATTGGAGAACTTGGTGGCAACTGGCAAGATTGAAGGTAACAGACCAAGGGGAAGGCCGAGAAGTAAATACCTGGATGGCTTGGCCACATGGCATTTTTGAGACAGGAACACTGAGCTGATCCACGACTCTGGTGATCGAGTGAAATGGCGAGTCATGACCACCCATGCTTTCCGGCATGGCACATGATGGATGGATGGATGATCACAAAAGATGGCAGAATAGACAGAGAAATTGAAATCAGATGTCACAAAGGAAGTGCGTTGGTATATCAACTATCACCCATACTTAAACATCCATATATACCTATGTACGCAGAACGACAAATAATAAATAGCTTATTCATACCAACCCTATGCTACCAATGTCAGACTTGGTCATTATCCAGATCACGCTTACACGAAATCAACAATGTGAGATGAAATGCTTGAGATTAGCTCCCAACTTAACTATCTGAGACAGATTAAGAAATAATGTTATCAGAACCTTGTGCCACATATACTGAAAGGCAGAAGATCAAATGGTTCAGTCATCTCTTTAGAATGCAATACCATCAGTTACCAGCATTGGTGCTACATCAAAGAAGATCTGATACGAGTGAAAAAGGACGCTCAAGAAGAAAATTGATTATCGACATCAAAGACATTGTATAATCACATGGAATGACACTATCCAGTGTCACCCATCAGGTGCTGGAACATCAACTATTCCTCTCCATGATACTAGACTGCGAAAGTAGAAGATGATGATACTGGTTCAATCAATTAAAATTAAATCAAATTACTACTTCAACAATCTGCTGAAAATAATGCCCAGCTGAGTGAATGGAGGCATTCTGCTCTTAGAGCACATCAGCCTGTGGTCAAATATGATGGAAGGTTATAACACTGTTACACTATAGTAATGAGAATGAATGAAATGCAAAATAATGACTGGGAAGCTTGAGAAAAGGAAGGCATTATTCTTCTTCTTCAGCGTTCCGAGCCATTGAGAATCTTTGCTGCAGATACAATCCGTCTCCATTTGTCTCTCTAGTTGACCTTCTCTTGCCAGTTGTTGATTCCAAGTGCTTGGAAAAGGAAGGCACTCAAGATATAATTGAATGTATCAACCAATCAAGTTTTTATCAACAACAACAAACATGGAAATCAACTACAAAAAAGTTAGTTAAAAAACTTAAACTAGCTGTGTTTTCTAGTTCACCATTTTTTGTACTGTGGCTCTGAAAATATAATCCCAAAGAACAATAAAAATCAGATCTGTGGTACTATAAAACTTAGATCCCCAGGAACTATGAAATGTACTGTAACTTTGAAAATTACTTTCCCAGGTAACGAGACTATGAAAATTAGATTCCCACGTATTATTTATAACTACGAAAATTAGATCTGTGTGTACTATCTGTGACTATGAAAATGTGATCCCTTGTACTATCTATAACTATGACAATTAGATCTGTGTGTATTATCTGTGACTATGAAAATTAGATCCTCAGGTACAATACAAATAAGATTCTTAAGTACTATGAAGATTTAAACTCTATTTCTTGCACTTGTATCACCTGGTAAGTCTGTTTCAGCATTCATTATTTTGTGCATAGATAGAATCATGGAAAGCTGCTTTCAGATTTATGTGTCAGCTTGACTCATTCATTTTAATCAAGGCGTATTCCGCATTATTCTTTCTCGGATTTAGAGATTTTTTGTTTTGTGGAATACTTTTCTGACTGTAATACTTCATTTTGGCAGCTAGGCATTCTTGTTCTTTTTGTTTGTTGATTAAGACTGGCTAAGACGTGTGTGTCTTTGCTTCCATGCAGCTTCCCACTTACATTTTGTGCTCATGTGGTTTCAAGTTTGAATGAAGGGCTGATTGTAAGACAGGCCTGCATGCCCAATTTGTGACCCTTTGAAAATAAAGTTTGTTCATTTGAAGTATTGTATATATATATCACTTATATGTAATATCTTCCACAGCTATGTTTGACATGAGCCGGGAAACTGACGTTGGTGTGGCCCTGTACAGCAGGAAGGTACTCATCATGGCTAAGGCCAACCATGTCCTGCCCAAGTGGTTGCGATTTGTGAAAGGTCGGTGGCAGTTTTTCACAGTCTTACAATTTGTTTAATTACTTTTCTTTTTAAGTTAATTGCATTTCTTTTTCAGGACATCGCACTCAACCCCAGCATTTTGTGGCTGGTTGTTATTCCCTGGGATGTGTACGTTCAGTAGTCATACCATTTGTCAACTGTCATTTACTGCCTATATAGTACCTTCGGTGTATGGCAGGGGGGTCTTGAGCCTGAGGAATTAAGGCTAGTGTAGTTGCCGCGAACTGTGCATGTTAGAGTTTTCTTTTTGCCCCAAACAGAAAAAACTCCAGATCTTAATGAGGATTCCAACCCGGGTCTTCTGAAGGAGATTCTGGCATTCTTGCCACTCGGCCAGCCACTCCTCACGTTCAGTAGTTCACCATTGAATTCTGAGTGACCGGCACACATTCAATTGTATGAAAACTAGCACAAGGCAATCTGCTTCCAAATTAGCCACAGCTGTGCTTAGAATGCAGTATTGCAAATTGTGTTTTGTAAGTCCTTGCCAAGTAGCAAGACCATTTGGTACTCAGTGGGTGATGTGGTCAGTACTGACCTTTACTGACCAGAACATTTTCTTGTACCCAGTTTAGGCTGTGTTTACCTAGGAGCCCAGGTCCTTTATTTGTTGCTATCCCCTCTTTGATGGGGATGTAAACACATGGCCATTGAGTTGGCAAAGAAGTGTATTAGCTACAGCACTGCCACAGCTGTTCACCCATACATATAAAAAATAGGGCTGCGACCGATTAATTTAAATTTAATAAACTTTTGAAAAATTAACGATTTATTAATAGTTAATTTCGATTAAAGCAAAACATTTATAGTCACATAACTCACATTATAGTCGTATTTGTCGAAAATCGAAATAACACTGGATTGACTTGTTCATATGTCATATAGTAAACAACTATGCAAACAGACGAGTATATTGACAGTATTTGCTTCAAGTGACGAGCGCATCTTATTAACAATATAACCAGCAGAGCTTAACAATCATTAACATGGAACTGAGGTAGCCGGTATGCACATAATGGTCTTGGCAAGGAATTCCAATTTTGGATATTGATGTTCATTAAGTTTCCACCATTGTAGACGGTCAGCCGATTCAGCAACTTTCTTCTCTGTTTCAGACTCCATTAGCTTAATATGCTTTTCATTTGGTTCACATATAGTTTCATTGTCAATGTCAGTATCATTTGTTGCAGCAGTCTCCATCTGCTCATCGTGAACATCAACTGCTATTTGTTGTTCATACATGACCAAGTTCGTTCTTTTTCATCTTTTGACAAACACTTCAGGTATTTGTAGCGTGGATCAAGTGCTGTTGCAATCTGTAGTATTTCAATATATATCGCATTTGAAAGTGTGGGGAAGGGTTGAGCTCAGATGATACACTGTGTGAACTTATTCCCTGTTGGGTAGAGAACTCTCATTCTGGCACAGACACAATTCCCCAAGGTAAGATGAGTGGCAGCAGGCTGCATAAACCTGTGGGTAGGTATTTTTTCTATAACAGTGTGCCACAACACTTGCCTTAATGCATACTCTTTGTAATTTCCAACTGCCATGGGATTTTGTACATGCACACAGAGCTTCCTGTTTTTCACCCTTATCAAGGATAGCTGTCTGATTTTGCCACCCAAGGGAGTGAGAGGGGAGTGAAATCATTAGAAACCACTAGTTCTTGTACAAATTCCTAACCCCACACCTTGAACAAACCAAGTAGCTTCTACAATGGAGGTGGTGGACACCATAGCCAGTTACCAGTGTCAAACAGTTCCTTCCCCTTGATTTTCTTAAATCTTAATGGTGATTTAGTAACTGACTGACTGTGCATTAGTTTAAATATAATCTGCTTTATATTCCAGGAGTTGTGAACAATCAAAACACTTACTGTGGATATGTGAAGTGTAAGGAAAAAACACATTTTTGTATGTGTGAGTGCACAGAAAAATGTGGTCCATAGTGAATGACAAGAACTGTGCTCCAACCAATTGTGCATTCGTTTAAACATAATCTACTTTACATTCCAGGAGTTGTAGACAGTGAGGATATTCCATTGAATTTGAGTCGAGAGCTCCTGCAGGACAGCCACCTCATCAGGTTTGTGTTTGTAGTTAGAGATTTTTGGCCAGTTTTCCCATTATTCAGTTACAGATTAATGATGGGTGCAGCCTTATTAGATTTGAACTGTAGTTGGTGATGTCAACATTTATATAAATTTACACTTTTACTAGGGATTGGGGGGGGGGGGGGGGGGGGGGGGGGGGGGGGGGGGGGAGAGGAGAAAAGAGTTGTACGGCATAGAAAATTTATTGAAATCATCAAGGACATATGCTCAGGCAGTGGATGAAAATGTAGACAACATTGGAAGCACAGGTAGAGATAATAAAATAAGGATGCAACAGGCAAGAGGAACTTTTGTAGGACTGACAGACTTGTGGAAGTCAAAAGACATTATAGTGCCACACTTAACATTTTTGTTTTTTTTGCACTTGCTCGCTTTGAACTCAAGCGTAATTCCATATGCACTACTTCTAGTAGTGCTGGACTGAATTTTACATGTGGATTTGCTTTCCCTATTAAGTCTCCCTCGCCATCAGGCAAACCCACTCCGACTTCACAGGTACTTGTAATTAACTTCCCCAAGTCAAGGACGATAGGTCATTTTTTCCAACGGTCCAGTGTAGGGGTTGAACCTCGGCATTGGCACACCAGATGTTTTAGAACATGGGTTCTGATCCATTCGGCCATGCTGACCTACTACTTAAAATGTTTAACTCTGTCAATACATTAATACTGCTGTATGATCAGAGACATGGAGAATGACGACATTAATTGCTGATAAACTACAACCTTTTGCCCGTGCACAATAGGAAGGCTAAAATGGCTTGATTGTATCACCAAAGTGAAGCTCACGGAGAGAGCTAAACAAATCAATAGTGAATCAAGGAGTGAGAAAAATATGCTGACATTGGACAGGACATACATAGGGAAAGTCTGACCAGTATATCTCTGGGTCAGCGAATCTCATAGGGAGTAGCGAGGATCATCATCGGACAGGTCCGTACTGTGCTCCTATCTCCTCCTTGACATGTCTGCCAGTAGTATATCGACTGATCATACAAGTTCTGTGTTGAGTTGATCTAAATGTCTTGTGCTTTTGACAAGTGTTCCAATCTGGTGGCTTCCTGCTTCATCCCTACCTCCCTCGCTCTCTAGACAAGGAAGCAGATTCTTAAGTGTCCTTAATATTGTCTGTTCGTCCAGCTAATCTAATGGTGTGATGATGTCTGGCCCATCCATTGCTATTCCCACCTTGATCATTGCCATGTTCACCAACCAACCAGCTCGCTAGTTGCCATTCACGCCTAAAGTGCCCTGGTACGTAGATGACAGTTAGCTTGACTAATTGTAATGTGCGAAATGTATTGAGCTACTTATACAAATGGGTACCAGTGTGTCAAACCTGATTAAAATGGGTACATGTGTGTCAAACCTTATTAAAATGGTTTCATGCGTGTCAAATCTTATTAAGATGAGTACCAGTGTATCAGACCTTATTAAAATGGGTACGTGTGTGTCAAGGCTCATAAAAGTGGATACTGGACAATATTCATAAGTTTCTGGAAATTGTTTGGTATGGAAAGACTTAGTCACCCCGAGAAGGTTAACTCGGTCAACAAATGCCCGCAGAAGTCAGATGTGTCGGCTTAACTTCGCAAGAACACAGCTCTGCTGTAAACAGGCACATCCAAAAAAACTCCGGATGAATGCAGAAGAAGAAGAAGAAACCTTATGTCATGGCCAAGAACATGTGATGGCCTAACACTTCACATCACAATCTGCTGTGTGACTACCATTAGGTTAAAGACATGGTAGAAGGAAAGACAGCAGACAAAATGAATGAAGAGTGTTTTTGCAAACCAGAAACTATTTCACATTTCTGGTGCAGTATTTGACAGGATTTATCTTGGCTTATCGCTGATGTTGCTTTGTCATTTTGTTCATCTTTTGTTCGCTTGAAATTTATTTTCTATACCCATAATGTTGTCTCCTGTATAAACTTCACTTTACATTGTTTTGTTCTTCTTTTGTTCGCTTGAAATTTATTGTCTTTATCTGCAATGTTGTCTCTTGTATAACCTTCACTGTACGTTGTTCTGTTACAGGAAGCTTCGCCAGGTTCTGACTGCAAGGATTCTGAAATTCTTTGCTGACCAAGCCAAGAAGGACAGCGTCACATATCAGAAATTCTATGAGGACTACGGACTGTTTTTCCGTGAGGGCATTGTCACAACAGTTGAACAGGATCAGAGGGTATGTATTGTAATTTGTACAGATGTTGTACATTTGTACAGCTGTTACTATATTTGTACAATCTGTTGTACATGTGTACAGCAGTTGTGTTGATTTATTAGTTGTGTGTTTTTAATGGTTGGTTGTTTGTTTTTTATCCCTGCAGCTGTGCACAATTTTTAAAGTTAATTTATCTTCATACCAGGACATGTGGGTGGTGTGAGCAATGACGGATGGGATAGGATAGCCAGTACTGCACCATATTAGAAGGTTCGACAAATGAATCGAGCAGTCATGAACAGCCTTGGAGAGTCCAGCTGAAATTAATACTGTTAACTCAAGAATCAGGACCAGTATCCAGAATACAAGTATTCTTGACTAACACTAAACTGAATAATTCAGCATTAATAGCCAGAATGCTTGCATTTGAATTTAAGATCGCTGTGGCAAAAAGAGAGCAGTGCACAAGCCTGTGGAGGCTTATCAATCAACATCGGACAGTTAGCCAATATATGATGATGGATTTACTACTAGGGAAATTGGTGCAGATCATGTTTGGTTGTGTGCGGATGATAATTTGAACTAAATTGAATTGTGTGTTAACATATTAACTTACATAAGCCACTGGTCGTGTCCTACATTTTCTGCAGTTGGGAAATTAATTACATGTCGGCCATAACTCATACTAAGTTTTCAAATGTCGCTAGAAAAAACAAAGCCTAAAATTTGACAAGCAGCTCAAAGTATAGACACACCTCTGGTTGTAATACGTAAATTATTTCTAAAACAGATGTGTTTGACCCTTTAAACCCTGTGCCCTTTAACCCTCAGATACACTGTAGCAGAGTTTTTGGTTTTTTGTGGGGGGGGAACCTTGGGTATGTCATCATGCCTCATCTGTTCATCATCTCAGGCATCTGTGATTTCATCTTATCAACACTGGTTTTTATTTTTAAAAATATCTTTATCATCAATACTTCTGATACCTCCAATATTTCTTTTGAAGTCGGCAGATTAGATCTACTACATTTTTGCAACTAGTACTGGAAGCATTTTCTGTCGTAGCACATTTAATATTCACCACTGGTTGCTGACATCTTTGTTTACACTATCCCATAACTCCATTAAAAGAAAAGCTATGAACTGTCAGTATGTAACACCTTCTATTAGTTTCAGATGTGATTTTCTCACATCCCACAAAAATGGACTTTGGTTTACAGAGAAATAGCACTGATACTGAAATGTTGGAACCTTGGAGTTGAGTTGAGTCAAGAACCAACATCACAGCACTCGGGATATTCCCATACATGCTCTGTTCTCATCTGCAACAGCCAGTGTAGAGACCCAAAAGTAATGGTACCAGTAGGCGTCTGATTATGTGTTTATCTGACCTTTCCTCGGAGTTCTGAGTGTTGGCCAAGATTCTCTAGTTATCCCTGCAGCACAATTGTCTCCATGCTGTGATGATCTATCCATTCTTCAGCACTGTACACACAATCCCAAAGGGCCCGACCACCTCTGCCTTATCATGCACCAGTACCCCATCCAGTGGTGCAGACCCAGTCAGTCTATCTGCCTGCTCGTTTCCCACCACACCTGCGTGTCCTGGGAGAAATCCAACAAACGCGCTCTTTTTTTTTTATTGTTGAATTGAAGCCTGCATATCTGTCTTCACTTTTCTCATCATACTTTGCGATTCCGTTGCAGTCACAACATGTGTGTGTTGTTTGTTCTTCAGTCAGTGGAACGCTGCAGTGACTGTCTCCACCTGCATTCTCAGATTATATGTTGTGGTATCATATGCCAGGCTCTCCTACATCAAACATCGTCTACCAGCCTTTGCCACAAACCTCCAGGCACTTCTTTTCCTCTTATCACAGTGCCATCCTTGTAGATATTTATATCACCTAGTCACAATTTGTCATGGAATTGTTATACCTCCCATTCGGTGCAGCCTGCCGGACAATCCCTGCATTCCTGATCCAATATTATTATGACCCTCCACATGTCTGATTTTTCCCTCATTATGACCTACTCATCTCCTCTCCCAAGGTTTTCAAGCATGCACACTTCTCTGATTGTGTGGACCTTGGGGTCAAAAGGTTAATCTAATAGTTTTAAAAAAATGTTTATGCAGCACTTTTACCATTGCTAGAGTTTGTTGTGAGGATTTTGGACAGATCCAGGATTACAGGGATCCTATCCTAGAGCAGGAATGTGTATTACATCTCTAGTGGTTATAAATCATTAGGCTTACCAGGTTTTGGCTGGCCAAGGTGGCAGCGAATTGCAATGGTAATTTAATAAGCACCGTCGGACGCAAGTTTGATGCCTGGGCTCCTCGCTGGTGAAAATGAGGGATCGATTGGCACAGATCTCTCCTTGCCCTTAGGCCTGTAGAATGTGATGACTTGGCACAGATCTTTCCTTGCCTTCAGGCCTGTAGAATGTGATGACTTGGCACAGATCTTTCCTTGCCTTCAGGCCTGTAGAATGTGATGACTTGGCACAGATCTTTCCTTGCCCTCAGGCCTGTAGAATGTGATGACTAGGCACAGATCTTTCCTTGCCCTCAGGCCTGTAGAATGTGATGACTTGGCACAGATCTTTCCTTGCCCTCAGGCCTGTAGAATGTGACGACTTGGCACAGATCTCTCCTTGCCCTCAGGCCTGTAGAATGTGACGACTTGGCACAGATCTCTCCTTGCCCTCAGGCCTGTAGAATGTGACGACACTATGACATCACAGACCTGTAGAAGGAAACTATTTTGGGACACACTGTTAATTATTAATTACCAGGTCTCCTGATTGAGAGACTAATATTATAACTGGTCTGTGACCCCCTCTTCAGTCTAGCAGTTAATGAGTTAAAGTTAACTATTGTCATCATTATAATTGTCATTAATGATTTTGTCCTTTATGAACTGTAAATTGTATAATTAACTTGTAGAGCTTTTATCTGACCTTTAGGAAGACATTGCCAAATTGCTGCGATTTGAGTCTTCAAAACTGAATCCAGGGGAGCTAACTAGTCTGGAGGAATATGCTCAGAGAATGAGAGCAGGGGAGAGGAACATCTATTTTCTGTCTTCCCCAAGGTAAAGTTCATGATGTTGCTTCATTCATTGTGTACAACGCACCCTGCGTTCATTCGTCACTCCATAGGTTGTGTACTTTTCATAACTCGTTCTATCCCAGCGACTAACTGTACAGGCACATGGAGGGAGCTGAAAGAGAAAGCAAAGTATAGTGTGTATTTTTAATGACTGTGCAGTGTTTGAAAATATTGCCGGTTCAAGTTGTGTATTTACCTATTATGTTGCATGAACTTTACAGAGGGTGAATACAAAACTTGGGCCGGCAATATTTTCAAACACTGCAGCCATTAAAAATACACCCTATATAGGATGGCTTGGCGTGTTAAGGGTATAAGCTACAATGAGAGTTAAAGGATATAAGAAGAAGAATCATCATCATCATCACATTTGCCTTTATGGACAGACCAGAACAAATCATTATTCTGCACCTCAGAACAGGACACAATCAATTACGTAACTACATGTATACACAATTCGGGATTGGCGAATCAGCCATGTGTACATGTGGATTGGCGCCACAGACAGCAGATTACATATTTCAAGGCTGCTCAAAATACGAAATATCTAGGCAAGTCTTCTGGTCCAGACAAACAGCAGTGGGAGACAAACTTTATGGATCACAGAGAACTAAAATAAAAAAATTGAAGTTCATACAAGTGACAGCATTGCATATATAGACAAATTTCAAGCAAAAGAAGGTGAAAGATCACATGTACCATGCTGAAGGGCACTGGCAGTCATGTTTCTACGCAACCAACCGTCTATTTTCTGTGCCCTTGATGAGTTCAACCAATAAACAGCTTCCATGTCACTGCCAGCTCATCCAGCATTTTATTGTTATGTTCATTTTTTTTTTTCCTTTTTATGTTCGCTAGATTTGAACTCAAGCTGTAGTCCATACATGTGCCTACTACTACTAGTGCGCTGGACTGAATTTTGTGTATAGATTAGCTTTCCCTATTACCAGCGTCCCTCACGCCATCAGGGGTAACCACTCTAATTTATGTCCCCAAGTCAAGGACAAGAAGTCAACATTTTAATCTAACTGACCAGTGTAGGTGTTGAACCCGCTACCTCGGCATTAGCACACCGGAAGTTTAAGAGCAAGCACCATTCAGCCATGCTGATCTTGTTGAAAAGATTCATGAACTAACTTTTGTGTTGTTTAAATGCTTGTTGACTGATTGTCACCTTCTCATTGTGAAATGCTCTGTGATTTCGTGTATCTCCAGCCGACAGTTGGCCGAGACATCTCCTTACTTTGAAGCCCTGAAAGAGAAAGACATTGAGGTTCTGTTCCTGTATGAATCCTACGATGAGCTGGTGCTCATGAACCTGGGCCAGTTTGACCGCAAGAATCTGAAGTCTGTGGAAAATGAGATCTATGACAACAAGGAAGACACAGACACAGTTGATGAGAAAGGTTGGTCAAGTTTGTTCTCTTACCCGAAGGTTTTGATTCTACAAACTCCCTTCTGTTGTGTATCCCCCTTGATGTGGAAGAGAGGCTTGCATGTTCCAATGACCCCCATGAGTTATGCCGACTGATAGGATCTCTCATCATAGAATGGTCTAGGGATAGGGACCATGTGAGGTGAGACTCAAACCTTCTGCCTTGTAGGTAGACTGGGGACTGTCAAAGGCTAGGGACCAGACGTGGTGAGACACAAATCTGCTGCCTGGTAGGTAGTTACTTAAATAAACACACACAGTATTGTTTGACGCTCACAGAAGGAGAAGAAGGAAGTAGAGATTAGAGGACGCACTAGACAACATAAAATTTTAAAGTATAGTTACCGACCGGGATTTGAACCTGTCACCTCCAAATGACGACAATGTCTCGCTGCAGGAACAAGTGTACTTCGACGCATGACCAACTAGGACAGGTTCGAATCCCGTTTGATAACTATAGCTTTCAAATTTTATGTTGTCTAGTGCATCCTCTAGTCCCTACTTTCTTCTTCTCCTTCTGTGAGCGCCAAATAATTATATGTGTGTTTATTTATGTAACTGTCTCAGTGGCTTCAACAAGTAGACTGGCGATTGTTCCTGGCTAGGGACCAGACGTGGTGAGTTAGAAGCTGCTCCTTGTAGGTAGACTGGGAACAGGCACCGGCTAGGCTAATGCATTAGTTTAGTCAACAGATCAACATCACGGCACATGGATGTAACCCATAAGTGCTCCGTTCTTCTCCTATCTCAAACTGGAGTCTGGAGAATCTCAGCTCAGTGCACAAACTCTATAGCACCGGCGAGGATCCTGAAATACTTAGGGTAGATTTTTAACTCAAAATTTTGCCTGGGCAACGCCGTTAGGCTACTCTTTTTCGATTTCCAACTGCCAAGGGATTTTTCACGTGTGCAACAATACTCACAGGTGTCCGATCTCACTACCCAGAGACCAGGGGAAATTTTGTTACTAGAAGTCCACATGAAAAAATCCCGACCCTCAACGGGTCTTGAACCTGGGACCTCCAGCACTCGAGGTGGACACCATGCCTCGAGGCCACTCAGCCCCACTATGCCTTATGCATTGTCATGCCCAAGATGTCAGCACTGGCAACCATCTTCTCCTGCTGTCCAACCCCTGCTTGTTATTCCAGAAGCCATGCCTTCCATCACTGCTGCTTCCAAAAACACTGGCGTTTAATATAGCTCAAGTGTTTCAGTTTCCCATGCCTGATGCTGTTCATGCGCCAGTTTTCTTCAACGTTCACATCTTGTAGAATGTCAGTGATTGTCTCCTTGTTTGTCCATGGTATTTAAAAAATGCTGTAGATTATCTATGGACAAGGGGGAGGTGTTCTTGCACCTATATGACCAGATGGAGAAGGCAGAGGAACAGATGGAGAACTCGTATGTGGAAAAAATGAGATTGCTTGGGATCCGCAGGAGTTCTGGAAGAATCTCAAAACTGAGAGGGAAAGCCAGAAGAACTTTCAATCAGATAGCAATGGGAACGATTAGTTGTATGACTCTTCACTGGCTGTTGAATGAGGCGACGGAGCATGTATGGGAATGTTCTGAGTGCAGTGATGTTGTTTCTTAACTCAACTCAACTCAGCTCAGCTCAACTTAAAAAGTTGTTCTGTAACATTTCAGTTTAGAAGCCCCGAGTTTCTTCTGTAGTGACTGCAACATGGTCCATGACTCACATCCGTGTGTTGCCGTAGGAATGATGCATGGCCTGAAAAATTTTACTTTAATTTTTTTGCTGGTGGACAGCAGTGTCTGTGGAAGAAAGGCAAGAGTCAACTTGTACAAAGAAGGACACAGAGCATTGCAGACACCTTGGCATGAAGATGCATGAGACGGGAGAGCTGGCAAAGGATCAAGAATGTTTTTCATGGGCCGTGATTAGAGTGACGTTCTGCAAAGTACCTGCTGCATGATGATTATGCCAGTATGTTTAATATTGAATACTGAATATAGAAATAGACATTATTGCACTCAGGACATTCCCACAATACTCCGTCCCCTACTTCAAAGGCCACTAAAGAGTTCCCATGATGATTGTTCCAGCAGCAATTTGATCTAAAGTCCACCAGGCCTTTCCTCTGTGCATTGAGTATCGGCCAGACCCTCTACTCACTCCCTTCTGAATCAGTCTTTCCAGATATACATACTCCGTTTATTCAGCTGCCGCCCTCTCCACCGATTCCACAGAGCCTCCACCACATCACCATTATCATAAAGTAGCTCTTCACCCTGAGGGACAGCTTCTGCAAATCTATCAGCTGTTCGCTGCCCTGCATACCTCCATGCCCTAGACAGAAAACCCTTAATATCTTCACAATTTCCTTAAAATAATCACATCCGACGGGTCACAAACCACAATCCCCAACTGGCATTATATTGTGGGGATTGCTTAACCCATTAGACAAGTGAGGCATTTACTTCCAAGCAGGAGCAGAAATATAATAGTGTGGAATCTGAGCTTCCAGTTGGCCAATCTCTTGGCCTTGAATTTCCTGTCCAGTGGAACAATCTTCCTTTCCCTGTGTCATCACCATCATTACCATGTTCTTCTTTTGTTTTCCAATAGATGAGAAGAGCCTGAAACAGAATGAAGCTGATGATCTGAAAGTCTGGTTGAAGTCAGTTTTGCTAAACAAAGTCAACAACATTAAGGTAAAGAATATTATTCATTGCTTGTCTCATAACTTTTTCATAAGTTGTCATTTGAATGGTATTTTCCAGTGTGCATTCAAAAACAGCTTTTAGAAGCAGACATTATTGACATAAAAAGCATCATCATCTATCATTCAGTGTCTTCACTGTCTGTCTGTCTTTGAAAGACAGAGAATGTTGTCTTGTCCCCTCGTCTCTCTCTTTTTATGTCTCTGTAAAGAAAAGAATATTCCTCTCTCTCTCTCTCCCTCTCTCCTCTCTCTCTCTCTCTCTCTCTCTCTCTCTCTCTCTCTCTCTCTCTCTCTCTCTCTCTCTCTCTCTCTCTCTCTCTCTCTCTCTCTCTCTCTCTCTCCCTCTCTCTCCCTCTCTCTCCACACACACACAAAGAGGCATCCTTCCATGAATGTGGCAGCTGTACATCATTGTTCAATACAATAGCTGTGTGATTGTTTGTTATATAAGGAATATAAATATGTATGGCCAGTTCATTTTCATTGTATAAATTAAATGTTAACTGCATTTTATGGAAGTTCCTATCCTCTTCTTCAGGCTGCTGAAATGGAAAGAAATCACAAAACATACATACTCAACTGTTTACTCAAAGTTCATGTGTTTTCTATTGAATAACACAAGTTTTATGATTTCTTTCCGTGTTGCTGAGTCTGAAGAAGAGGAACAAAATGTCCTCAAAACATAGAAATATAAGGATACTCCCTTGGGAGAAACTACTATAAGGGTGTGAAGTGTTTACCTTCACATAAACTAGACATAATGAGGTGAGGTGGTTAATTCACACTTCCCACTCCTTTCTATCCCAGACAATTCTGAAAATGATCCAGTATGTAGCTAACATTTAGAAAAGTTCTTAGAATATCGTGGGCCAAGAAGGAAGATACTGACCATCGACAAAACCTGGCTCAGAAACAGCAGCATTTCTCAGAAACTGAAATACTTTAGCTGTGTTAAACTTTTTTCTTTTTTTTTGAAAGAGAATTGAAAAGTCGACAGGGTCGACTTCATTGCACTGGGTTTTTATCCAATATGCTCAGTCTCTTACCGCAGCATGGAAACGCTGCACAGAGCATGAACTCCGTAGCTCCAGCAACGACCCTCGGGCGTCTCCGAAAAAATCAACTCCTCAACCAGAAGGACACAGCCCAGAATCGAACCTGCAACTTTTGAAGTCTGAGTCAAACGGCTTGACCACTTCGCCACGGAGACTCCCAACAAAAGGGAATTGATAGAATGCGTGGTTCCTGGAAGATCAGGCAGGGTTTGGTCAGCAGTGAAGATGGACACAGGAGTGCTGACATCTTGGGCATGAAAATACATGAGGCGGGGAGATCAGGCAAAAGACCCAGAGATTTTTTTCACAGGCTTTGATGAGAAGGACCTGCTACGTGATAGTCAAGCTAACTGTTAGCTTATTCATTATGACCTGTATAAGTCCAAATTTTTCCTACACACATTTAGTTGTCCGTCATGCTGCTAAAAATGCTGACATTGACCTTTTCTCTCCCCGAAGATCACCAAAAGGTTGTCAAGTCACCCATGTATCATCACCGTGATGGAGATGGGGTCAGCCAGGCACTTCCTGCGGACAACGCTGGCAGACAAGAGCCAGGACGAGAGGTTCAGGCTGCTCCAGCCTACACTAGAACTCAACCCCAGGTAGGCAGTGTCTTCTGCTTCTTCTGCTTTTCATCTCCTCAATGAAACAGAGGCCCTCAACCAACTGACTGCAGGCCCTTGGTAGATGTGTTCATGATTGGTTGGGTTTTTGAACTGAAGTTTTCTTTAAAATGAGGTGGCCAGTCTTATGTCGCCTAACTATGGTCACCTGTTACAGCATACATGATAAGTTATAGTGTTGTTAGCCTTTACTTCTTTTATAGGATCTGGGATGTGTAAATAATTCCAGTCTCATTAAAATAGTTGTGTAAATAATTCCAGTAACTGTAATATTATTGTGTAAATAATTGCCAGTAAAATAGTTGTGTAAATAATTCCAGTCACAGTGTAACATTGTGTAAAAATAGTTGTGTAAATAATTCCAATCACAGTGTAAAATATTTATGTACTGAATCAGTTGAAGAAATATGATTAAAGTGTAAAAAAAATGGTGGGGGGATGTGTGTTTATGGATAGCAATTTTTAATAGTAGCAAAAATGCTGCAGGTTATAAAGTGTCTATTGCTTTTCCTGTATAATATGCTTGTTTTTTACTCTCTTCTCCTCCTCCTCTTCTTCTTCCTCTTCTTTGTTCCTCACAGTAATGCTGGCACCTTGCCATCTTGACAGATGATAGTTTGTTACATTATGCTTTAAAAAAGGCATGATAACTATGAACCCATGACGGTAGCGAATGTGACTGATCAGGCCCATTCACACAGTAAATATTCATTCACAATGGATGCATGTGATCACATGGTCATTTTCACCATCAGATACCATCTGACGTCTCACACGCTCAGTTTATGACCGATCTGCAATCATTTTCTCTTTTGTCTTTATTCCATTTCTGATCTTTTCCCTCCATGCAACGCGATCAGCAGTGACTCGCTCCCAAAGTGCAATATCAATGCATTAATGATGTTCTGCTTACACACATCTTTGTACTGTAGTAGAGGCTGACCCCGAGATCTCCTACCCATCTGTAATTCACCAAAACGGCTATTTGGTATTCTGCCATCTTCCACTTTCCTACTGTATCTTATCAATGTAAGCTTCAGTAATACAGACTATAATGCACATCATTGCTCCCCTTCTTTTATATTTTTATCTCTGCACCTACTAAATAGTGTGTGTGATAAGAGAAATACTGTTGGGTTGGTGATGTTGATAGAATTTGTTCATACCTACAATGTTTACTGTCGCCAGCCACCCTTTGATTGTGAAGCTGCACGGGTTGTCTAAGGCAGATCCAGAAGTGGCAGCACTCCTCGCTGAGCAGGTATGTCAGACTTTGTTGTAGTAATCATCATCATCATCATCGTCATCATCATCATCATCTACTGGTGACTCTGTGGTGAAGTAGTCAAGTTGTCTGCCTCTCTCTGTGTGTGAAGGTCGTGGGTTTATTTTTGGACTGTGTCATTCAAACCACGAGAGCAATTTTTTTTCCCGAGATCCCCAAGGGCCATCACTGAAGCTGCTGAGTTAGTGCTTTGTGCGATGCTCTTGACAGCTTGCCATGCTGTAAAGAGAGACCACCAAGCCTAATGGGGTATGATCTAGTGCCTTGCCAGCTGGCATGGGTGGTCATCCTTCTCACAGCCTCCAGCAGAAGGTATCAACTTGTGTACTGATATGTTTCCACACCACGGTGAAGGAAAGATTATTCTCTTGCTGCCTTCCTCTATCTCTGTCTCCATGGATGTTTCCAGTTGCTACAATGAGTTTGCCTCTTCCTGGTGTTTGTGATTGCCTTTGTGTCTGAACCTTGTTATAAACATTCAGATTACTCAGTTTGGGTGTGCATGGTATTGTTAGCAATCTTCTGTAAAACAACATTTGTTACCAACAAAGTGGCAATGGCATTGATGTCTCTCCACAGATCTCAGTCTCTCCACAGATCTCAGTCTCTCCACAGATCTGTCTCTCCACAGATTTCATATCTCTCCACAGATCTGTCTCTCCACAGATTTCAGTTCTCCACAGATCTCATGTCTCTCCACAGATCTGTCTCTCCACAGATTTCAGTTCTCCACAGATCTCAGTCTCTCCATAGATCTGTCTCTCCACAGATCTGTCTCTCCACAGATTTCAGTTCTCCACAGATCTCAGTCTCTCCCCAGATCTCAGTCTCTCCCCAGATCTCATGTTTCTCCCCAGATCTCATGTCTCTCCACAGATCTCAGTCTCTCCGCAGATCTGTCTCTCCACAGATCTCATTTTTCTCCACAGATCTCGGTCCTGGGTACTCTGTATCAGTTCTGTCGATGATATTCCTTCTAGCATCATCTTAAACCATCTAGCATCATTTCTCTTTGTCTGCCTCTGCTTCTTACACTGCCGATCTTTCCATTCACCATGAAGTTCTACAATGCTTTTCTTCTCATTACAGGACCAGAGAACACTGTTTGTCTCCTTTTTATAATTGTGTAGTATTTATATTTGTTACATTGCAAATAAGAAAGCTATTGACTATGGCAGAATTTGGCCATACAAAATATTATAAAAATAATATGTTCAAATTCTGCAGATAAAAAACACACTCATGTACTGTACTAAACAACAGTTGCTGTGTTGTAATATAGACATATACTGTACATTGTAATACAGACTTATATACTGTACATAGCAACCATATCCAGTACTGTAATACACACTCATATACTGTACCTGGCAACAATATCCAGTACTGTAATACACGCTCATACACTGTGTCACAAGCTGCCACAATTGATGACGAAGTGAATGCAAGAATCCCCAAGGCCAGCATGGCCTTTGGCAGACTGTACAAGAATGTATGGGACAGAAATGGAATAAGCCTGCAAACAAAGCTGAAAGTCTATAAAGCAGTTGTATTATCCACACTGCTATATGCTTGTGAAACCTGGACTGTTTATCAGTGACATGCTAGGAAATTAAACCACTTCCACACAGTCTGCCTTAGGAAGCTATTGAAGATTAAATGGCAAGACAAGATCCCAGACACTGAAGTTCTAGAAAGAGCATCCATGCCCAGTATCCACACTCTACTAATGAAAATCAGATTCGCTGGGCTAGTCACTTAACTCGTATGCCAGATCACAGGCTCCCTAAACAAATTTTTTTATGGTGAGCTGCTGTGGTAAACGCTCCCAAGGCGGCCAGACACTCTGAAAATCTTACTTAAAGCTTTTGGAATTCATCTTGACACCTGGGAGACTGCTGCTAAAGACCGTAATTCAGTGGCGTACATCATTACATAAGGGTGCAGTCACTTGTGAAGCAACCAGGACTGCAAGAGCTGTGAAGAAAAGGCTGGACAGAAAAACCACTGCAGGAGATCCTCCTCCTGGAACGTCAAGCATTCTTTGCCCACATTGTCAAAGAACATTTTGAGCCAAAATAGGCCTTATCAGTCATCTCAGAACTCACGGCTCCATACTTTCAACCCTACTGGATGAAATGAATGGTCATCATCATTCTTGATGGACAAACAACAACAGTACTGTAATACAAACTCATATACTGTACCTAGCAACAATATCCAGTACTGTAATAGACACTCATACACTGTACCTTCAGGTAGCCATGAGTCTACTCGGAGGACAAATAGACTGATAACAAGTCAGGACAATAGTTGGTATTAGAGACAACTAGTCACAGTAAGTTGGGAGAAAGATTGCTAAGAAATAGATGGTTAAATTGAAGAAACCATTCAGATAGCGAGCTCGGGCCATGGGAATTTAATATGCTGGGAACCGCCGTCAACATCACAAAAACAGCAAGCCAGAGTGCTATTATGAAGATGAAGACAGATTGAAAGTTAATATGAAAACCACAATCGACCATCGGGAGAAAGTGTTAACTAGTCGGCGAGATCGTTGACACAGCAAGAAGATGGCCAGTACACACGCCGCCGCAACCAGGCTATTGAGCATGTTACAGCACAGCGAGCGAGTCCAGCTGTGTCGCTTGAGTGGGCCGCCAGCCATGTGATGACCCAGTACTGCAGGTTGTAAGTAGGTTGTTAGCAATATTGTGTAAAAGAATTACATTGCAACTTGCCTTGATGAGAGGCTGTGGAGTATAGCCAAGTCAGGCTAGTGGGTACGTGATACGACGGAATATGTCGACGTAGCTAGCTGACTTGTTCTTTAAAGTAATAAAGCCATTTGTTTTGTATGCTCCACGCCTGTGACGCAGCTGGTTATTCATTGTGTTCTTGAGCACATTTAAGCATGACTGTCAGTGCAGCTACTTCATACCCCTGAAAGCACATTGGCATAAGGGTATCCCCTATCAAAGGAGAAGTAAGGTGCCTCCTTCCCTCCGCTAACCTACGGGACACCTTGGGCAAGGTGGAGTACCCGTTTAACCTCCCGATCAGGGTTACGTTAAGTCATGGGTGCAGGTGGTGGATGAGGTTGAAGAGCAGCTGACAGATAGTTGTAGGTTATGGTCTCCAGCTTCACGACGGTAGGCAGAGGATCTCTTTTGGTGAGACAATGGCTATGGTCATTGACCAGTATGGTCACTGCTAAGAAGGAAAACAATGGCAAACTACCTTCTTTACAGATGCCAAGAACATTA
This sequence comes from Cepaea nemoralis, assembly GCA_014155875.1. Taxonomy (NCBI): domain Eukaryota; kingdom Metazoa; phylum Mollusca; class Gastropoda; order Stylommatophora; family Helicidae; genus Cepaea; species Cepaea nemoralis. Next base: position 583,383 of record JACEFZ010021121.1, read on the forward strand.
TGTTTTGCGATATCATCGAAGATAAGAAAAACGATCCATGACTCTGCTGATCGAGTGAGATGGCAAAACATGACCAGCCCATGCTTACCAGCATGGCACATGGAGATGATGATGACACTGTACCTAGAAACAATATCCAGTACTGTAATACTAATCTCTTATACTGTACCTAGCAACAATATTTAGTACTATAATACAAACTCATTTACAGTACCAGATCGTGTTGGAAAAAAAAAGGTTTTAAGAAAGCAACAGCACCTAGTAGTGTACTGTTTCTAGCAACAGTACCTAATACTGTACATCACAACACCTGGTGAATGCCAGTCACAGTAAGGCCATTATAATAGAAATTAGAAAAACATGCACAAAGACAGGGTCTCGGTGGGTTAGTGGTTAAGCCTCCTGCCTAGCACTCTGTAGGTTGCGAGTTAATTTTCTGACTGCATTATTCGGACCATGAGTACCAGTTTTCCTGAGACCTGTGGGGGATCCTTGCTGGAGCTAGAGTTTGGGCTTTGTGTGAATGCTCTCAGCCTTCGGCTTGCTGTCCTGGGTGACAGACCCAGCCAGATGGAGTCAAAACCGTTCTGAGAGGTTTATCTTCACAACTTTAACTAAAGAAAAAATATGACACTGCACATGTCCGAAGTTTCTGTTATAACAAACCTTCTGTCAGGGACAGCACAAACACTATTAATAAAAGCATGTATAATTTTTTTTTAAAACAATGATTAACGGTAATTAGAGAACTAGCAAAGAAAGCGTGCACAATTTCCACATATAATAAATGTGCATAGTAGTGAACCAGTTTCACTTATATTTTGTTATAATCTTCTGTTGTTTTTTTTTTCTCAAACAGTACGTTCATATCATATGTTCATTTCAGTTAACGTTAGTTCTGTAAATATTTTGTGAATTCAGTCTGTGCAGTTTTCTTTCATGGTTCTACATTTGTAAATACATGGCTGTTATGAAGGTAGAAATTATATTCTTGTTTGTAGGTCAGCATGGCCGAATGGATAAGAACGCGTGTGCTGAGGCCGAGGTAATGGGTTCAACCCCTACACCAGGCAGTTGGACTAAAATGTTGATATATTGTCCTTGACTTGGGGACGTAAATTACAAGTACCTCTGAAGTCGGAGTTAGTTCGCCTGATCTAATCTACGCGCAAAATTCAATCCAGCATTACTAGAAGTAGTGTTCTGGACAACGCTTGGGTTCAAAGTGAGCGAGCGCAAAAAAATTCTAGTTTTATTGGATTACATTTGAAAGGAGACACATTTTTTCCTACATACAATGAACATCCTCTCACAAGTGAGGCAACAGAGATGTGGGTTTTCCATAAAATACTAAGATCCATATAGACAGCTAAGGGGGACCAATATCCAAGCAAGAGAGTTCATAGTTCCGACTGAGTCATTCAGACCTTGAGTACATTTTTCCTGGAGATCCCTGGAGAATCATTGCTGGAATAAAATGACCTTGAGGGATTATCGTGCTGACAGATCTATCCAGGAAGAACTCAGTATCGAATCAGATTGATTATTAAGGCAAATACAATTGAAGGAAATGAAATATGTTAGGCATGTAAAAATCTATGAATATCTGGGAAAGATAACTATGGAGGGAGGTGTACAGGGAAAGCTGGAGAAGAGGAAGACCACATTATAGATGGAATTCAAGATGTGCTAGATAATTTACACATGCCAGTAACAGAGGCAGGACATCTGCTTTGTATAGAGAGACATTTCAAAAGACAGTTGTGGGGCAAAGGACCTGCACAGAGCAAGCCACTGGATAATGATAAACTACACACGTCGGCGCTGGATAGGCCATACTTTGAGAAAACCTGAGAATAGTGTAACTAGAAAAGCCTTAGGTCTGAAACCCATGGGACACAAGAAATAGAGGAAGAGCTGAAATCTCACGCAGAAGAGAAGTACAAACAGAAATGAATAATATGGGAAGGATATGGACAGAGCTGGGTGGTATAGTTAAAGATGGGAGGGCTTGGAGCGATTTGGTTGAGGGCCTTATACCCCACTGGGAGGTAGAGGGCAAAATAAGAAGAATAAGGCGGCAGCACACTTGACCGTCTGTCATTCTGTGTCCTCATCTCCTGACTTGATTTTGTTGTAACAAAGTGACGCAGACAATACCCCAGCCACCTGGTCTTGTTGGTGATTAATGGCCGGCTGGTGTTGTCATTTGCCAGGTGGTGTGGCGTGGGTGTTGATCGTGTTTGTGGGTGGTGTTCGTGTTTGTGGGTGGTGGCCATGTGTGTGTGTGGGTGTTGGCTGTGAATTTGTTAGTTACATTTTGGGAACAGTTGTGATTTGTAAGAGTTTACAGTAAACCTGTTGTCTGTCTCTGTCTGTCTGTGTCTCTATTTATCTCTCTATTTGGATTGTCTATTTATCCATCCATCCACCCATCTATCCATCTTGGATATTTATCTATCTGTTTGGTTGGTCTATCTATCTATCTATCTATCTATCTATCTATCTATCTATCTATCTATCTATCTATCTATCTATCTATCTATCTATCTATCTATCTAATTGGTCTGTTTGCTTATCTATCTAGCAGTATGTATGTGTGTATGTCTGTCTGTGTGTCTGTTGGTGTGGTTGGTCTCTGTAACTGTCTCTCCATGTTACTTTGTATATGTGAAGCTCCAGTAGCCATCTCACACTTCCTACTGTTATTTTTTTTAATTTCTATCAGATTTGACATAATGCAGTATCTTCTTAATAGAATCTGTTTTCCAGATTTGACGCATGGCGGTGTCTTCTTATTCGAATCTTTTTTCCTGATTTGATATATTATATGTTGTCTTCTTTTTATTTGTGTTCTGGGATATGGGATCATCAAGATCGGATGCATTCAGTGTCTTTTTATCTGTACTGATCTGTGGAATTTCCAAGATTTAACACATTGGATACATTACGTCTTGTTATCAATGCAGATCCATGGAATTTTCCTGATTGGATACATTACAGCATCTTATCATTTTGAACTCACGCATAGTCCATACACATGCTACTACTTCTAGTGCACTGGACTGATTTGTTAGTGTGGATTAGCTTTCTTTATTACCAGTGTCCCTTGTCATCAGGCGACCCCCACTCCGACTTCAGAGGTACAGTCTCTTATCTGTACTGATCCATGGAAATTGCCCAGATTGGATACATTACAGTACCTTCTTATCTACACCTGATCACAGATATTGACTGACAGTTTGATGTCTAGCACATGGTCTGCTGTGCTGTCTAGGGTGTGTTTTGGCCCCACATATCTTGAAAACCTTATCACGTGAGATTAGCCCCAAGTATTATAATCTATTTTCTGGTCACAGCTTAGACTTTCAAAGAGACATTTCTTTGGATTAAAAAAAAGACACTTTTGGCCCTCAATTTTTTGCACTCACTCGCTTCGAACTCAAGCGTAAGCCATACACACTATTTTATAGTAGTAATTGACTTAATTTAGCGTATGGATTAGCTTTCCCTATTAACAGTGTCCCTTGCCTTCAGGTGAACCCACTCCGACTTCAGAGGTACTTGTAATTTGCGTCCCCAAGTCAAGGGTGACAGGTCATCATTTTAGTCCAACTGTCCAGTGTAGGGGTTGAACCACTTACTTCAACATCAGCACAACGAATGTTTAAGAAAACGCGTTCTTACTCATTCGACCATGCGGACCTGTGGTGTTTGTATTAATTTTTTTTTGTGGCACCTTGCACCTTTTTTGGCTGACGATAGTTTGTTACATTGTGCTTCAACAAATGGCATAATAACTACAACTCATGGCAGTAGCGAATGTGACTGATCAGACCAATTCGCGTGGTAAATGTTTGTCCACAATGAATGCCTGTTAACACAAGGTCGTTTCCACCATCACGCATCATCTGATGTCTCACACTAAGTGTGCGACATATATGCAATCATTTCCTCCTTTGTCTTTATTCCATTTCTGATTTGTACCCTCCATGCATCTCGATCAGCGGCTACTTGCTCTCAACGTGCAATATCAATGTCTGTATCTGTCATGTCCCGCTTACACACATCTTTGTACTGAAGTAGAGGCCGACCCTGAGATCTTTTATCCATCTGTAATTCATCAAAAAGAGATGTCCTTTGGTATTCTAAAATCGTCCATCCTTCTAATGTATCCTAACCGTCTCATTCTACAAAGACTGAGCATAGAAGAAACAAACCGTCACACAACCCGATCTTTCCAATAGTTCATATTACACACATACAATGGACTTCTCTTGCTATGTACTGTACCTAACATGTTTTGGTTGAAATAAATTAAAAGACGGAAATCTATTGCTCTTCAAAAACGAAAACAACTGAATAAATTGTGGCATGGGACAGATAGATGTACAAAAATTAGATTTTTTAGAGCATGCATCTTTCCTATTGCAACATACGTCTGTGAGACCTGGGCACTTACTAAGCAAGCTGAACAACGCATAAATGCCTTTGAATATAAATGTCATAGGCGGATTCTAAGAATATCTTGGATAAAGAACAAATGCATCCATACTTCAAGAGCTGAATATTGAAGAAAATTGGCTATTAAAGACGATAAAACAAAGAAAATTGAAATATTTCTTGAAACGTCATGAAAGTTTGGAGAGGACAATAATGGAAGGTTATATGCCCAGGAAGAGAGGAAGAGGAAGGCCAAAGAGAAGATGGGTGCAGGATGTTGCGGATGATCTCCAGATGGGTGTATCGGACATGGGGCATCATGATTATACCGAGAAGTTTTCCGGAACGTTATTTTGGGAGTGACGTTCTGCAAAGGACATGCTACTGAATGAACGTGGTTTGGAGTCGGCCTCTTCAGTGTCCATAAATGTTGTTGCTGTGAGATATCCTCGCTGTTGTGTTGCAGTTGTCGTACACATATCCTTTCTCTTGCACAGGAATAAGTCAGTTTGGTGCAGTGTTCAGCATTACTGGGCTGTGCCGGGTGCTTCTGTTTCCTGGTAGGCTGGCGCTTACCGTTGGCATTCTCAGTTTACAAACCTGCAGATATTTTCAATCAACACAAATTGTATACACGACCGCATATCTTCAATCAACACATTTTGTATACACCACTGCATATCTTCAATCAACACGTATTGTATACACTACCACATATCTTCAATCAACACATATTGTATACACCACCACATATCTTCAGTTGACTTATTCACAGAGTTGGGATTGTGAAGGTGCTCTGTGCATATGTTCAATCGCGTCTGTTGTTCTTTCCATTGGCATTTGTTTTACTAGAAACATTTAGGCATTCAATACATTATTTTGTGGGATTATATCTCTTGACGTTTGAGAATCAGAACTCTGTACTGTACTTTGTTAAATTCTTAAAGAACAGGAGGACACTATTTGAGGCTGTTGAATGTTACAAACTGTTTGTTTTGTTTTTTGTAGCGTTGTATTTGTTAAAAAGTTCCTCTATCACCGTGTGTAGAAAATGTTAAAAAGTAATTGGCTATAGCCTTTCTAGGTTAAAGCTCTGTATGAAAACAGACAGGCTGGCACCTTGCCGTCTTGATAGACGATAAAGTTTGTAAAATGGAGTTATACCTCTCCTTAGCACAAATCCTGGGCTCAACTTAGAGACCGTGTGCTGCCTATGCCTCTCTCGGCCTGCCTAGTTTAATCCAAAGGGATTGCGTCTGGGACAAGTCAAGCTAAAGAAGCTGCCTGATCAGCAAAGCAAAGAACTGTCCGCCTGTCAGAGCTTCCATCCTAGACCGGTTGTCGACCAAGACTTAGGGCCTGATCTGCCTGGCATGACATTTAGTCTTTAGGTTCCATTTCCTCACACTAGGGTAAGGCATGTGCCCTCCCATTTGTACTCCTCCTTCCTAAGCCGTTGGCACAACGTGGAATATCAGGTTTGGTTAGCGGCGCCCAACATTCGGTGCTAACAGAAAGCATGTAGTACTGTCGTACGGTAGCTCGGTCATATTTGACCAAGACCTGACTTTCAATATGAACAAAACAAACAGAGAAATAGCATGTACCCAAGCGGGACAGCCCTCGCGGCCTTTAAAAGCTAACGATAATATCAAATCAGCTGGCATTTTCACAGCGGAGGTCGGCTGCAATGGATCCCCTGCACTTCCCGTGTCCTCTTTTCTGTCCAACTCTTTCCGTGTAAACCGCAAACTCTGGCACCGTGCCGTCCTGGTAGAGGATAGTTTTGTAAAATGGAATTATACTTCTCCATGGCACACAGCCTGTAGCAGCGAGTGTGTGAACTACGCTTGAGTTCAAAGCGAGCGAACGCAAAACAAAACACAAAATCAATAGTCCGTAACCATGTGTTATAAAGATTTCGCCTGAAACATTAGCCTATGTCTGTTGTTTCGTCCATCCAGCGTCTCATTCGATTACACCATTGCTCCTACTCCGTTCATCCTCAGAAGAGAAGTTATATTAGGGCCCATCCCTGGCTCAGATTAATAATCCTGTGACCGAGTCAGCCATTAATAGGGATGTTACTTTGAAGTTGATTGTTGTACAGAGAGGGTAATGGCTTAAGGATACAATGTTTGTGCTGTTATTCGGACTGCCGTGAAAGATTGACAGCAGCAAACCCCTTTTATCGTTGTATTCTTGGCGTTTACCTCTACACAAGAAAATATTCACATTACGTAACTGTGTACACAAGCGACTCAGCTGATCTACCAGCCGACCTGAATTATCGTCTGCATCCGGTACGTACAGTGTGTTGTAGATGTACCACGCCAACGTGACGCAAGGTCACATTGAAAGGTTTTGATATACTTTCCGAGTCGAAGATTAATATGAAAAGTCCGCCTTGGCCTTTCCCCTCCGCAGCTGCACCGTGAAGGTTACATTGGTAGGAGGCCTTTTGTTGCTGCGGTTCATCTCTGGTTAGCTAGCTGTAGTTGACATAGTGACTTTAGCCGCCGCGTACTTCGTTCGCGTTGTTTATCAGACGTTCGTTAGTCCCTTGTTACTTTGACAGGATTTCTCTACACTCTTGTCAACTGTATGTATTGTTTAGTGTGTCCTAGGAGATTAAGAGCAGAGTAGACCGAGCAAAAGCTGCATGTTAGAGGATGAAATGTATCTTTTGTATTAAGTCGCTTCCATTGATTGTCTGAAAGAGAGGGTTGAATTATAATAGCGAACCTGTTATGTTCTAAAGCAGTGAATCTTGGAATATTAATAAACACAGAGCTTATAGGCAGCGCAGATATGATTTCTGAGACGTGCGTTACGAATACCTTGGTAGCCCGAGTGACTATCAAAGATTATCTGAAAGAGGCTCGTGAAAACAGAAAATTATACATAACTATAAAAAAAGAGGCGAATAATGTTCTTTGATCGTGCAATGAAAAGAGAGGCACTGGAGAATACCATGACGACCAGAAACAGCGGGAGAAAAGGCAGAAGCTGACCAAAATCAGTGAGACGGTGAAGTGATCAGCTTTAGAATGGATCCCCCGGGAAGGTAACCCGGCCAACAAATGCATGAAGAAGTCGGATATGTCGCCCGAAAGGTACCAATATCGCAGCTCTGCTGTAAACAGGCACAAAGCAATTACGTCTAAAACAACTTTCCGACCGAAAGAAGAAGAAGAATGGATCCAGAGCACAAAGCATCGAGATCTGTGGGGAGAGATAAGCACCGATGTCATCTGGCAGCGCACACTATGATGATGGTTATGACGATGAGTGTGTCATCCTATCTCTAACTCTTTCCTCTACTTCCGTGACTGTCGATCAATACCTTTGAGATATTTTTCGTGCTATTCATTGGGACTTATTGTAGAGCCGTTGTTAAGCTCATGATACAGAATTATCACCGGCTGGAGAATCCTTGAGACCATTAAAATAGCTTGAGAAGTATTGATGGGCACCTGTAAAAGTAAAGGAAAAAAGAAAATTTCAGAGAATATACTAGACATTATATACATTTAATGCTATAGGCAGTACAGAATTCGAACCTTCGCCCTCCAAATGACGAAAGCACCTAAAGAAGGAACAGTTGTGCTTAGACTCGCTGGCAGCAAGACACCCTAAGAATCATCATTGGTCAGGTCTGTCGTTCATAAGATTGGTTAATATAAATTGCTGAGACATGTTGCGTTATAAAAATGACTGGGGACGAATTCTGCTCATATTCCATATTTTTTTTTGGTTTAGGTGGATACAGACCAAAGTAAACTCAAACCTCACTGGTACCTTGCCGTCTTGACAGACGATAGTTTGTCACATCGTGATTCTTCTTCTTCTTCTTCTTCTTCTTCTTCTTCTTCTTCTTCTTCTTCTTCTTCTTCTTCTTCTTCTTCTTCTTCTTCTTCTTCTTCTTTTTCTTCTTCTTCTGCTGCGTTTTTCGTCTTCTTTTTTTCGGACGTGATTGCGTTGTGCCTGTTTACAGCAGAGCTGCGTTCTTGCGCCATTAGACCGACACATCCTACTTCTACGGGCATTTGTTGACCGGCTTAACCTTCCCGGACATCGTGATTCTAACAAGGTACAACGGTAGCGAACCTTATACCCATCCATAGCTCACAGCCTGGGCTGAATTGTTGGAACCATGTGTTGCTCATGCAGCACGATGCCTACCTCGGCCTGCCTAGTTTGCTTCAGAGGAAAGGTAACACCAATACGTCTGGAACAAGACAAGCCGCAGAAGCTGCCGGATCAGCAAAGCAATGCTCTAACTGTCCGCCTGTCGGAGCTTCGATCCTAGACCAGGTGTCGACCAAGGCTTAGGGCCTGGTCTGCCCTGCCATGACATTTAATCCGTAGGTTGCATGTCCTCACACCAGTATAAGGCTAGTACTCTCCCAATTGCGTACCCTCCGCCTGAAGCCGTTAGCACAAATTGGGGTGTCGGATTTGGTGAGCACCCCCAATCCCATACCAGGGCATCCTTAAAATTGTCGTTTACATCTGTTATTGTGTTTTTAACTAATAGTCGTTCATAGAAACCATCAAAGTATCGCCCTTGTTGGTCGTGACAGTTCCAACTTCTGGCGCACTTGAAGCCGATAGGTCCTCTCACTTGTTGCCTCACACTTCAGCATAGCCCGTACATTATATCTACGGAGGTGTTTGTCAGAGAGACGTGTCTGTGCTTGGTGCCGTCTCGTGTGTCCATTTTGAACTTAACGCAAAACGAACTGAGAATCAGACACTGTGGTTGCTCTAGCCACCTCAGGTATCCTCTCGCTACCTCAGGTATCCTCTCGCCACCTCGAGTATCCTCTAGCCACCTCGAGTATCCTCTAGCCACCTTAGCTAGCCTCTAGCCACCTTAGCTAGCCTCTAGCCATCCCCTAGCCACCTCGAGTATCCTCAAGCCACCTCAAGGCCCCAGATATCACAGTCACCTTCGCCCCAGATATCACAGTCACCCCCATCTTCATAGCTGAGGTTGTAGGCATAGGCTCCATTCTTCCAAGCAACGACCTTTCCCCTGCCTCTGGTTGAGAATCCCGAACAACATTTCTCTCCGCGATGTATAGAACAGTCGATGTAAACTATTGCGCCATCTGTATCTTCGCCTGTCAATGGTTAGACCTCCAACGCAGTCCATTAAACCTGATCACTGGACGCAAGTGTGTGTCCGCCGCTATAGAGTTAAATGGGAAATCCGGGCCAAGTTATCTGTTAGGATATACTAGTCGCCATAAACTTACTCAATCAGGAGCCACAGACGGACAAATCTGGCTTCCTCCTTCCCATCCATCGTCCCATTATCATCATGTGCCATGCTGCTAAGTGAGAGCGGACATGTTTCGCCACCTTACACGGTCACCAGAGTCATGGATCAGCTCTGTTTTTGTCTCGATTGTGCCATGTGTTCAGGCCATCTAGATATGTATCTCCCTGTCTTCCATTTTCCCTCTCAATCTTGCCAGTTGTTACCAAATTCTCTTGTTTATTTCTTCTCATAACGTGCCCCCAAAAAAATCGTGACTGTCTACGTCTAATTTCTCTATTCAGTTTGTGGTTTTCATTTGCCTCTTGTAGGATTTGCTAACTGTCCATGATCTTTGCATTTTCCACAGAAACCACATTTCCACTGCCATTAAATGTTTTTCAGCTTCTCTGCTCATTGTCCACGTTTCACATCCATACAAAAGTACAGGCTCTATGTAGCACTTCAACACTTTTTCTCGTTGTAACTGACATCTGTTTATTGATCTGCGTGGTATTCCTTCGTCTTATATCATTATCTGCCTATTTAAATGTTGCTTCTCCTTATCACGCTTGCCGTCTACCTTTCCCTACAGCCCAAATGAACACAGAATATAACTGGGAAGTAGAACGTAAAGAAAAACAGACACAAAACGTTTTGACAAAAGCCTTTATCAACGGAGAAGAACACTGAGACAACAACAAAGGTCCAAAACAACCACGTAATTTCATCGGCACAGACAGGCTTTTGTGCTGATGGGATTATCTTATTCAGATCATAAGTTGAGTATAGGGGTATAGTAGTATAGGGGGGCTGAGTGGTCTCGAGGTATGGTATCTGCTCCGAGTGTTGGGGGTCCCGAGTTCAAGCCCCGGTGAGGGCCGAGATTTTTTCACGTGGACTTCTAGTAACAAAATTTCCCCTGGTCTCTGGGTAGTGAGATGGGACGCCCGATTGTTGCGCACGTAAAAAATCCCTTGGCAGTTGGAAATCGAAAAAGAGTAGCCTAACGGCGCTGCCCGTGTAAAATTTCGAGTTAAAATTCTACCCAAAGTATTTCAGGATCATCGCTGGTGCTACGGAGTTCGTGCACTGAGCTCAGTTTCTCCAGACTTAGTCTTGAGTTAGGAGTAGAACGGAGCACTTATGGGTTACACCCGTATGCCGTGATGTTGATCTGTCGACTAAATCAAACCAAGTTGAGTATACTTGTCTGTTTTGTTTTTTTTATTCCTTGATGAAGATTTGTGTCGTAACCCTTGCCCGCATGTGTGTGTGTTTTTCTTTTCATTGAGCTTCCTAGTCATATTTGGATTGTTTTTTTTTTTTAAACTTCAATATTATCTCGGCAGCATTCAACCCCCTTGTTGCGATAATTCATCTTTTTCTACTTCTTCTTCTACTTCTTCTTCTTCTTCTTCTTCTTCTTCTTCTTCTTCTTCTTCTTCTTCTTCTTCTTCTTCTTCTTCTTCTTTCGTTTGCTTGAGATATATTGTCTATATCTGCATTGCCATATCATGTATAAACTTCACTGTAGTTTTTAGTTCAGTCAGTGGTCCATATAGTTTACTGTTGTTTCATTATCTAGGCCAGAAGGTTTGCCTAGATATGTCGTATTCGGGGCAGTCTTGGGGTATGTGTTCTGCTGTCTGCGGCGCCAATCCACATGTGCACATGGCTGATTCTCCAATCTTGAATTGTGTCTACATGTGGTTGCGTAAACGATATGTCCCGTTCAAATGATTACCTTATCTATGTCTGGGTGTCTAGACAATGGCAGCACGAAACAGGTTCATGCCAGTATCCACGTTTGATCGGCTGCTGGTATTGTCATGACGTCTGTACGCTTTGCACTCACCCGGCTGTACAGCCGAAACACGCAGTTTACGGGGCGTTTCAAAATGAATATCGGTAATATGAAGTTGTTGGTGCTGGTCAACATAACAATACTATACACAACACCAGCTTCATAAATTTATCAGATGACGTAAAGGATTGGGGAGTCGTGATCGCCGATTTGTGTTCCATACCACACACAAGAAGTGGACGCAAACAAGTAGTAGTTGTAATAGTAGTAGTAATAGTAGTAGTAGTAGTAGTAGTAAGTAGTAGTAGTAGTAAGTAGTAGTAGTAATAGTAGTAGTAGTAAGTAGTAGTAGTAGCAGTAATAGTTAGTTAGTCTTTCCTCTTGAGCCTAAGGCGGCGCATAGGGCAGAGGTCCTGTCTCTCCATGCCTGGCGGTTCGCTGCTATCTGTTGTAGATCTTGGATATTGGCCATTGAATGAGCCTTCTCTAATGATGGTTCTACGCAGGGTCTCTCTTGGTCTTCCCCGTTTTCTTTTCCCTACCGGTGACCATATGAGGGCTTGGTAGGGGAGTCTTGTCTTGTCCATTCTGAGTACATGGCCGATGTAGTAGTAGTAGTAGTAGCAGTAATAGTAGTAGTAGTAAGTAGTAGTAGTAGTAGTAAGTAGTAGTAGTAGTAGTAAGTAGCAGTAGTAGTAGTAAGTAGTAATAGTAGTAGTAATAGTAGTAGTAGTAGTAATAGTAGTAGTAGTAATAGTAGTAGTAGTAAGTAGTAAAATGAGTTAGAAGTAGAAGATGACACATGTAAAAAGAAGAAGAAGACACGAAGATGGGGAAAACATGAAGAAGACACACACACACACACACAAAAAGAAGATGTGAAGAGGTAGAGGGATAAGAAAAAGACGCGAGGAAGTAGATTTAAGAATTAAGACACAGGAGAAAAAGAATAGGTTGTTGTGATGGTGGCTTTCGGCGGTAGTAGTCGCTTTTGTTGTTACTTTTGTTGTTGTTGTTTTGGTAATTACAAATGTTTGTTTTGCACTCAACGATAGTTAAACGGTCCGATTTTGTGGAGAGCTATCCGATTGCAAATGCTTTTATCCACTAGAGCAGTGGTTCCCAAGCTTTTCAAGCAGAGGGCCATATCTACTATTTTCGGTAGTTAAGCGGGCCACAATGTTATAAAATTATAAAAGTCGTGCAATATCATTCTTACCTTCCTTAACTTTCGTCAACAAAATTCTAAAACTTTAAAGGCAGTTAGTGTCAGTACTATACTGCGGGATTTTTTTTTTTGGGGGGGGGGGGGGGCGGGGTTTAACATCAAAAGTTTATTTAACAATACATTTTTAATCAGTTTCGAAAATCGCTATGTAATTAATTTACAATTGTAAATGTTCTTCATAACCAGTTACTTAAGTTAAGATGCCAGTTTATCAATGTCTGGGCACAAATATGTCGTGCCCAAAGTCATAAGCGCAGCTAGGTTACTAGGTCTGGAACGTTGCTTGTTTTTTTTTTTTTTTTTATAAAAGCCATTGCGGAAAATAACTGCTCGCATCTGTAAGCCGAACCAAAACGACAAATGTATCTCTGGGCGAATATACGCAAGTGTTCAAATAGTTCGACTGACAACAGTCGCTAGAATGAAATCATATGATCAGCTGAAGGTTGCGAACTGAACAGGCGCATTCGATAATATCTTAACATAACAACCACGAGCAGAGCGAATTATCACACGCTGATGGGGCGCTCAGAGTGCATTTTTTGAAATTATTAAAATATATTATATTAAATACGAGGCCTCGCGTGCCACTTACTAACAGCTGGCGGGCCACAAGTGGCCCGCGGGCCGTGGTTTGGGAACCTCTGCACTAGAGGGCGCAAGGATTGAAAACTGCAATGTCACAGCTGGCTGTTCCAGTGCTGTGTGATTTCAGAATACAGTTTGCTATTGAAAACGTTAAATTACCATAAGAAAACACATTAAGTGGTTGCACTATAAGAGAGTTAACGTGTGCAGTTTTACTTTATTTCGGTGCAAACTGCATGTTTTTAAGGGTTCAACAACCGAAGTTTAACGTATCTGAAATTCCGATAATCTTTTTGAAACACCTTGTTTGTATGCTTAGTTTGTATACGCAAGTGCATAAATACTTTGAATGGCACTTGTAACTGTGCAGGGCTGCGAAGACTCGAGTCACTAGATCTCATGCATACATTCTATTCATTACCCACATTTATCGTTGGCAACAGGTTGGCTGAGGCAGGTTGCAGCATTACATCTGTCGACATGGCGTCCTTTATGTTATCTCGTATTTACTTTCAGACTGTCCCAGGTAGATAAATGAAATGGGTTTAACGTCGGTAAAGCTGTGGAATGTAAACAGTTGGAAAATACGAAGTGTAGGTCGGCTTTACAAAAGTTACAATTACAAAAAGCAGAGGTCGTTGCGGTGACAAGCCTTCATAAGCAAACAACACCAAGAAAAAAAAATTACACACACGCGACAGTTATATGTATGCGGTTACATAGAAGAACGAACGAATGAACTTTATTTTTAAAAGGGATCATAAATTGAGCACGCAGGTCCGTCTTAAATTCGGCCATTCCAATCACTCATCTTTAGTACATCAATTATCTATTGTGCATGATACATTCACATAAAGGGAAAACATTGTCAGTGTTGTGAAGATAAACAGTGCATATTACCATAATATGAGAGAGAGAGAGGGAGAGAGAGAGAGAGAGAGAGAGAGAGAGAGAGATAGAGAGAGATACTCACATACTTAATCATTTACACACCACCTACTCAATAACACACAAATAGACTCTCCGTTGCATACACACATACTCGCTCACAATCACAAACTTACTAACAAAGGTTTACTTATGCATGCATACACACACACTCTCTCTCTCTCTTTCTCTCTCTCTCTCTCTCTCTCTCTCTCTCTCTCTCTCTCTCTCTCTCTCTCTCTCTCTCTCTCTCTCTCTCTCTCTCTCTCTCTCCGTCTTTCTATCTCTCTCACACATACACCCATATATATTCAATCGTACATAAAAACCATGCACGCATACACACACTCCTTCACATAATCACTCAAACTAATATACATTGACAACTGTTATGAGCATCCACACAAGAATAGAAAAATATGTTGTACATATACATTGCATATCTTAAAGTGTAGTCGTGCAATGCAATATGATAATATTAGCTAACACTGTCATAAAAAGTATGAGGTGAGCAGTGCAAAAGTGTGTATATTGCACATGGTGAAATCAAGTGACAGAAACAAATAAAAATTTAAAAGATGAGTTATACACACACCCAAAATATACACACACACACACACACACACACACACACACACATCACAAAGACATACATAAATGCATGCTTACACTTGAACACCACACATCTAGACAGCTAGACACATCACTAAAACACACACACACACACCAACGCACGCAAACAGACACACAGACAAACATACATACATGAATATGCACAGACTTACACACACAGACTATATGCATACATACATCCAAACATTTTTTTATTTTTTTTTTCCCGCGTTTCCATCCTGTTTCAGGATATTGCGGTCAACACCAGCATCTTTCAGCTGTATGTTGATTCCTAGGCTAGATTACGCTCATCAGCACGCCACGACTTTCTGAGCGACCGGCTCCATACTCTCATAAGTCACTTTTGCAATTCGAACCACTGCTAATTCTCGTCGCGTCACGTGACGAGCGTATTCGGGGTTAGCGGAGAAAGCTGCTAACCCCTCGGCCATGGAGCCGGCTATACATCCAAACATACGTATATTATTCACACAGTCACACACCCACACACACACCCGGATGCTACGAAGTCGATGTTTGAAACTAAGAACCAATCTCTTGAAAGTGATAGCATAGCGGGTAGACATCGGGTTGCCAGCATCGCTACTCACGCTCAGTGCCCAGACATTGGGTTGCCGGTATCACTACTCACGCTCTGTGGCCAGACATTGGGTCGCCACTCACGCTCAGTGGCCAGACACTGGGTTGCCAGCATCGCTACTCACGCTCAGTGCCCAGACATTGGGTTGCCAGCATCGCTACTCACGCTCTGTGGCCAGACATTGGGTTGCCAGCATCGCCACTCACGCTCAGTGGCCAGACACTGGGTTGCCAGCATCGCCACTCACGCTCAGTGGCCAGTTGAGACAGGTGGCCCTCAACTGCATGCGGCTGCAGGTATGAAAAACGCGGAGGAAGACAGTCAGCCGGCCTAATTTTGCCGTAACAGTAACGCACCCTTTTCCTAACCTTGAGACGTATCGGGTATATGGTGCTTTCCCTGTATTTTGCATAGACCAATCAGTGCTGATGGCTGACATGGTCATTGTTACAGCGGCCGTCTTTACTCCCCGGGACATTTCCAGGTTCCCGTTTAGGTTTAGTTGACCTGGGAATCTCGAGGGAGATTTGAACAGATGAGCACCTGGTCTCCCTCTCACGCCCATCTGTCTTCGCTTATACATTCAGCAAAGCACACGCATACACTCCTTCCCATGCACACACACACACACTCACTCTCAAATACACAAATACTCACACTGTCGTACATCCACACAATCACACTCACTTCCTTGCACACACGCGCACACACACACACACAACCATTCACAATCACAAACACAGCCTGCCAGCCGTTACTCTACCGCAGTTTCCCGCAGAGACGCGGACAATGGATAAACAATGCCCGGATACAATTGAAGCTTTCGAAATGTGGTTGTGTGGGCGGTTAGGAAGAGTGTTCACGGTAGGAGAAGAAATCCAACAGAGCGGTATTACACACAAGTGTTGGAGAAGGCATTACTGAATAAGATGACGATCCGGCAGTTAAGGCACTACGCCCAAATAAAAGGCGTAACTACTTATTAAAAGATGTTCTGGAGAGGACAAATTGAGGGGAAGATTGCAGTAGAAAGACAACGGCAAAGGACGGATTGACAACATCAAGAGATGGAGACAATAAGCTGACAGGATTGCACTATGAAGACATCGGACAGAGGGTGCTGGAGGATCTTTACAGCTGATCTGCAATGTGGAGATGACACTTGAACAATGATGAGTTAGTTTCAGGTTGATGACATTCCCTTAGTGTCCTGGTGGAATGAAGTAGGTTGACTCTATATGTGTTTATGTTCATTGTTGTAGGTTGAGCAGGACTAGAAGGTGACCGACGTCCGTCATGGGGCTATTGCCACACACAAAGGTTCGACTAGCTTCTATAGAACTTGCGATATAGGGTGCTATTTCAGTCTGTCAGAAGTTTCGTTTAATTTCTGCATACCCTTGTTTTGTCAACGCACGTTTTGACATTTAGAAATAGGCTAAAATACAACTTTTCAGAAACAGAAAGGGGTGGTTGTTATTAGGGAAAGGTGGAATATTGTGAGAAGAGAACGTGGAATATATATACATATATACTTTAAACTCAATCGTAGTCGATACACACTACTTCTTATAGTGGGGACTTAATTTTGCGTGTGGATTAGCTTTACTTATTAACAGTGTCACTCTCCATCAGGCGAACCCACTCCGACTTCAGAGGTGCTTGTAATTAACGTCCACAAGTCAAGGACGATAGGTCAGTATTTTAGTCCAACTGTTCGGTATATGGTTGAACCCCTTACCTCGGCATCAGCATGCCGGATGTTTAATAACACGCGTTCTTTTCCTTTCGGCCATGCTGACCTACGAACGTGGAATATATAGCAGCTGGAAAAATTTACTAAAAGAGAGAAACCTGAATAGAGTTAGAGAATATTCTTGGCAGACTTGTCTTGGTACGAAAACGTGGCAGCACGCGATACATGCTGTGGGAGATGTCCTCTACCTCACTGTTCACTGTGAGGATGGGATTTACATGTGATGTGTTCCCTGTATTCTCTGTAATTATCTTTGTCAATCGAAGTGAGGGGGAAAGAGTTCTTAAAAGCTCTATTGGGCCAATCCCGAAGTACGGAAGCGAATCATGGATAATTATCAGACAAGCGAGGAATTATTGCGAAGATGTGATTTTACATATGATTGATGAGAATACCGTGAACAAATAGGGCAATGAAGATGGCTTGAAATCAATTACCTCACAAGGAGAACTGGTTGTTTGCACCAGCAGAAGATATTCTACATTCTTTAGGCTTGTCACGAGAAGGGGAAAGTTGGACTATGTAGTCGCCACGGGAAGGATGAAGGGGAGACCAACAGAGAAGATGCTGGACAGTTTGACATCATGACTTGGGGGAACATGATTATCAGAAATGGTTGGCAGTACACGAGACAGAAGGCTGTGAACAGACATTTTTTTTTTTTGTTGGCTTTCTCTCGCTTTGAACTCAAGCGTAGTCCATACACGTGCCACTACTTGAAGTTCACTGGACTGATTTGTGCGTGTGGATTAGCTTTCCTGTTACCAATGTCCTTCGACGTCAGGCGAACCCGCTCCGACTTTAGAAGTACTTGTAATTTACGTCCCCAAGTCAAGGAGAGAAGTCAACATTTTAGTAAAGCTGACATGTGTAGGAGTTGAATCCGCTACCTCGCCATCAGCACACCGGATGGACAGACACGATCATCAACGCCACACGACATGGACTATAAGAAGAATGTCTGAACATAAGATAAGATGATATATCCTTCTGTTGTGTATTTGTTTCATTCACTGCATAATCTGACATCTTGTGAACATTCGTTTTGAAGGAGACGCAGACACAACAAATTATCAGAGGTCAGCATGGCCGAATGGATAAGATTGCTCTTAAGCATCTGTCGTGCTGATGCCGAGGTTCAAAAAAGTCCAGTGCACTACCAGCAGTAGCACGTATATGGACCATGGTTGAGTTGAAAGCAAGCGAATGCAGGAAAAAAAAAAACAGCAACAAACCGTATCACAGACATCAGAAAGAGGCAGTTGTCATGTCGGCCACGCCATGGGAAGAGAAACCATGGAACATGGTGTGACAACGGGAAAGATTTGTTGAAAGACATAGAGGAAGACAGTGAAAGAAACTTCTTGACAGTCATTTGTCTTGGCGAGGAAGCGTGGTTTCACACTGTACACGCTGTTGGGGATTTCAGATTGTGAAGTATGATCGCACACGCCAGTCGACAAGTGTTTGATAATGGCTCTTATTTCAATGTCCACTCTCGGGGTGGAATTTATTAGTGGTTTTGTTCTCAGTGCCGGCTCCGTGGCGAAGAGTTTACTGACGCAGTTCGTAATCCTGCATACTGCGTTCGAAACACAGCTGTGGGTGATTTGGCAGAAGGCCGCCTTGTGTTATTTTTTATAAAATGGTATGGGTGTCGGTCGTTCGGGAAGGAATAATGGCAAACTACTGAACGTAAACTTGCCAAGAGATCACAAACAGCCAAGAAATGATGGGGTTGTCTGTGACGTTCTGTAAAGAATATACAACTAACTTGTTCTCATTAACTGTGTTGAGGTTGTAGGCATAGGAGAGGGGAGCAGAGTCACCGTGATGTGTCCAGCGGCTTCAGAAGTCACGTCTGGTTAGGTATGTAGCCTGTGGATAGGCGTGGGAGGTCAGATATTTGGGGAAATAGGCTGAGTGGTTACGATGTTCCATCCGGCTCAGGAGGGACCGGGTTCGATCCTAGCAAAGGGTGCTGGGAATTTTTCTAAGAGCCATTGGTATCAGATAACATCACGTCTCTCCTGATCTGTTGGGTAATAAGATCGGTTGCCTTGTCTTCTGGGATAAGGGCGAAAAACAGGAGGTCCCTGTGCAAATTATGCATGCTAAAAAAAAAACCACGGCAGTAGCGAATTGCAAAGAGTAGGCCGTAAGGTCGTCCTGGCAAAATTGTTAGGAAAGAAAGGCTACCCACATGTGGATAAAGCCCGTTACTTTGGATGGAATCTGTCTGGTGGTAACAAACCGATACAAATGCATGGTGCCAAAATCAGACACTGGCCTTTGAGGTGCATGACTAGAAGTGACATACTGCCCCGAAATAAGAACGATGGAGAAAATGTTGGTTATTTGAATGTGAACATTTCAATCACAAAGGCTGACTATTTATAACGTTTGACGTGCTTCGTTTATTTTCTGTACGTGAACTACTAAAACCACGAGGTCATTGCAGCAGCCGTTAAGCTGTAGCTGTCCCAGAACGTCGTAGAAGTATTGAACAAAGGTCATTTCTGCGTGACCTGGGCATATGATTTGCAGTCACATGATGAGTCGGATATTAAAGTAGGCTCCCGGCTGTTGCCGAGCATTGCCTTCGAGTCGACAGGTCGAGATAAGTCTGGCCGTACCTAGGCTCGCTTCACTGGCTGCAGAAGTGACCTTTCATGCAGACGGCACGGTATTCACCTCGCTTTGAAGGTTAAACGTTTCAAGAAAACTATTTCGGCCAGGGAATAATAAAATGTAGGGACAGATAAAATAACGCCAGATGTATGAACCGCAGTGTCACTATATGAATACATACTTACATGTACACTGTGTGGTATTGCCGTGTCGGAGGTGTCATTACATGAACACATACTTAACTTTGTGTTATGGTTGTGTGTGTGAATAATACAACTTTTCTAGCATACTGAAATATATTTATGTCTTATAGTGCTGCTTGTTGTTCGTGCTGTGCACTTGGCTGTATGTATAGAGAAGCATTTGGAAAGACATTGGCGAGTCGGCTATCGTGGGTTCGGGGTTAGTGCACGCAGTGTCACAACTATCCCGAATTACTGGGTGGGGCACGACATCAGCAGCTGGTGATTTAGGAGCAGAACGCTTTGCGTTAATTTCAATGGTATAAGCGTAGGCCTTTTTAAAAGAATGTTCTAATATTTTGCAAACAGCCAATAAACGCTAGGGGTTATTGCAACGTCCCGAAAAAGGTCATGCAACTAAATCTTTTTAATAGGAAATGGGGGAGGGGGTGGGGAGAAGTTCTGCAAAGGACGGGTCAGTGGGTGAATAAATGTATCTAGCAGTAGCCTAGAATGTCCGACTGCTGTCACCTGAGGAGCCGTGTGGAGCTGTGGTTAGTGCGCTTTCCTGCCACGGCTGTGGTCCTGGAGCAGTCCCAACATTGGTTCCCAACCTGTTTTGCTCTGTCAGTTGTTGCAGACGTGACCTTTCATACGGACAGCACAAAATACCCCGTTCTTGAAGGTCGAGTCTGATTTCTATAATCCGTTTATGATTTGCATGTTTCTTGAAGGATCGTTTGTCCTTCTGACCATGGTATTTTTTTTTTTTTTTTTTTTTCAATTTTCTCAGAAACCACATTTCCGATTCCATAAGATGTTTCTGAGCTTGTCTGCTTATTCTCCACGTGTCACATGCAAACAGCAGTATTTGTTTTATCCGTCCGCCCAGAAGACCCTCCTGGCTGATACCAGCTATGGTAGAAATGCCCCAATGCGAGTGTTTGACGTGACAATTAGTGAAAACTACTTAACTCATTTCCTTATCTACTCCACAGCTGTACGACAATGCCATGATCAACGCCGGCCTTGTGGATGACCCCAGGCTAGGTATGTCCAGGCTTCAGACACTTCTGGAGAAAGTTCTAGAGAAGGTGCCAGTCTAGGGGAGGAGATGCCAGTCTCTGGGAGAAAGTGTTAGTCTAGGAGAGAAGACGCCAGACTAGGAGAAGTGGTATTTCAAGCTGAGAGAAATATTTCGTTGTCAACATGTGCATTGTGCAGATGTCAGTTTAGTGTGCTAACTGTTTGACATGTTCCAAGGTGCTAGATAAATCTTCACTTTTGTTCATGTAGCATTGTACAGATTCACACACTGAATAATTTACAACTAACGAAGTAACTTTTGTACTTTGTGTCTGTGTGTTGTATGTGCTGTTGAAGGATTTAGCCGAACCATCCATTCTGCCACATGTGATTGTGTTCGTGTAAAGCTGACCTATTGCTCCTCTTGGTTTCATTGATTTACTCATAGAATAATTTGTTTATTATTGAATGCATACACCAGACACAGGTGTTTTAAGTTAGCTTTCAGTTATCTTGTGTGTCCTCTTAACTTCAACTTCTTAATGTCTTCATTGAACTTCTACTTCTTTGATGTCTTCATTGAACTTCTTCTTTGATGTCTTCATTGAACTTCTTCTTCTTAATGTCTTCATTAAACTTCTACTTCTTTGATGTCTTCATTAAACTTCTACTTCTTTGATGTCTTCATTGAACTTCTACTTCTTGCAGTCTTTATTGAACTTCTACTTCTTGCCGTCTTTATTGAACTTCTACTTCTTTGATGTCTTCATTGAACTTCTACTTCTTTGATGTCTTCATTGAACTTTTTCTTCTTGCTGTCTTTATTGAACTTCTTCTTCTTGCAGTCTTTATTGAACTTCTTCTTCTTGCTGTCTTTATTGAACTACTTCTTCTTGCAGTCTTTATTGAACTTCTTCTTCTTGCTGTCTTTATTGAACGTCTTCTTCTTGCAGTCTTTATTGAACGTCTTCTTCTTGCAGTCTTTATTGAACGTCTTCTTCTTGCTGTCTTTATTGAACGTCTTCTTCTTAATGTCGTCATTAAACTTCTACTTCTTAATGTCTTCATTAAACTTCTACTTCTTGCAGTCTTCATTGAACTTCTACTTCTTGCAGTCTTTATTGAACGTCTTCTTGATGTCTTCATTGAACTTCTTCTTGCTGTCTTCATTGAACTTCTACTTCTTTGCTTCACTTCATGGGGTGGCTTTCTGTACTTGTGAATGTATGTCTCACGAGATAAAAGAATGTAAACCTGTGTGACCATCAGCACCGTAGATTATGTGAAGAAGAGATGTGAATGCTTGTATCATATCATGAATTGCTATTGTATTGTTGAGTTTGCTAATAAATGAACTTTCATGTACATTATTTGCCTGTGTGATTACTTGACAAGAAGGTCTTACTAATACTAAAAATGTGATGTTTTTTTTCCCCTTTTCTGTCTAAACCAGTATATTTTTTTTTTTGTTTTTTTGGCATTCATTCACATTGAACTTAAGCATAGTCCATACACGTGCTACTATGTCTAATTCGCTGAGCTGTTTTTTGTGTGTGGATTAGCTTTCGGTATTACCAGTGTCCCCCACCAACTTCAACATCTGAGGTACTTGTAATTTACGTCCCCAAGTCAAGGACGAGAAGTCAACATCTTAGTCCAGCTGTCTGGTGTAGGGGTTAAACCCGCTGCCCTGACATCGGCACACCGGAAGTTCTAAGAGTGAGCACTCATCCAGTTGGCTATGCTGACCTCCAAACTAACATTTATTAAACTTAAATGGTCAGAAAAGTTCTAAGAATATCATAGGCCAACAAGGAATCTGTTGACATTCTGTTAATTAGTTAGTCGACAGGTCATTTTCATTGCACATCGAACCAGTCCATAAGTGCTCGGATCCCCTCCTCAGTAAATCCCTGCAGCATGTAGTGGCTCATGACACCAGTTCTGTGTTGGTTTATTAATCTTCTTTCGCTTGAAAACGCAGGCTGTTTTGTGATGCTCTCTGGACAACAGGATTGTGAGAGCTGATGTCCCAAGCCTCGCGATAGATGGTAGAAATGTCAGCAGAGAGAACAAACTGAAGTATCTGGGGATCACATTTGACAGGAGCCTATCCTTCAAGGACCTGTGGAGACAGTTGTGACAAGATTTCAAAAGGGACTCAGTGCACTTAAAACTATGGCTTCAATGGACACAGAGCAGAGAATGCTTTTCACACTATACCAGCACTTGATCCTCTCAGTAATTAATTATGGATTCCCTGGGAAGGTTAACCCGGTCAACAAATGCCCGCAGAAGTCGGATGTGTCGGCCTAACGGCGCAAGAACGCAGCTCTGCTGTAAACAGGCACAACGCAATCACATCCGGGAAAAAAAACTCCGGCATGAACGAAGAAGAAGAAGAAGATTATGGATTAGGGCTGCTCAGAGTCAGCTGGTGAAGTTAGAGCGCATACAGAACGAAGCTATGCGGGTCATTCTGGGATGCATTAGAGACACCTCAGTAGTGTGTATGCGTTACATCCTTGGTCTGCCGACTGTTGCTGGTAGGCTCAAGGTGATGCAGGCGACGGCATACCTCATAGCTGCAGACACAGATCACGCACTGCATGAGGCGTTGGACGCAGTTAAGGGTCAGCAACTGATAAGAGGGAAATCATGGATGGCTCAGGCGGAGGATACGATCAGACAGGTGTGCCCCTTGAGAACATTAGGCGAGGAGAGAAGTGGGTCAGAGTGCCAGCGGAGCAGTCAGACTGGTGCAGAGTTATAATCAAATTAAGCCGGGAGTGGCCAGCAGGGGCCACGGAAGTGGAAATCCAGCAACTAATTCGGGTGATGTGATTATCTACACAGATGATTCGGTGTCAAGAGGTGAGAGAAGTGGCTGGGGGTTCATAGCCAAAGCTAATGGTCGCCGTTTGGTGCAGGAGAGCCTGGCATATGATACCACAACATCCAGCTTAAGAATGGAGGTGGAGGCAGTTACTGCGGCTCTCCGCTGGATGGAGAATATGACACACACACACATCGTGATTGTAACTGACTCAGAAAGCATGCTGACGAGGGTGAGGACGGGCAGGCTTCGTGCGGAGTGGCTTGCTTCGCTTCAGAGGTCACGGGTGACAAGCATCGCCTGGATCTTTTCTCCGGGGCATGCCGGTGTGCTGGGAAATGAACAAGCGGACAGATTGGCTGGCTTTGCAGAACTTGGTGGAGTATTGACACATGACAAGGCAGATGTGGTTGCGGCCTTGTGGGAGCACGTGTACACCTCGGAGGAGCAAATGGATTACCATGGTTTGACAAGAATGAGACAGCGAGAAGTGATGAGGGGATCTGGCCGACGCTCAAAGGAAAGGCGAGACGGACATATAATCAGATTGCTACTGGTACTATTGGTGTTGGAACTCTTTAATGGCTGCTGAGGGTGGGGACAGAGCGCTTATGGGAATGCCCCGAATGCTGTGATGTCGATTCCTAAATCAATCAATCAATCTTCTTTGGCTTCCTGCATAGTGTTCTTATTTGGCCACACCTCTTTTAACTTGCTGTTCTCAGTCTGACCATGCTTGCAGATTCAGTCATCACTTGGTTATCGCAGATGACTTATTTCTCATAGAGCATTCAATATATCAGCCTGGTCCATGGCGTCCACCCTCTGCAGTAGCAGCTGACATTCTACAAGATTTGAACATTGAAGAAAACTGGCTACTAACCAACATCAGGTCTCAGAAACTGAAACACTGGCCATATCAAACATCACAGTGGCTGGGAGAGGACAGTGGTGGAAGGTGCGATTCCTGGTAGAGGCAGGGGTCAACCAGCATGAAGGTGGACACAGAACATTGCAGACACCTGGGACGTGAGGGTGCCTGGGGCAGGAGAGCTGGTCAGGCGTCGAGAAACTGTTCCATGAGTCATGATGTGAGCGATGTTGTGATGTCCCATTCAGATCTGCACAGGACCTGCTACATATGATGTCCCATTCAGATCTGCACAGGACCTGCTACATGATGATGTCCCATTCAGATCTGCACAGGACCTGTTACATGATGATGTCTCATTCTGATCTGCACAGGACCTGTTACATGATGTCCCATTCTGATCTGCACAGGACCTGTTACGTGATGATATCCCATTCAGATCTGCACAGGACCTTCTGACTTCTGGTCCCCAACATGAAGGATAGGTGGTTGAGCTGTTAAGGCCTCTGGAGTGCTTACTCATTTTTGTCCCATTCAGATCTGCACAGGACCTGCTCCATGATGATGTCCCATTCAGATCTTGGGTGGTGTAGTAGTATTCACCTACCAACACACTAGAGGTTATTTTTTTCCCCTTCTTCGTTCCTCCTATGAAGTGGGCATGGCACAAGTTACGCACATCAGAGATCAGTGCGTCCAACTCCAGCATGCCTTACTCAGGTTTACATCTATGTGGCGAGGGGGTTTAGAACGCAATTCATAATTCCGCATACCGCATTCAAAACACAGCTGCGAACGATTTGGAAGCAGACCGCCTGATGGTTTATATACATCAGGATGAGTGCCGGTTGTTCAGACAGTAATGACAAACTACTGAACCTCAACTTGCCCAGGATCACCGACAGCCAACAAATGCTGGAGTTGATTGTGATATCCTGTTAAGGATATGCAACCAACTTTTTACACGTGTTACACATAAATATCAATTGGGAAACCCTTTGAGGCCATCAAGACAGTTAATAAATAAATACACACGTATATTTTGGCGCTCGTAGAAGATGGGGTAAGAATTAGAGACTAGAGGATGCTCTAGACAACATAAAAGTTTAAAGCTACATATATATGCGGGTTTAATATAAATTTATGAGATCTATGATGCTATTTCTATGGTTGGATAAGAATTCTATCCATATTCCATAGTTGTGGGTTCATGTTGTCTAGTGTATCCTCTAGTCTCTAATTCTTAGCCCTACTTCTATGCGCCGCAAACAATACGTGCGTATTTATTTAACTAACTTGTGACACCTCTAGATAGATCTAAGATCTCATGGTCCTAGCACATTGCTGCAACTTGTCTTTGTTTTTTAATTCTTTCTCTTCTTCATTTCGCTTGAAATGTGTCTATACCTGCAATTGTATCTTTTGTATCAACTTTGCTGTCTTTTCAGTGGTCCATACAGTTTGTCTTCTACTTTTGTCTCCCTAGACCAGGATTTATTTAATTACCCCAAGAGATCGGGGAGACTTGTGATTTTATTAGAAATTTCATTGCGGATCTCCAGTCTCAAGTGAAAAATTAGGGTTAGAATTGTAAGAAAACAGAACTTTGGTAAGAATTGTAAGAATACAGAAATTATGGTTATGTCCGAGGGTTAAAATACACCACACTGTAACATCCAAGTAAATGGGAAAAGTTCTTAAGCAGGTGAATCAGTACAACTGTTCTGGAACAATCAAAATATCTGACAGAAAATACTGTGTAGAGATAAGAATGTGAATCGTCATGGCAAAAGTAGCCTTTTGCAATACGGAAAGCACTCACAAATAAAAAGCTGTCAATTACAGTGAGAAAAACAGTGGTGGGGAGCTATTTAGAGCCTTTTTGTTTTAAAATTGCATATCCTTTGCATTTGCATGACTTGGCTATCAACCCAACCCCATGTTGATTTTATAAACAATTTTAAGTTCAGTAGTTTGTAATTACTTTATGAACGAGAAGTCAAGAATGAAGACAAATTTTGAGCTTATACTGTTGGAAGATGCACAGAATACCAAGGACAGACAGAAAAGAGAATGAGAAAATCCACGGGAGAAAAGGCTTCTCAGGTCGTAATTAAGCGGAATCCTTTTATAAATTTAGCAACATGGAGCATAAGAACTATAATCGTCTTCTACTTTTGTTCACTTGAAATGTGTCTATATATTGCAATGAGAAGAAATGGATTGGAGAACTTAAGTGACAACTGGCAAGATCGAAGGGAACAGACCAAGAGGAAGACCGAGAGGAAAATACCTGGATGGCTTGGCCACATGGCATGGATGAGACAGGAACACTGAGCTGATCCACGACACTGGTGATCGAGTGAAATGGCGAGTCATGACCGCCCACGCTTTCCGGCATGGCACATGATTGATTGATTGATTGCAATGTTGTCTCTTGTATGAATTTAACTGTTTTTTTTAGTTCACTCAATGGTCTATAGAGTTTATCTTCCACTTTTGTCTCTCTAAGCCAGGTTTGCCTAGATATGTCGAATTTTGGGCAGTCTTGAGAGTATGTGATCTGCTGTCTGCGGCGTCAATCCTTATGCTGATTTGCTAATCTTGAATTTTGTATACATGTGGTTGTGTAATCTATTGTGTCCTGTTCTGAGGTGCAGAATAATTATTTCTTATGGTCTGTCCTTAAGGTGGTAGTTGAATTAAGCAGGCTTTGGTGGCTTTCTGGTTTTTCTACAATTCCTTCCTTAGCTAATCGATCAGCTTTCTTGCTTCCGGTTCCTCCACAATGAGATGGTATGCAGCCCTATGGTGTCCTTCCGCTCGCTGCCAAGTTCAGAAAGTAGCATCCGTAGTACTGGCAATTTCCCAGACAAGAGCCTCTCAAGTACTGATTCAAAAGATGAAAACATGAGAACAATGAATAGAAAAATGTTTTTCAAATTGTCATTGTTCTCATTTTTTTTTTTTCATTCTTCTCATCCTGTTCTTCAGCCTTGATGTAGCCAATGAAAGGTCTTCTCCGTGATTATATGTTTTGTTTTGTGTATGTATTTGTTTGCTGATGAAGGCTAGTCGCCACAACATCCTGTATTTTTCATAATTCTGTTCTGCAAAGCTGCATTACTTTGTGTTATTTATATTTAAAGTTTGAGGACAACCCACCACTGGCAACGCTGATCGTATTCCGGCACGAACCTTAAGCCTTGCCCATGTCAGATTGGAAGCACTAGACTCAAGTTTTGCTCTCGTTTGAGCTCGTCATGGTGCATATCCCTGACTGGACCCAGGATCGAACTGCGGATCACTGGCGTGTGTGGTGAATGTGCAACCACTGACCAAGCGACTCACGCTGGACATAACTAATTATCATACTAGAATATCACTTCACTCATTCCAATCCAACCTGAAGTGGACAAGGCTTAAGGTTTGTGCCAGAATGCGATCAGCGTTGCCAGTGGTGGGTTGTGCTCAATCTTTCAACTTCAAATCCCGAAACAATCAAATAAATCAATTTATTTAATATTGTTTAAATTTCCACAGCTTTACAGCAGTTCCACTAATTTTATTCTTGAAGTAGTAGTGAATGGACTACGCTTGAGTTCAAAACAAGCGAACAGAAGAAGAAATGTATTATGTCACTCTCCAGTGTTCTACTGTCCCTCAGCTGCTTTAGAACATAGATGCCCGCTCTGCCAACCCATCCTATTCAACACTCACTCTCCTGCATCTACCCCCATATCTATGCTAGTAAATCAAATTGAATAGACCATTTAAGAAAAGTGTATTTATATGTAGTGAGAAACTAGTGAACGTAAACTTGCCAAGAGATAACAGCGAAAAATGTTGGTGTTGACTGTGATGTCCTGTAAAGGATATGCAAGTAACTATTTATATATGTGAATCTTGAAAATGTTCCCCTCAGTGATTGGATGTGGTGTAAATGATTTTTTGGTCACTAATTTTCAGTATCAACAGAGTCCTTGTTCACATTATTTTTTTTGTTTCAACATTTCTCACTTTGGCCAGCCAAAATGAGATGTTAATGTTTTCAAAGAAGCAGAGAGACAAATACAGCTTATCACAAACAGAAAGAGGCTGTCAATGTGCATAGTAGGTTACAGTGTAACTATTCTTGTTTCACCTGATGACCTCGTTAACACAAGGACGTCAATGTTTTACCAGTCACATATCCAGTGTGCTGATTCCGAGTTAGCTAAAAATGTCGACCTCTCATCCCTGACTTGGGGACTGTAAATTACAAGTACCCTCTGAAGTCAGAGTGGGTTCGCCTGATGGCAATGGATACTAGTTATATGGGAAAAGCTAATCCACAAGCAAACAATACATGAGATTTAGTAGCACTTGTGTGGACTACGCCTGAGTTTATGTTATTGATCAGCTTGTGATGATTTGCTTCATGCTCAATTAATTAAAGCAATAAACAACCAGAGACAGACACGAGTTAATACCAAGAAATACGTGCCTGTATGGGGATGGGTGCTAGCGATGTGGTCTAGCAGACACCAGGGGCAGTAGGTCTAAATGAATGAAGAACCCAGAGTCAGGCACATTTTCTTGCACACACCTGTCCATGTGACAAAACAACAAAGCGGAGATTTCTGGCTTTATTTTACTGCCCCTACAGCTCAATGGACAAATGTCCATCAGCTGAAGTGGCTCACTCTACACACATACACCATTAGAATGTAACCACCACAAACAAAACCACAAACTGATATGTAAAGTATACAGTTAACATGGAACCACTTTTATTGACTGACTATATATGTACACCCATTCTGGCCAATACATTTTGCAAAATAAGAACATTTTGCACACTCACATCGCCTGAATCTAAAGCTGGTCACACAAGGAAACACTAAGTACAGAGTCTACCTAGAGTTCAACAGCAGAGGTTCTTGCGGTATTATAGATCTGGATGTAGTAAGTGTATAAACTTGTCCCAAATTAACTGATTGTTTCATTGCTTTATGCCTCACATCAACTGTGGAGATTTGACACAGAAAAAAATAGTTTCTAGTAATACACTCAGGATGAAAAGAATGAAGATAAGTTCCACTAGGCTACCAAAGACACCTAGGAATTGAAACTCACCTCTAGAGCATACATATAAACTGTCACCCTAACACAGAAAACCTAAATATGTATACAGTTCTATCTACAATATCAAAGACTAAATTTTCCTTCGGGTTTCCAGAGATTAATAAACAACGTCCCCAAATAATATTCATGAAAAACCACATCAGTTGACATTAAATGTGACAGCAATGCAGCAACATGAAACAGCACAAAAGTTGGGACCACAGAAAAACTTAATAGAACAAACAGCTGCAGACGCTGGTTGAGAGAATGATGGAAGAGATCATAAATTTAAATCGTGTTGTGAAGGGCAAATATGGAATGTAATTTCTCCCAAAAAATGTTCAACGGCAAACAAAAAGTTTCAGGAGCATTGGATCATCTCTTCTAAAAATTGTTGTGCTTACAAAGAAACAGAAATGGAGGTTTTGGTGGAGATTTGATCAATTTGTACACTAAATAAAATGTAAAACAGATCTTAGGCTGTAATTAAAATGTTAATTTTGTACTAATTCGCCATCTCATTAACATTAAAGAAAACAATACAATCAATAATGAATTTATAAACACTCAATATCATGCAGAGTAATGAATAAATACACGTAGTTCTTGTTTACAAAAAATATGCACATGTACACTGAATTAAAGGAAAAAGTGATTTACAAAACTTCAGACATGTATATCCCGTAAATGTCAGCCTTGCCTCGACATATTCCTACCAGACCATCATAGCTGACCAGTAACCTGTGCATACTTTACACAATGGTGGCTTCTGTATCTGAGCATCGGTAGATGTCGTGTTTGCGTAAAAATGAATATTTTGCGACATAAATCGCTGAATAAATATCTTTCTAGGCAAATATTTCAGCATATTTACCAAAGTTGCCGCTAAGACTGAATTATATATACAAGAGACCACATGCACACACACACAATATAATAAAAAATAGGAAATGTGTGCTATCTAATGAGAAATAACTTTCCATGTGTGTTTAATTTAACTTTCATAGTTATCTCTTGTGACCATGAACTTTTCTGAAGTTGTTCAATTCCTCAAAACATAAAAATATCTACCAGCTACCAGAGGTTGATCCTGTTATATCATCTCGCCATTAAATTTCAAGGAAAAATGTTACACTTGTGCTTTTCACTGTACCTGAAATATTTGTGCTTTAAAGAAAAATAATGTAACTTTATCACCCAAAGCATATGAAATCATAATTGAACCACAATACAACAGCCATTAAATCTGCACGTTTTACAGCAAGTTCTACTTCCAACGTTAATAAACACTGAATAATAACCAAAGGTTTCATTTCTAGTCTGTATATTCCACTTATCAACTTGAATGGAGAATGGTTGCGTCAATGTCAATGAAGACAGAGCAGTTTCGGCCGTCTACTTAACGGACAAGATAAGTGCAACGATTAGACCGTATAAACCCAGGACCTCAGCAAAAATAAGAATCAAGATCATGCCGACAAATAATCGAGGTTGTTGTGCCGTTCCTCTTACGCCAGCGTCTCCTACGATTCCAATAGCAAACCCTGCAGCCATGCCACTCAGCCCTACACTCAGACCAGCACCTAGATGAAGGAAGCTCCTAAGAAAGAAAAAGAATGTATTAATTTCACCCAGTTTGCACTAACAATAATAATATATTCTACCATTATTTTCACAATTACCTTACCAAAGAATAAAATCAGACCTTTTGACCTTCAATGTCTTAGAATAAAGAAAAGTACTGACATTCTTCCAGATGTTAACACACTGGCACGTAAATAGCATCATGTCTCAAAAACACTGGCCATATAAACTTCAGCGGCTTGGAAAAGTTCAGGTCACTGGAAAAAAAGGCAGGAGTAGACCAGCACAAAATTGGACTCAGATCATTGCAGACACATTGAGAAGAACAGCACACGAGACACATTGAGGAGAAGAGCACATGAGACACACTGAGGAGAAGAGCACATGAGACACACTGAGGAGAAGAGCACATGAGACACATTGAGGAGAAGAGCACATGAGACACATTGAGGAGAAGAGCACATGAGACACATTGAGGAGAAGAACACATGAGACACACTGAGAAGAAGAGCACATGAGACACACTGAGAAGAAGAGCACATGAGACACATTGAGGAAAAGAGCACATGAGACACATTGAGGAGAAGAGCACATGAGACACAAGATCCTAAACTTTCCAGCGAGCCATGATATGAGTGGCGTTCTGCAAAGGATCTGCCACAAGATGGTGGTGATCTTACCAAAGGATACATAGTGGTATAAAATTTAGAGACGGTGAAGAAAGTGGTTCAGACATGTGGTAAGAATGGAGTTCAACCAGCAACTGCCATGAAATGTACAATCAATGAAGCTCTGGCTATGGATCAAAGAGGAAGACCACGATTTAGACTTAGGGCATACCGTAGAAACATAAAATGAACTTAGCTCAGGCAATACACTAATTAAACTTCTTCTGCGTTCATCCAGATTTTTTTAATGTGATTGCGTTGTGCCTGTTTACAGCAGAGCTGTGTTCTTGAGCCGTTAGGCCGACACATCCGACTTCTGCGGGCATTTGTTGACCAGGTTAACCTTCCCAGACTAATTAAACAATTGATCCGGTTTCCCTCCGACTAAACCCAACAACAAATGTGGACCACACACTACCATGCATCTCTCTCTCCTGCTCATCTTCCAATGATGTCATAAGCATACCAACTCACATCAAGTCCTTCGTAGACTTGTCATGATTGATTCAATTTAGCAGTTAAGTTTTCTATGGGATCTGGTAGCCAGTATCATGCCAACACCCCCCATCCAATCTTTTATGACATGCCGTGTAGCTTACAGTTTTTATTCTTTGCTTCCATTATGGACCCCAATAACACACTAGCATATCATCCATATAGAGGTAAACAATAATGCCTGCGAACCTATCAATCCTGTGTTAATCCTACCCTATAGGCAGTACATTTTCATGTGTGACTGATCCAGTCTCATGAAATCTGGAAGTTACAGCAAGCATACTAACCACATTACCCACTGAGTGCCATCTGGTCAGGGAAATAATAGCCAAGCATTATATCCCCAATATGCCATGAATAGCCAGAAGTGGGTTCATCCCTTAAATGGTCAGATGGACCGAAATGTTGAATTATCATTCAGAAAGTACCGGGTCAAACTACTGTACTTAAATTGCCAAGATAATCAACTTGGGCTTGATCACAATGTCTGCAAAGGATATGCATTTTTTTTTCACTTAAGACATAAACAGGATCCTTCAGCTTGTTTATCTAAGGGACATAATGGATAGTTACTGGCATACCAACATGGCAGGCCTGGCATATGATGGATTATCTGTCCTGGCAACATACATCGTCTCCGTGGTGAAGTGATCAACCCATCTGACTCTGGCTCCGAAGGTTGTGGGTTCGATTCCGGGTCGTGTCCTTTGGTTCACAAGTGCATTTTTTCGGATACTCCTGAGGGTCATCACTGGAGCTACAGAGTTTGTGCGACACTTTCCGCGCTGCGGGAAGAGACTGAGCCATATGGGATAAAAACCTGGTGCAATGAAGTCGATCCCGTCGACTTTTAAGCATCTCAAGGACACAGGTGTGCAACAGCTTTCTCTAGGAGGGACAGGTGGCCATGGATGGAACTGGACAACCTAACTCACAAACTCTAATGTCATGGCCTAGCAGATCTTCTCTTTTGAGGGGAGTGTCAGAGGCATGTGTCCAACCCAACACATATCTTGTGTAAGGCTTTCTTCCTGTCTCCCAAGGCTGGTTTAATAATCTATACTTTGCTGCTTCCAACTGGTGCATCATTTCTTTTTAATGTATGAAGCTCACAGCTGAACATTCTATTTTGCTCCCTTATCCAAGAATTCATCCTTATCCGGTTTCACTAATCAAGAGTGATGTGTGCTTGTTTATATGAAATGATTGTTTTCTGCAACAATTCCCACCCAAGTATCAACAGTATCTCAAAGCAGAAAGGGAAACAAGAAGACATTTATTAAAAATAAATGAGCAAATTGACTACAAACATACATTCTGTAACCTGCATAATGTCTCTTAAACTGTTGAAACTGAAATACTGCCAAATGATAAATCTGCAAGTAAATGCTAGTGCCGGCTTCATGGCTTAGAGGTTATGACTTTTCTCCGTAATCTCGTATACTCTCGTCGGTGACGTGATGATGGTGAGAATCAGCAGTGGTTTGAATCGCATCGGTAACTTATGGGGTATGTGAGCCGGCCGCTCAGAAAGCAATATCAGACTACTGAGCGTAATCTTGCCAAGAGATCAACATACAGCTGAAAGATGCTGGTGTTGACAGCGATGTCCTGTAAAGGATATGCACACAAAAAAAACAATACTGCTAGTACTTACTTGTACAGTGTATAGTTATCGTTGATGTCCTGTGTGATGACGACAGCAACGACAAGGCCATAAATGGCAATGATACCCGCCATGACGACTGGAATGACTGACTTCATGATGAGCTCTGGCTTCATCACAGCCATGGCTGAGATTCCAGTCCCAGATTTGGCTGTCCCATAAGCAGCTCCCAAAGCTAGGAATGTAAACAAGGAAACCATGCAACAAGTTTATAATTGGTTACAAAAATATATCTGGTTAATATATATTTTCTGTCAAATATTTTCAACAATGTGTCTGAAAATTTTTAAGAAGCAATAAGCCAAAGCCCATTCAGGTGCCATCACCTGTGTGTTACTAAGCCCTCGAGGGAAAGCAAAGCATACTAACACTAACCTACTATGTATGACATAAGAGACGGCTAAGAAGGGTTGGTTTTGGGGTTGGCTACCCCATTCCACAGAAAACTAGCTGAAAATCCACCCGACCATAACAAGTCTAAACTTAGAATGCATTGGCTGAGAGTCAATGCCCCAGCAGGGAAAAAAGAGAGGAAGAAGAAGAAAAGGTGCAATGATGAAAGCTTCAACACACATACAATAACCATTGTAGTATTTCCTGAAGTACGAGATCCTGACAACACCCATTACATCACCAATTTACTTGGTATATTCTCACATTATTTTAAAATTCATGATGCAGTTGTCCTGAATTTTAGCTGCAAAATCCGACCAACAATGAACCAGTCTAAAGGTATAGAAAAGAAGAACTCGGCCAGCTAAGAATAAATAGACCTTCCAGAAGAAATATAATGCGCTGGAGAAAAAGCCACAAGTAGTCAGGATCACCAACACTCCACTTTTCATTAAGGAAAATGTCCACAACTGGCACCTGGAACACTAGAATTATGTATCAATGAAGAAAGATAGCATAGGTTGCAGACAAAATTAACATAGGACATGGAGGGAGCTGCAGGAGATAGCAAAGGATAAGATGGCTTGGTAAGAAACCCCCGGGAAGGTTAACCCGGTCAACAAATGCCCACAGAAGTCGGATGTGTTGGCCTAACGGCGCAAGAACGCAGCTCTGCTGTAAACAGGCACAACGCAATCACATCCGGAAAAAAACTCCGGATGAACGAAGAAGAAGAAGAAGAAGAAGAAGAAGAAGATGGCTTGGCATGAGTTGGCTGAAGGGTACTGATACACTGGGGGATTAGAGGGCAGAAGACGTTCACAATGTTAAGAGTGTCAGCTGTTCAGACAGCAACAGGCAACTTTTTCTTATAGTCCATGTCTGTTCACAGTCCTCTCATTTTGCTTTCAATCATTTCTGATGTGATGTTTCTCCATACTATGATATCAAGCTGTTCAGCATCTTCTCTCTTGGGTCTCCCCCGCCTCTCTTCCCTCCAATCCTCTTCTTATAAGACATACTCCAGCTTTCCTCTTCCATGACATACCCAAAGAATGTGGACTGTTTTCTTCTGATGCGAGTAACCAGTTCTCTTTGTCAGTTAACTTCTTTTAAGGTATCTTCACTGCTATTTCTATCTGTCCACTGCGTTCTTCTTCTTCTTCTGCGTTCATCCTGAGTTTTTTATTCGGATGTGATTGCGTTGTGCCTGTTTACAGCACAGCTGCGTTCTTGCGTCGTTAGGCCGACACATCCGACTTCTGGAGGCATTTGTTGACCGAGTTGACCTTCCGAGGGGGGGAGACATTCTATCTAACATTACAGTTTCCACATAATTCCTCACTTGCCTGCTACCTGTCCGTGATCCGAATGTAAATCATCTTACAGAATCAGTCAATAAAAGCTAGGGGTTATTGTAAAATCCTATACAGGACATGCAACTCATATGCCCTCTGATCTATAGATAAATGATTTTCTCAATGTATGAACTAGCATCTTTTCCTCACCTCTTGACTCACATTTACATCAGTTCTCTTATACTATTCAGAATAGTGAGGGCATGAAATATACTGTCTACTCTAACATGTCAGTGCACTTGCTTACCAAAACAGTGGTCCATTTCAATCTTCAGCAGTGGCAGAAATCAAATTTTCAGACCAGATAGGCTCATGAGCTGATCCAGCCCCATTAAATGGGAATTTGGCATAGTGGTTAGTGACTTGCCTGCCAAGATATTCGTCTGGGTTCTATCACAGCAGAGGCAGGACTTTATCCTACATCTGGGGTCAACCCAGCCTCATGAAAACTCAGTCCAGAGGCTCTACGGTAATTTAAAATTATCATTATTATCAAAACACCACACACACAATTTAAAAAAAAAACGGTCGTTTACCACCAGCCATATTTATTTATCACATCAGCGACTCAACAACAACAAAAACTAGAAAACTCACCGCAAAATGAAATAGCAGATGTGACTCCCATCACACCAAAGAATGGTGAGTATGGGGGAGCATTCATGTCGTATACTTGATTTTCCATTTTGAGAGATTTGGTAGAAACTGAGCTCACTGCTGCAGAAATTTATTCAAAATGAACGACCTCAAGTGAACAGCCAGCAGAAGATGTCGTGTGACGTAGTTAGTCATATGATCATGTGATTTCGACGGAAGTCCTGGCCTCACTTGTAACAGCGCCTTTTATTGGCCAGGGCCATGGCTGAGCCCAATAAGAAATGACGATACATGTGACTATAATGTAGTCATGTGCTTCCGGTGTAATGTTGGAATTGTAAAGGAAATAGAATACATAGGGCACAAAACGGGCAAAACAGGTTTTAACGTCATGATCTAGCAATGGGCATTTAATGCTGAAACAGGATCTGCCGAGACGTGTTCATCAACCTTCAAATGCCATAATACTGCCCTATGATCATGCCCCTACACAGCCTTTGTCTATATTATTTTGATACTAGACTATTCAATATCCAGTTGTGTTGTATTATCTGTTTTATGTCTATATCCCTTTTTTATCATTGTTTGCAATTAATATTATTAATAATTAATTTGCTTATTTTGTCAGTTGATCTTTGTTTCTTAGCATTTAACAATTACTTGACGTATTCTATACTAAAAAATACACCATACTGACACACTCCATTTGTCATTAACCACCCATGACAAGATTATAACACGTTCAGTTGTAAAGAGATTGGTGGCACGGGATGAGAAAGCAATTCAACAAGTCAGCATTGAACAAATCTACACGCGAAATGATTGAATTAATGTGATCCAAACTAAGTCTAGCTATCCTAACAGCAGAGAATGCAGCCGTGGTAAAACTAATAGAAATGCGACAGCTTATAATCGACAGTTCTAGAGAGAACGATGCCATCAATGCCATCATGTGTACAGATTGCTCTCCTATTCACAGTAAGAGATAGAAAGTAATGACACGTGGGGGGGGGGGGAATGAACGGGCTGAGATAGGTTGGCAGTGAATGTACCTCTTGGTGGTAGATTACCTATGGACAAGGGAGAGGTGGTCGTGCACTTGTGGGACCAGGAGGGGAAGGCGAGAGAATAGATTGAGAACCCGTTTGTGGAAAGAATGGAATTGCGGGGGATCATCAGGGATTTTGTAAGAATCTCAAAACTGAGAGGAAAGACTAAGAGAACTTTCAATCAGATTGCGATGGGAACGATTACTAGTATGACTCTTCGCTGACTGTTGAACGAGGGGATGGAGTGCGTATGGGAATGTCCTGAGTTCAGTGATGTCGGTTTTTGGCTCATCCCAACTCAACTCAACTCACAGTAAGAGATTAGAATGGAAATTCTGAGCCAGAACTCCCAGAAAATATGATTGTAGACGTATAATTTTTGCAGTTTACCCAGATACAGCAACATTTTCCCCATATTAATGAACTAGATTATTCTGCACAAACTACAATGTCGAAGTACAGACCCTAAGCACTACTGCAGAAGGATAAATAACGCAACAAACCACAACAACCAGCAGATTGTATTTTTTACCGATGCAATGTCTGAAAACACATAGGCGATAAACTGTCAGGACTAAGAAGAGTCATATGTGAGATCAATACAAACAGTGTTTGATTTGGTGTGATTTGTAAAGGACCGCTTTCATTGCACACTATCTCTCTATAATGCCAAAGTCTCCTGCAGGCTATAGGTCACACGAGAAGTTTCGTAGCCCAGTTTACGAAAGGTGCAGCACCGACACAGATCCAAATGTGTGTACAGCAGAATCACAGATGGTAGCCATTGTTATGGGTAGCTTTTCTCATCTGGACATTTTGTCTCGCCAGCGGTCTAATTGGTCTGCTCTTTTCGAATTTACAAATACCCGGTTAGGAGGGGGGGGGGGGGGGTGAATATTAATGTGTTCACGGGTCCTCTCAGTTTTTCGCTCTTCTCCGAGAAAGCTAGACGTCCTATCCACTACCCCAGGATCAAGTGGAGTATGCCATCCTTTGTTCTTATTTTGTTAAACTCCAGACAGTCGACACTGTAAGACAAACCTATCTGCTTCAGACTTCTTCAGAGAGAGTCGGACACTGTAACCTCTGATCTTCTGACAGTTGTATAGTGGATACCATCACACTGTGGATACCACCTCTTGGTGGTAGATTACTTATGGACAAGGGGGAGGACCAGGTGGAGAAAGGGGCGGGAACAGACTTAGAACCCGTTTGTTGAAAGAATAAGATTGTGGGGGGTCGGCAGGGGTTCTGGAAGAATCTCAAAACTGAGAGCGAAGACCAGGAGAACTTTCAATCAGATAGCGTTGGGAACGATTAGTAGTATGACTCTTCGCTGGCTATTGAACGAGGGGAAGGAGAGCGTATGGGAATGTCCTGAGTGCAGTGATGTCGGTTCTTAGTTCAACTCAACTGAACTCCCAAAGGGTTCTGACCACATCTGTCTTATCGTGCACCAATTTCCTACCCAGCGATGCAGACGCAGCACATTTAGCCCACAGTGACAAACATCGATACAAAGCTATCTGGAAACCTCTACGGGGCTCTCAATTAAAGCAACACATCCATAATAATCAGACTTTATGTTCAAACACTAGTAACAATATGTAGTATGAAATCAAGAATCAACGTCATTACACTCCGGATATTCCCACACGTGCTCAGTCGCCATGTTCAGTAGCCAGTGAAAATTTCCCATGTCGATGGTACCAATGGCAGCCTGACCGAACGTCTGCCTGGATTTTTCTTTTCAGGAGGAGTTTCTTTTTTTTTCTACTCGCTCTCTTTGAACTCAAGCGTAGTCCATACACTCCACTTCTTATTGTACTGGACAGAGTTTTGCGTGTGGATTAGCTTTCCATATTACCAGTGTCCCTCGCTGAAATTTTGTCATTGCGTTATAATACATGTCTGCTACCATATTAACAGCTTTTAAATCATAACTGTGACACAGCCCTGCTTCCCATTTTCCGCCATCTATTTCTGTTTGGTCCAAACCTACATTTTGTTGGGCACGGAGAGAATGAAAAAGCACCCGACGTCTATTTGGGCAAGCAATCAGTATTGTCTTTGCCACTTGCAACAACTGATCCAGAGGAATACACACCAAGGTGACATGGTGATCTATACTGATGGGTCAGTGGTGAAAAACAAACGGAGCGGTTGGGGTTTCATTGCGAAGGCTAATGGGCGATTCTTAAAAAAGGAGAGTGGCATATGAGGCTACGACCTCCAGCATGAGAATTGAAGTCGAAGCAGTCACAGCGGCATTTCGTTGGTTAGAGCAGACCACTGCACCACACTTTGTATTCGTTACGGACTCTTGGAGTATCCTTAGAAAGGTGGAGAAAGGAATAGATCGTGTTGAACGGCTCACCTTGCTTCAGAGGTCACAGATTGTGAGAATTGTACGGATATTTTGTCCTGGCCATGCGGGAGTGTGGGGGAATGAACAGGCTGATAGGCTGGCATGGAATACACCTCTTGGTGGTAGATTACCTATGGG
This sequence comes from Cepaea nemoralis, assembly GCA_014155875.1. NCBI lineage: Eukaryota > Metazoa > Mollusca > Gastropoda > Stylommatophora > Helicidae > Cepaea > Cepaea nemoralis. Next base: position 623,579 of record JACEFZ010021121.1, read on the forward strand.
CAATTGGGGAAGGGGGGGGGGGGGTCGTGCGCCTGTGGGACCTGGTGGAGAGGGTGAGGGAACAAACTGAGAACCTGTATGTTGATAGGATGAGATTGCGGGGGATTGGCATGGGTTCTGGTAGAATCTAAAATCTGAGAGGGAAGACCATAAGAACTTCCTATCAGATAACGGTGGGAACGATTAGTAGTTTGACTCTTCGCTGGCTGTTGAACGAGGTGGTGGAGCGCATACGGGAATGACCTGAGTATGTAACGGGCACATTAGGCTGTTCTTCTTTGGCTCCCTCCTTAGCCAATTGATCAGCTCTGTCGTTTCCGGGTACTCCACAGTGGGATGGTATCCACTGTATGGTGACCTTATGCTGACTGCTAAGTTCAGAAAGTAACCCGGTGCAATGAAGTCGATCCTCTTCCCGTTTTAAACCGTTTATAAAACTTCTCACGAGATAACAGCAATGCGTTTAAAGGCAGCACCGATTGGTTATTGTTTAACAAATGTATGCCAATGACAACAAACGTGGTCTTGGTGGAGATAACCAGAGTTCACTTTCCTGGTTTCACACAATGTATTGCTGAAGTAAATGGCCATCGAAACCGTACCAATTTCGGTTATGCACCTCCATGTGGATATTTATCTCACTTTAGTGATGTCTGTAAATCTGCAATCTTCACTAGACTGCAAGAAGATTTAGTTACACCAGGTGAAGCCAGAGCACTACGCACAAGGCCTAAGAAGAATAGTCAACAGACACGAAACTGGTGTCATCGACCGCTACACGAGTTAAGGAGATACTTGGGAGGTGATACCAGGCCTTGTGGATTGAATGGCTTGATATGCAGTGAGGATAATCTAACCAACAAACTAACAAACTAAATTAAACTAAACTAACTAACTAACTAAATAACTAACTAACTAACTAACTAACTAATTAACTAACTAACTAATCAACCAACTAACTACCTAAACCAACTAGCTACCTAAACTAACTAACTAGCTGGCTAACTAACTAACTAACTAACTAACTAACTAACTAACTAACTAACCAACCAGCCAACCAACTAATCAACCAACTAACTACCTAAACCAACTAGCTACCTAAACTAACTAACTAGCTGGCTAACTAACTCGTATTAAACGGTTGATAACCTTCTCTTCAAGTGCCCTATACTTTCAAACGCCAGAGAAAAGATACTACAGGTTACAGACACATTCAATTAATTCCCGGAACGGCTCACAAGCCCTGCAGGAACTTTGGCATCAACAACAAAAACAATGAATACATGTTCATGCGTTGAATTTTTATGTTGAACATGCATAAAACACTGGAAACGACAAGAATGAGTGGAAAGAGAGTGAGAGTGAGAGAGAGAGAGAGAGAGAGAGAGAGAGAGAGAGAGAGAGAGAGAGAGAGAGCGAGAGGTGGGATGCGGGGGAGGGGGGCTTTGATTATAAACAGGGTACAGCAAATCAACATATTGAAATATTGTAATGTGGTGGTTCTCAATCCTTTTTTTGGGGGGGGGGGGGCATTTACCCCTTCGCCATATGTTCAGAATGTCATCCGCCCCCCCCCCCGCCCCCCTTTCCTCGTATTTCCTCCCTATAAATTTCCCCCGTCCCTACACAGTATACGTAAAAATGGAAGCTATATTTAATAACACATAAGAGAACAAGTCTAGGCGTCTACATAAAACGTGATTAGCAGGTCTACTATTCATTGAAACATATTGATCGACACAGGAAATATCACATATATCATGATAGGTTTATCGAGAAGTACAGAACCGTAAAGTATGGAGGGAAAAAGCAATATCAAGTAATCAGTTCTTGCATTAACGCGATCTTGAAATAATCTTAATTCCCCCCCCACCCAGGAAACCCTAAAATTCCCCACTGGGGGGGGGGGGGGGGGGGGGAATCCCCACCTGTTGAGAACCACTGTTCTAATGGATATATATCTATATCTTCTTCTTCTTCTTCTTCTTCTTCTTCTTCTTCTTCTTCTTCTTCTTCTACTTCTTCTTCTTCTTCTTCTTCTTCTTCTTCTTCTCATGTTGTAGTGCAGCAAAGGCTCCCAAGTAACTTACGCCAGGAACTTTGTAGACTTCTTGTGATTGGTTGGATTTTGCAGCCAGTGTTCTATGGGATGCCAGCTTCGTGGCGATGGTGTTACGGACACAGTTCGTAATCCCGTTTACCCGCGTTCGAAACTCAGCTGTGGGCGATTTGACAGTAGATAGCATTGCATTGGTTTTTTTACGAAATGGTATGGGTGCCGGTTGTTCAGAAAGCAATGACAAACTAATGAACAAAAACTTGCCAAGAGATCACAGCGGCAAAAAATGCTGGTCTTGACTGCGACACCCTGTAAAGGACATGCAACTAACTTTAACTTTGTTCTATGGGGTGAGGTAGGTTGCTAGTCTTACGCCAACCCCCTTTAGTCGCCCCCTACGACATGTATGGCTGGTTACAGTGTCACTAACCGTAACTTCCTTTGTCACCTTTGTGAGTCCTGGCAACAAACGGGCTATTGTAAAATAATAGCCAAGATTAAGTAGGTGGTCAGAACATATCGAGGAATTATGGGTGCAACAGAGGTGATAAACCAATCATACACTAAAAAAATATGGAATACAGAACAATCGCGTAGAACACGATATCAAGAAAATTAAACATTGTAAAGTACATACGGACTGGATGATTTCAGTCTTGTGAGGACTAATTAAGTTCATTCCTTGTGAGGACTAAATGAGTTCAGTCCTTGTGAGGACTAAATAAGACCATTCTTTGTAGAGAAAGCAACTAACAACTGGGAGGCTACTGAATTTGGCAGGTCCTCATTAGGATCTATTCAACGCAACAAGGAAAATGTCAATTAGCGTGATCTCCCCCCCCCCCCCCCCCCCCCCCCTTTCCCATAAGATCCAGCCGTACCCGTCGAACATCGCGGTGAAAAATATAACCAGTCCTGTTTAGGGTTAATTCTACAGAGAGCAAATATAGAAAGAAATCCCGGGAAGGTTAACCCGGTCAACAAATGCCCGCAGAAGTCGGATGTGTCGGCCTGACGGCGCAAGAACGCAGCTCTGCTGTAAACAGGCACAATGCAGTCACATCCGAAAAAAAAATCCGGATGAACGCAGAAGAAGAAGAAGAAGAAGAAGAAGAAGAAGAAGAAGAAGAAGAAGAAGAAGAAGAAGAAGAAAGAAAATCAAAACTCACAAAAAAACCGAATCTCAATAATCAATCAATCAATCAATCAGGTGCCGTCTCCACAATGAAGGTTGGCTGTAATGAATCTCCTACACTGTCTGTCTCCCGCCTTGACTGTATATTCTGTCAGACTGATATTCGTCCATCTCTTGATGTTATCTTCCCACTTGTATCGTTGTCTACCTCTTGCTCGCTTGCCCTCAACCTTGCCCTCCAGTATAGTTTTTATAAGAGTGTTATATTCTTTTAACGTGGCCGAAATATGTCACCTGCCTCTTTTTTTTTCTTTCATCAAATCTCTTTGCATTCCCAGCTTTCCTAGAACCACTGTATTTGATTGTTTCGGAAAGCACGTTACTTATTCAATGTCCAGGCTTCCGCGTCATACAATAGTGAATAGTGTTGAATATACGTAACATTTAACAATTCTCATTTTTAATGCGTTGTTAATCTCTTTAAATGTGAATACTGATTTCATGCTGTTGAAAGCATTTTTGGCTATTCCTATTCTCTTTTTGCTTTCTATTTCACTTCAGCCATCATCTGTTATTTCATGTCCAAGATAGGAGAAACTTGTTACTTGTTCTAGTATCTCGCCGTTTATTGTGATGTTCATTGAAGACATTTCCTTTCCATTGATAATTTAAATTATCATAGTTTTTGCTTTCGTGTATCTAAGTCACATTCTGCACTATGTCTGTTTACTTGTTCCACTAGGTTTTGTAACTCTTGCTTGCTTTCTGCTAGTAACACGGTATCGTCGGCATATCAAAGATTGTTTACGATTCTTTCATTGAGGTTTAAGTCCAAGGCATTTCGACTTGTTTAATTCTTTCTGTGTATAGGTTGAAGAGGCCTGGGGACAACACGCATCCCTGCCGTACTCCTCTTTGTATCTCTATGGGAGACGAATAATTGACGCCACTTGTTCCCAGTACAGATTACTAATAAGTCTGATAACTCCTATGTCTTGAAGGCATGCAATCTCAATAATAACCAACGCTGAAGAAGCAGGTTGAACGAGGCAGATTCCTCTTCCCCCCCCCCCCCTACATACTAAATTCTAAAGCATCAAGCCTGAACACCATTCTTGAAGAAATATCTACTGTGGTAACTTGGCATAGAGGAAGTGAAGATCTGGAATAATATATCACATGAAAGACTCCCCCCCCCCCCCCACCCCCACCCTTCCACACCCTCTCTCATACACCTGCAGATCTGCTTTAATCACACAACCAAAAATGCCAGGAACACCGGAATGCAAATCACATAAAATAATGTGTTTAATACGTCACATTACCAAACTATTCTTTCGCGTTAATATAGAAAAGATAAGAAGTTAAGTACGGCCAGAAATTCAGTTTGTGTTTGCTTTAGATAACGGTAGGGGGACAAAAAAGAAAAGAATTCAATGTTTACTTTTCACTTTATCTATCCCCATAGAAAGATGTATACGGGAGCATAATGACATATCCAAATCTTAAAGTGCGTGTCCTTTGCATATAATTAGAGGAACTGAGGTAAAGCTGTGGAAATGTAAACAGTATACAATAACACAAAGTAATGCAGCTTTACATAACAGAATTACGAAACAATACAAGGACTTTGCGGCGACTAGCCTTCATCAGCACACAAATACATATACAAAACACAACATAAAGTCACGGAGATTACATTAAGGCATAAGGACGGGATGAGAAGAATAAAAAGATGAAACAATGAGAGCAATGAAGAGACAATGAACATTTGAAAAACAGATGTTGTACTTATCTCAGAATCCTTTGCAGAACATTTCAGTTACATACAGCTCCTTGAGACTGTTTGTGATTAACTAGCCATTTTTACCTTCAGTAGTTTGCCATTGCTTTCTGAACGGGAAATCAACGTTTGAGTCCAACCGGCAGATGTAAAACGAACCACTACCTCGCCATCAGTGTACAGAATGTTTAAGCATGATTGTGATAAAGCTTTCGGCAACCCAGACTTCTATAATTTTATTTATATATAGTATGCATTTCCTCGCACCAATTTCACTCTTCCACCCGAAGGCGTTGGCACAAGGTGGGGTGTTGGGTTTGGTGAGTGCCGCCCAACAATCGGCATTCGGTAGCTCAGTCCTTTCTGACTGTATGTGTCATTTTTTCAGGATATGAAACTTATCTTTTGTATGAAAGCTGGCTCTGTGGCGAAGGGGTTACGGGAGCAATCCCGCATACCGCGTTTGAAGCACAACTGAGGTCAATTTGACAGCAGACCACCTTGCCTTGGTTCTCATACAACGGTATATGTGCCGGTCGTTCATAAAGCACTGGCAAACTACTAAATGTTTCCTGTTAATTCTTCCTCTTTACATGCCCCAACAATCTTGACTGTCTACATATTCATATAATGTCTGTGATCAATTTGCCATGGCTTGTTTTAGATTGGTTCCATTCACTTTGACTCTTTGATGTTACAATTGGGATATACACGCTTTCTGTGTAATAGCTATTACTTCTGTTCTGTTGTTATTCGGACTAAGTCATTTGTTCCAACTTTCTGTTGCAATTATAATATCTATAACTTTTTGTAACTGAGTTCCAATTTCAGCTACAAAAATCATGTCATCGGCATAAGGAATATTCTAAGCTTGGTGCAAAATATTATTTCTTTAGAATTCCATAAATTTCCCAGTGCAATGAAAACTCATCTTGATTGTTATTATATTTCTAAAACATCTCTATCTGGTTGAGTTGAGTTGAGTCAAGAACCGACATCACTGCACTCAGGACATTCCCATACGTGCTGGTTCTTCAACTTTGTCTTTACAAAATTTCCCCAAAGAACTTTCCTGCTATGGGTATGTAATGTAATAAGGCCATGACATTTTGTATGCGGTAAGCCTTGATGCGCGAAGGAATAGGTATCCAATCTTTACCTTACTTAGCCCTACATTGAATCCTCATTCGACCGTGCTTATCATTATCAGCGCAGTTTTGTCTGCATTGCTACCTAAATATGTTTTGTGATTCCACATAGAATTATCATAGTACACTATGCAGTATTAAACGCAATATTTTCATATATGTTAGCGCAACCCAACAATCACTAATTGGAAACTGGCTTTATACACTCAAACGTTGTGCTGAACTCTAGCCAGTTTTTATGGACTTAAAATAAACCGAAACGAAATGTAAAACGAAACCACGTTATGGTCGTTGATTGATAGTGATAGATATCGTATATGTCCACACGCGAGCCGCATGTTTACTATGTTTGTTGTTGCTGAATTCGTGCGAACATAATTCTCTTTGGTTATTACCTGAAATTTTCAACATGAAGTTCGCTTACCAGGTAAGTTATTGTTAATTGACTAAAAGTAGTAAAAGTAAATTAAAGTTGACTAGGAGTAAAGATAAAGTTGAGTTGAGTTTGAGAAATTGTTGATGATTGATTGTAATATTTAGCACATATAGAAAATATTTACAAATTGGGTTTTTACTTATGAAACCATGACATTTGGATACAGATTGACAAGACGAATCCAACGGTACCTGAATGAAGACCGTGCATTAATTCTAAACGGAGCTATTATTATTTTTGTGTCGTGATCTACAAACAGGAAGTGCAAAGGAATCGTGAGTAAATGGGGCGGTTCTGAACGCGGCCCAATAAACTGGGAGCTGAGAAATTCTGCCTTCTATTACTGTGGCTTATTAATTTTTAAACGGACAACATAGTACCTGTAACAAGACCCCCGGGGCTTGGACAGGTATGTTACTATAGTTAATATCCCCAGCCTTTGCTCCGACCACCCCAATAGGACTTTACATCTACAAGGCCCCACACAAGCCGGGACAGCTGACCTTCCCCTCCCCACTTATGGATTCCTACCCACAGGGGGCTCGGACAAGACAACAGTCATACTAGTACTCAAAGCCATGGCTAACAAAGCAAAATTTAATTTCTGAATACGTCAACTATAACTCAGAGAGGGATGGCTGAAAAGCCTGGATAGAAGACAATATGTACACTGGCTGCTAGAGAACAGCGAGAAGATCTACAGATGATCAGTCATCATCATGGAGCATGTGACTTCAGTTCGTGCTGTCGTCCCGTCGTGGTTAACGACTCACCCGAGGAACCTCCAGTGCAAAGGAACTCCAAGGCGTAGACCCTTCCAGAGTTCTCTCCTCCCACTGTGATTAAGATCTCGGACTGGTCAGGCGTATGTCTGATACTGGACTGACACTTCACCAAAGTTCGCTGGTCATCCCTCGATGACGTAATAACTCACAAGTTCCACTCCGCTGATGACGTCTGGGCCGACCCTAGAATTCTAGATGTCCCCCAACTGAAGAAAAGTACTGTAGCACAATACACTAGTATCTAAGAGCCTGGTTGCTCTTTGGCATCTCAAGTTCATGGGATGAACTTATCTGCAATCTATAACTGGAGCGCTGGCTCCATATAACCACAATGTCAATTGAATGCTCCAACAGGTGAATGTAAGAACTCAACATATTCACATGTCTCTATTCTACACAGTTCTGTAGGTATCTACTACCTTCACATCTTACACGGTCATTGTCCACCAACACCTAGGAATGGGGTAGATCCCTACCCAAACAAGAATGTCACTCCGGTGTTCACAAGACTAGCAAATCACTGTTGTAGGTCACTTGACCAAGTTCAGGCTTCAGTACGGATCACAACTGTAGATTCACACCGTAGTTAACATGAATTATACAATGTGTCCCATTACGACCCAGCCGGGCCGGAAACATAATGAACTGGCCATTGTCGTGACTTGTAAACAGAGTTCACTCTCATCAACACAACTGGAACTCATTTCCTTGAGAGTTCACAGGTCACCACTGAGTTATCTTAGAACTGCACCAGTACCTTACCGGTGTGAATCAAGAGACGCTTCAGTCCTAGACCCTACCTGGATCGGTTGACTAAATCTTCGTCGGACTCGTCACGGTGGTCTTAGCTTAGACCCACCGTATCATTCTAAACTCAGATTCTCTCATGTGTTGACTTTGGCAAATTCAGTTGACAGCTCCCAATATTGCCTCAAACATCACCTTGACTGGCACTGGAAGTGAGCTGGTCCCATTGAGTTATGGTATAACTCATGAATCTCCATCATATAACAGATCCTGAAACATGGAGGTTGGTGTGAATACTCAGCTACAACTAGGACTAACCTGCATCTCAACCTTCACACATGCATCAGAGTAATATACATATATGATATATGTTCTATGAGATCATCAACATCATAGATCAATTCTTAACTACAAGGTACAGGCATGAGGGTGCAAGAGAAAGCAATAGTACGCAAGTGTATAGTCAAGTAACTCGTCTGGGCAACAGATAGCCTGATAGCACCAGAGTAGATTGTTTGACTCTGTCAAAGTATCCTCTACCTGGTGTCATTCCAATCCTCCACTTCTCTTCCAACCACAACCTTAAAATACACCTACTTATCTTTCAGTGTAGCGGTTACTTTATCTAGGAGGTGTTCAGCCGGACATATCACTTAACCCATTGATCAAATAATTCAACATAACTCATTAATGACTATCTAATATTAATAAATTATATACATCATAATTCATTAACATAGCATTAACAAATTATACATCATGAATTGTTAAACTTAACTAACAAACTCATAAACAAAGCAACAGGTTTGACCTTTATTAGTTGTCCTTCACCCATGACGGTCAAGTCTGTGCAGGTCTATCACAGATATGGTGGCAATCCGCCGAGTAATCTTCCCCACAGCTGCTGTGGCAAAAGAAAACAAATAGAAAAAAAAACAACGATTTTGACCCTTTCACAAAGTATGACCTACCTACACACTCACACAACTGTTGGTTACACTGACGCCAAGGGAGATTAACACTGCCGCTGTCTAACTCAAGGACAGATAACTACTGCCAGTTTATATATATACACATGCACACACAGATACATATGTCTCCATGTCATACTGTGATGACGTCAGACCGTGAATGCTCTTTGTCAACGCAAGGCGGAGATCCATTTTGACTAGAGAATTCGCCATACAAAGTTGCCCAAAAATAATTGATCCCAACCGTGTAGATTGATGAAAAATTACATATAAATACCACAATGGGTGCTGAATGCAAACAAGCATTCATTATCATTTCGTTGCTCTGAATAATCCATAAGAATATTAAATGATCATCGCTGTATTATGACGTGGAAAACCGCTATTTTCCCGCCATTGAAATTTCACATTACGGCATCATAGCATGCGATCTTAATGATTTCAGTTTGGGATGTCCCCTCCGACTTAACAAGTTGAAAATTACACAATATGCGTAAAAATGGACGCTTATTGAATTATTCATACTAAATCAATTCGCAACGTCTATATAAAACAAAATTTATGAGTCAACTTACATCTTAAAAAGACAGTCTCTTTATCTCCGTAAGACGAAAAATTTGAGAAGCCAAGATGTATAGATTTGTAGACTATGGAGGGAACTACAATACTCAGAAAACGGTTTCTGTTTTAATGCGATCTTGAAATAATCGGGAAATTTAACGTCATGAGTACTCTAAATATCCTTAAATTGGAGACACAAAAACAAGAAACTGAAAGTTACCACAAACAAATCTCCGTTAAAATTTGGCACACCTAAAATGTAGTGCCTAACTATAGCAATTAGTATAATCTTAGCGCCACCATTTTGAATTTTGAGTTATGATTGCGCTATTTCTTTTTCATGGCTGTGCTGAATATTTTCTCCCGAACACAGTAAAAGTAGATAAATGTTGAAACTCTTCAAATGTATGTAAAATTTAATGCAGAATTCAAAAATGCATTAAACAGTAACCAGAGATAAACAGAGACAGGAGTTAAAAACAAAATTAGCTCACCGAACAACAAAACAAAACGTAAATAACTTCAAGAGAATAAAGTTATCAACAACAAACACTTGCAGCCTAGCAGATGGACAACTCCTGCAATTATTAGAGTGGTTTCCTGTGAGCCATGTTGTTTTTGAATACATGCGGTCAGAAGCAAGCGTGTGTACAAACCGGAAGTCACTGGATGGTCGATTAAAATTTTCAGCGAAAAACGCTTCACGTTACATATAAGATTGAAACAATAGGCATACAAATTGTAGGGAAGCTTTAAAAATGGAAAGGGGGAGCAGACACCACGGATGCAACTAAAACAAGCAAAAAAGGTGGACATTTCATAAAATTAATATTTAATTAATATAAATGGGCAGCTGCAGTTCCACATGGGCGAATGGGTAAGAACGCGTGTTCTTAAACATCCGGTGTGCTGATGCCGAGGTTAGTGGTTCAACCCCTATACCGGTCGCTGGCTGTTGAACGAGGGGACCGAGCACGTATGGGAATGTCCTGAGTGCAGTGATGTTGGTTCTTAACTCAACTCAACTCAACCCCTACACCGGACAACTGGACTAAAATGTTGACCTGTCGTCCTTGGCTTGGGGACGTTAATTACAAGTACCTCTGAAGTCGGAGTGAGTTCGCCTGATGGCGAGGCCACTGTAAATAGGGAAAGCTAATTTACACGCAAAATTCAGTTCATCACTACTATAAATATTGAGTTCAAAGCGAGCGAGCGCAAAAAAAAAAATGGGCAGCTATTTTTAACTGTTACTTAGGTCACAGCACATCCTATCAAAATTTCTTAAAAGTAGAGTGGATTTTTCTCTGAGACTCTTTTGCTTTGTGCGATGCTTTCGGCAGGCCGTTCTGCGGAAAGAGACAGCCATATGGGGTAAAACCCGGTGCAATGAAGTCGATCCTCTCGACCTCCTATTGAAAGAGGAATGTGACCTTTACAAGCAAAAACAAAAAAAATTTTGCCACATGCAAACAACCAAAAAGGCACTGCTGCGGCCACACAGGTGGAATAACGCAGACCCATGTGAAACTAAAGTATTAAGCAAAATGCAAGAAGTATTCCACCAAACAAATACAAGTAAAATTTTGAAAACTTGCATCTTTCCTGTGACAGCATAGAGATGAGAATCATGGAGCATTTTACACTCACAAAAGAAGAACAAAGAAATAAGACTTTTGAACATAAATGTTGCGGAAACATCTGAGAATACAGTGGACGAGTAGAAAAATAATGACATTTTACAAGATCTGAACATCTTATAAACAGCATCATATCTCATAAACTGAAATACTTGGCCATATTGTCACAGTGGTTTAGAGAGATCAGCGATGAAAGTACATGAAGGGGTTGACCAACATGACAGTCAACAAAGGACATTGAAGACACATATAATCATTGGCTGTTGAAATTTGCAGAGGCAGCTGAAATACACACATGTAAACCCCAACTGTGTAAATAAAAAGCCATCATAGTCCCTTTAAAATGGTAACACTGGCAGTAAAACGTATCGCAATGTTTTATGCATTTCAGCTGTAATGATTCATTAAGATCCTGTAATATATTTTGCGTTAAATTTGTAGTAGTCAGTTAATTGCATATCCTTTACAGGATGTTGCAGTCAACCCCGGCATTTTTTGGCTGTTTGTGATTCCTGGACAAGTTTACGTTCAGTAGTTTGCCATTGAAAACTTTTATAAAAACCAGTGCAAAGGGGTCTGCTGCCAAATCACCCGCAGCTGTGTTTCGAATGCGGGGTTATGAACTGGGACCGCAACCCTTTTGCCACAGAGCTGTAAGTGTGCAGTGAAATAGCCTGACAGTAATTTGTACAATATTGTTTGTCTTCATTATTCAAATCGACTATTAACATTGAACCATCAATTTTATTCTAGTTTTCAAATCTGCTTGGCTCAGTTTATCGGAAAGGAAACATCACTTTCACGCCTGATGGAAACAGCGTCATTAGCCCAGTAGGCAATCGCATTTCAATATTTGATCTGAGGAGGTAAGTTTAGTTTTTGTTGGATGTTTCTTAATCTTCTTGACATGCCTTGCTGATCATTCTTCTTTTGCCCTTTATGTCACATTCGGGGCATAGGCCATCAACCTACTCATGCCAAGTCATCCTATTTTTTTCTATCTCCAGCAGTTTACTCCATCATAATCATGTGCCATGACAAGCGTGGGTGGTCATGTTTTGCCATCTCACACGATTATCAGAGTCGTGGGTCAGCTCTGTTCTTGTCTAGACCATACCATGTAGCCAAATCATCCAGATATTTACTTTTCTACCTTCCCCAAAAATATACATTTTTTGGACATGTCTAACTTTAGCCCTTTGATTTTGTTACTGTACATTTCAAGGTGATCTAATACTTACATGTTACAATAATGCTATTTGAGCAAAGGTGTTACTACTTTTTGGGTCATGATCACTCATGTCAGCTTCTGACAGGCATCTGAAGAAGTAGACCACCAGTAGATTTTAGTGTTTGCTTCTGATGTGTCATGTAATGCTTCGGACATCTGTTGCTAAGGGGTTAATGAAACACAGTTTGATCATTCCTGGTCATACTGAGTTGAGTATTTGAAATCACCCACGGGGTAACTTGATTGCTTTGCGTTGATTTCAATGTTCCTGTAAAGAACAATCAACTAACTTTAACAAATTCCTGTATATTTTTTTTTTTAAAGTTAGTTGCATATACTTTACAGGATGTCACAGTTAACCCCAGCAATTTTTGACTCTTTGTGATTTCTTGGCAAGTTTAAGTTCAATAGTTTGTGTGTTTCGACTGCAGTATGCAAGATTCGAATTGCGTTTGTAAAACCTTTGTCACAGCGACGGCTCTCTCTTCTACATTACTGTTTAGTAATGCTATCTCAGTGAGCAAGTCCTACAATAGGCAAATGAAAGCCACAAACTGATTACTTCTTTTCGTTCATCCGGAGTGTTTTTTCAGGTGTGATTGCGGTGTGTCTGTTATGCGCCCTTGGGCCGAAACCCGTAGGCCAACACATCCGACAATAGCGTGCTTTTTTGACCAGGTAGCATTCCTGGGAGACTCTCACTTTTGTGGTGCCATCTACACCCTGCTGGCCAAGGTTGAACGGTCGAAGACAACGGTCATCCCTCAAAGGAAGGCAGGGACAGTCCATAGTATTTTCCGCCATCCAAGGTTGCTTTTATAGTTGCAGGGCCGACACATAGCGCCCTGGATCTGGGCTCACCGAGGGAAATCGTCACGTCCTGCTCATGGCTGTTTTAAATCCTCACTTCAATATATTGGTCATTTCGTTTGCCCCGGGCCATTCCTGCACAAACCAGACAGGTTTGCAGACGGCATCCACTCAGCGTGTTTTCGAACATGTGCTTGTCGTTGCGCCCATCAGAGCTGTTCCAGGCACGACAGACATTCCGAAAACTACCTAGTCAGAGCTGTTCCGAACAAGAGTGGCATTCGGAAACTAGGGAGTCAGAGCTGTTCTTAGCACGAGAGACATTCGGACGAGACATTTCACTCGGACGTAATTGCGTAGTGTTGTCATATATTCTGAAGGGAGTGGGAAATCACTGTGGTGCATGCCCCATTTCTAATCAAAGAAGTTGGGCCCCATCCTCTTCTGTCTTCAATAACCCCAGAATATGACCCTCGAGTTACCTGCAGGCCTCGTCTTATTTAATTTAGTCTAGGAGATATAGATTATGGCCCTGGTGAGAATAAAATATACTAACTGGGTTTCTGCCCCTTTTCCAAGAATACTTTTAGCTCTTGAGCCCCCCCCTTTTTGTTTATCAAATCTGAGGAAAGTCTGGAGAATTCTCTCAGCCTGATTTATATTAAGAAAGCATGGATCTTGAGCAGTTGATAGACCTTGAGTCTCTCCCAATTTAATATTCCTTCATGAGTTAATTTGTTTTTAAACAATTAAACACATAACCAATCACAATAGATCTTGACAACTTGGTGTACACACATAAGATGGTGAATCACAGATAGGTTGAGCTAATAACCAACATAAGATCAGTGACTGTTAATTATTTATTGAATGGGCCTGTGTCTTCTGGCCTGGTAAATACACTTTCTCTTGTGGGTTGCACAAGATAAATTAGAAAAATGCATATAGGACCAATGTCACAGACCATCAACAAACAAGCATCAATACATGAGATGTCAATAAGAGTGGAAACATGGTATACATTTGAATGTTGTACATGTTAAGTGTGAAGATGATGAATCTACATTTAGGTATCAGTTCTTGAAAACTGAGTGTTGTGTGTTTTCTTTTAAGATAGAGATAACCTTATGATTTGGAGGATTAGGATAGGCCTGGGTCCATTGACTGATAGATCCACTTCAGGTCTGCCCGTGTAGCTCCTCTGAAGGCCTCCCCATACTCTGCTCATGGCCAAGTCATCCTCCATCTCAAGTGCGGTTCATCTCTTTCTCTCTGTGGTCTGGTTTGGTTGTTGGCCAGTTGGATGCCCATTGGTTGCCAATGGGTTGCCACCAAGATTTCACTGTGTAAGATTCACATAAACATATACAATCCTACCAGTACAATATTCTAGAAGTAGGTCAGAAAAAAACCTAACTTGCTGAAGTAGGAACTAGTTCTCCCCCCTCCCTCTCTTCTTTTCTCTAATCTAGTGTTGGGTTAATTTGGGGTGGTCAGAGTTTATCACACTGTGTACGCCTTGTCTCAGTTGGTTCCTGCTGTATGTAAGTTCTCATTGGACCTGGGGTCAGTGAGACGTGTACAGTAAGACAGTGACAAGAGTGAGGAGGTGTCAAGATGCATGTAAATAAATGACATACATTTATAACATTTCTATCACTCAATTGGGTTTGTAGTGTGTATAAATGATTCTCTGTGTTTTCCCAATTAACCAACTTCTTCTTCTTCTTTGTATAATAACTCCTTTCCCATTATCTGTTGTTGTTGTGTTGGGTGGTGTTGAGTGTTGGGTGGTGTGGGGTTGTGTTTTTAAGTTGTGTTGAGTAATGAGTTAAGTCAACTTCTGGTGGTGGAGTTCCGCGAAGCACAACTTTTCTGATGTAATGCAGTTCATAAGTGCCCTTATCTAATTAAATTTTGACACAAATATAAATATTTATTCCATCAAACCCTATTTATTCAATAGATGAAGGAGAAAGGGAAGATTTGATTTCTCTTTCAGCTTTCTAAATTGAAAATAGACATAGATAAGTCTGTTTTAAACGAGGCACTTGTCTAGTACACGAACTGTCTTATGAGCTGTAGATAGTGATAGCATTTTTAACAGTGTTTCTGCTGAAATGCACAAGATTGCTTTAGAATCATCACTTCGTACAGTTGTCTAGAATAGAATGTAGTAGTATTATGCACTTCTTAAAGTTAATAATTATCTTTAAGAATATCAGAGATTGCAGTATTCGAAGAGAGTAGTAGATTGTCAGTTAGCCCGGGAATCGGCTCTGCTTCATCAGAATCTACAGTCGAGCATTTTTCACTTCAGAGGTTTTAATTTATAATAATACATTTCAATTGACATTACAAACACTGAATACCCTTCCTTGGCACTTGATACATCTGGTCATCAGTTCAATCAAAGGAGTAACAAGCTTACCTGGGATCCAGACATTCTGCCGTCCCTATTTGAAAATCGGTCACACTAGCTTTCACGTCTGTTCATCAGGGCAGTTTGCAGTAAGAAGTGCGCGATTAACATATTCTACGCAGGTTTTCGAATAGAGGCGTTGTCACGTGTCTCTGTTTATCCAATGATCTCCTGAGTTTGGGCTGATGAAATGTTTCCTAGAATTGACGTCATCTGTCACTTGTTCCAGTTTCAGTTTTGATGTTGCGTTACTTTTTAAGGTTTGGTTTCAGTTTGCGTTGGTATAGTCCATTGTTTTATATTGTCCCCTCTTCCTGGCTTGCATTCTTGTCAACTGAATAATGGTGGTTAGCGGTTATGCCACAAGTGTCAATTTTTAGTTTGCCACCCGTAGGACGACATTTCCGGCTTCCGGCGGGCATTTTTTAAAAATGAGGTTAGCCTTCCTCTGGTTTCGAGGCATGTTAGACTGTTGTGATGTCGCCAACATCTCAGCAGGTCAAGATAGAACGATCAACGACATCGCGGTCGGCCCTCAAGAGAAGGCAGGGGCAGACCATGGGCATTCCCTCGCTATCCAAGGAGGCTTCCATAATTTCAGAGCCGGCACATATTGCTCTGTGCCTGGGCTCACCCGAGGAGTTGCCACGTCCTGCTCATGGCTGCTTTAGTTCCTCCCTTCCCTGTGTTGGGCATCTCGCTTGCCATCGATCGCTCAAGCACACACCAGGGCAGTCAGACTGCGAGCGACATCCACTCGGTACGCTTTTGACTTCAGACCACGCAATAGGTTCGCTCGCCGTGCGTTCCATTTCGCGTCATTGAGACGTTCTTCCACTTTTGTCTACACTCTCTATGAGTTAGATACAGACAGTTTTTGTAACCATTTCCTTCGACTGGAGCACTTTTCTGACTTTTTGTACTCGCTCACGAGGTAGGCTACATGTGCTGCTGGCTCAACACCTTACCTTCGTGGAGCATTGAACGAGAAACGGCCTGGCCCTCTCATCCGGGAATCTCTCATATCCCCCAGCTGAGAGCCTTCGAACATGTATCAGACCTGAGCATGTAGCTTGCTCAGTAGCACGCCTCTATTTTTCGGGTGGTGGGTATCGGCCCCGCTCTCAGATCCAAGGGTTTGTGGCTTAGTGGCGTTCAGCCACAGCCCTCGACAGGGAGCCTTAAGAGTTTTGTCCGGACCAAGAACTTCTGCCTTTGTGCACCTGATTTAAATTTTTGACTGCTATCCTCAGTCTATCTGCAGAGCAGCAGGTTGTGTCTCTCTTAGTCTGGTCCCTATCCCATAAGCTGTCCGATGTGTAGTTTTTCATCCAGGCAGGCAAATGGGGTCGATGGGACACGCAAGCTCCCCCACCACGTCAAGGTGGAGACACATCGGGGGAGACAAACTGATTAGAGAAATTGGACGTAGACGGTCAAATTTTTTTGGGCACATTATGAGAAAAAAATAAACCAGAGAATTTTGTGACAACTGGCAAGATTGAGGGGGAAAGAAAAAGGGAAGGCAGAGAAGTAAATATCTGGATGACTTGACCACATGGCATGGTCGGGATAAGAACACAGAGCTGATCCACGACTCTGGTGATCGTGTGAGATGGTGAAACATGACCGCCCACGCTTACCGGCATGGCACATGATGATGATGAATACTATCTGAGCTAAGGTAGTTTTACTTTTTGGGTCATGACACTGATGTTTGCTGCTGACCAGGCATTCGAAGAAGATGACCTCCAGTAGATTTTCATGAGCCAGTTTTTGATGTATGTAAGTTAATGCTGTTCAGTAAACTAGACATTACAAATGTAGTTTCATAATCTCCCCAGCCACAAATCCCAGACACTTCCAATTGAAACCAGAGTCAACATCACATGCACCGCCTTGTCACCCGATGGTCACACAGCCATACTTGTCACAGAAGGTAATAATGGGATGCTTGTAGTGCGTGTCAGTGATTGTGTGTGTGCAAAATGTGGGTGTCGTTCATCTACCTCAGTGACTCTTACAATCTCACATCATACAAGAGTTTTGTACACCATCAGGTATCATCACAGTTATTATGGTCACTCCTCTCTCGGTTAGCTAGACTAGTGTCTCTTTCCGGGGTGGCTCATGGGAAAGTGAGAAAAGTGTTTGTCAGCATGACAGCTGACCAAGCAGCATCAGTATCTCTGCATCTCTTTCCACTGAAGTAATATTAGTGTCATTTTCCCACATATCATAATGGGTGTCTATAAACAGTGGAACTGTGAAACCCGGTCTTATAATTATTTCATTATTTACTATTACGCCTTGAAAGTTAAGGTAATCACATATCAATTAATGCTGTAGAGGTGTAAGTAATAAAATTTGCTATTTTTTTTCCTTGCTCTTTCCTCCTCGGAAGCCATGGTAGCATAGTGGCTAGCCTCTCACCTGTCGGCCAGGTGGTCTTGAGTTCGATCCATATCGTGATGGATTCACATTTTTAATATTGAACTCAGTTCTCAGGTTGGCCTACATTGTGTACCAGAAAATGACTGGAGAAATAAAGACAGCCAGTGTGATATTGACTATATTGCTCTCAGAGCTATATTCAGAGCCTTTCAATTGGCACATCCAACTTCTCCTTAGCATTTCTTGACCAGATAAGCCTGCTTAGATAGTTATAGGACACCCTACTGTCTCAATTTAGTGACGTCGTCTGTGTCTGTTCTGTCAACAGGGGTGCACCCCACCTAGAAAATCCCAAACAGTGGCATGCAAGGTCTTGCTTTAATCTGTTGAGCTTCCTACTCATCATTGATGTACCCTTAAGGACCAGCAGAGTGCAATCTGTAGATGCATTTGAAAGTCAGTGAGTAGTTTGATCCCCTAGTATGGTACTACCATCTCACAAAGTATAATGTTCTGTTTCTGGGATGAGAGCCTTGGTTAGCGGCTATTTCCATTGGTGTTCACAGGATCAGAGCCTTGGTTAGTGACTATTTCCATTGGTGTTCACAGGATCAGAGCCTTGGTTAGTGACTATTTCCATTGGGGTCCATGGGATCAGAGCCTTGGTTAGTGACTATTTATTTCCATTGGTGTTCACGGAATCAGCATGTTTCAGGCAGAGCACCAGCCATGGATGCATATGAAGAGTAGCATTTTGTTTCCCTGTCATGTGGAACATGTCTCATTTTGATATAAGGGAAAGTCAAAAGAAATAAAATCAAGCACAGAACTTTAGAATATTTAACTGTAACATCAAACCAGCACAGCAGGTCCTCATGGCTGAATGGGTAAGAACGCGTGTTCTTAAACATTCGTTGTGCTGATGCCGAGGTAAGTGGTTCAGCCCCTATGCTGGACTAAAATCTTGACTTGGGGACGTAAATTACCTCAGAAGTTGGAGTGGGTTCACCTGATGGTGAGGGACACAAGTAATAGGGAAAGCTAATCCATACAAAGCTAATTCACACACAATTCAGTTTATTGGACTAGAAGTAGTAGCACATGTACGGACTATGCTTGGGTTCAAAGCCAGCAAATGCCGCCCCCCCCCCCCCCCCCAAATGAGTTGGTGAATGCACAGAATAGAACTGAAATGGTATGACAGAATCACCAGTGAAGAGCTCTTGGAGAGAAGCAGGCAGATTCCAATGAACTAAGAGATGAGAAAAAGATACTAATACTGGATAAAGGAACACATTGAAAAAATGTATTCATGGTCGCGGTTCCAACTTCACACCATAATGCTTCGTTCTTGTGCCAGTGTATTTCACACAAAACACTCCTCTTTGTCCCATGTGAGAAGAGGAACAGACAGCAGTTCCAACAGCACACCACAGGCATACATGCAAAGGGCCGCTGCCAGAATGCCAACAACAATCGGACACAAAATCTGTTCATAGTGTAACTATAAAGCCCTTCCTTCTAGAACCCAGAAAATGTGGTTAAATTATTTGGTGCCAATTTTATAAGACTGGGTCAACCCCAGAGTCTCACTGGTTCAGGGGAAAATCCAGAGACTACTGAGAATGGAACACGGACAACAGAACTGGTAAGCAAGCACATGGACCACTATGCTGTTGTGGCTGATATGATTAATAGATACAAATGTTGTTCATTGTGATGCTACTTTTATTCACGCTTACTTTCCTGCGGGAATTCTCCTCATTACAATAATGTTATTTTTCTGTGTTTAGAAGGTGAAGGTTTCCTCGTTAGCCTTGTGAGCCACAGTGTCTTGGGTAGCCACAATTTTCACAAAGAGGTTCATCAGGTGAAGTTTTCTCCAGACGGCAGGTAGGTACTTGACTGTGACACTTCTCATTTGTGTTGACCTTTTTCTGTGATACATCTCATTTGTGTTCTCCTTTTTCTGTGAAATATCTCATTTGTGTTCACCTTTTCCTCATACACATCTTATTTGTATTGACCTTTTTCTGTGAAACTTCTCATTTGTGTTGCCATTTTCTGTGATACATTTCATTTGTGTTGACCTTTTTCTGTGAAATATCTCATTTGTGTTGACCTTTTCCTCATACACAGCTCATTTGTGTTGACCTTTTCCTCATACACATCTCATTTGTGTTGACCATTTTCTGTGATACATCTCATTTGCGTTGACCTTTTTCTGTGAAATATCTCATTTGTGTTGACCTTTTCCTCATACACATCTCATTTGTGTTGACCATTTTCTGTGATACATCTCATTTGCGTTGACCTTTTTCTGTTAAATATCTCATTTGTGTTGACCTTTTTCTGTGATACATCTCATTTGTGTTGACTTTTTTCTGTTAAATATCTCATTTGTGTTGACCTTTTTCTGTGATACATCTCATTTGTGTTGACCTTTTTCTGTTAAATATCTCATTTGTGTTGACCTTTTTCTGTGATACATCTCATTTGTGTTGACCTTTTTCTGTTAAATATCTCATTTGTGTTGACCTTTTCCTCATACACATCTCATTTATGTTGTCCTTTTTCTGTGAAATATCTCATTTGTGTTGACCTTTTCCTCATACACATCTCATTTGTGTTGACCTTTTTCTGTGATAATCTCATTTGCGTTGACCTTTTTCTGTTAAATATCTCATTTGTGTTGACCTTTTTCTGTGATACATCTCATTTGTGTTGACCTTTTTCTGTGATACATCTCATTTGTGTTGACCTTTTTCTGTTAAATATCTCATTTGTGTTGACCTTTTTCTGTGATACATCTCATTTGTGTTGACCTTTTTCTGTTAAATATCTCATTTGTGTTGACCTTTTCCTCATACACATCTCATTTGTGTTGTCCTTTTTATGTGAAAAATCTAATTTGTGTTGACCTTTTTCAATTGCACATCTTGTTTGTATTGACCTTTTTCCTTGTTCACATCTCATTTGTGTTGACCTTTTTCTGTTACATAACTTGCTCATGTGTGCTTTTATCTACAGTAAGTTTGCAGTGCTTCGAGACACAGTGGTGCAGGTTTTTTATGCTCCAGGCAGGACCAGAGAGTTCAACCCATTTGTTTTATATAAAACCTTTCCTGGCCACGTAGATGATACTGTGTCAGTTGACTGGACCTCGGACTCTAGGTTTGTACCCGGCACATTTCTGGTGTCTCACAGACAGTTATGTGTATAAAATATTATGTGTTATTATACTGTTTCTTCCTTTCTATTTTAAGGGAAGATGGTAGTTTTTTTGTAGTTTCTTTTTCTTCTTTAAATCATAGGTGGCAGTCGGACATTTGTCCTGGTAATTGACAAATTCTTGCTAATATTATATATTTGACGAGATGCAGCGAAATATACCAGGCAATAAATCAAGCAATTTATTGCTTGTGTCTTCGTTATTCAAATTCACTACGGGAAAACATTGTTTTATATTAAATATTTGTTGAAAATCTGTTTAAGCTAGCATTTAAGGTCAGTCTATCTAGGTTGACAGAGTTGCTATTATTAATTTGTCATATTTCTCCCTGGCAGAGGTGAAGACAAATTATGATATTGGCAGGAGATAAGGAAAAATATACAATCTTAGACAAATTATGATATTGGCAGGAGATGAGGAAAACATAAATCTTCAGATTTCTCACATGCCATAACAAGCTGAAATACCATTTGTTCAAGAAACTAAAGAATAGTGAAACTTATGAATGTAACTGTGTAAATGGTAAAATGTTGGCTCTTCATTTGCTGAACAGAGAATACTATTTTGGCCTACGCCTGCTCCATTTGAGAGCAAACTCTGAGGGTTGGTGTCATTGCACCAGGTGCACAAACTCTGTAGCTCTATTGACACACACACACCCCCCCCCCCCCCCCCCCCCCCAGGGTTCTTAAAAAAACAGCGTTTGTGAGATGAATGGTGATAAAAATGGACCCTCAACCTTGAGAACATGAGGCAGATCACTTGACCACTTCGCTATGGAGACACCCAATACTCTACAGAGATGTCAACAAGCTGATGTTGACCACTGCTTTCTTTAAATATGTTCAGGTTAACACTTGAAGCTGTATAAGGAATGAAGAAATGCATGCACTAAAGTTTTACTAATTTAACCTTTGTTGTGGGATAACTTAGTGAATTTGAATTTTACATACTTACAAAAACATTGAAAATGTGAAATGATTATCTTGTTTTTATACTGAACTGTGTTCTTTTAATTTTATTCTCTGTTCACATAGAGTTTTGTGCACTGGATCCAAAGACCGGCGGACACGTGTCATTGCAGCACAGAGGTTAAAAAATTTAAATATCTATGATTTAGGAGGCCTTCGTGATACTGTTGTCGGGGCCTTCTTCGAACACAATTCGCTGGATGTATCCTTTGTTGTATGCACATTTGTGCCAATCAGGCATTGCTGCATAGATTAATATCACCACTGCGATAGTTTGAATTCCTACAGTTAGTTACACCTATCACATACATCATCATCATCATCTTCATATACCATGCTGGAGGTCAGCTTTGTCGAATGGATAAGAACATGCATTCTTAAAAATCCGATGTGCTGATGCCGGGGTAAGGGGTTCAACCCCTACACCAGACAATCAGATTAAAATGTTGACTTCTTGTCCTTGATTTGAGGACGCAAATTACAAGTACCTCTGAAGTCGGAGTGGGTGTGCCTGATGGAGTGGGGCACTGGTAATGATGAAAGCTAATCCACACGCAAAATCAGTTCAGTGCTACCAGAAGTAGTATGTTTGGACTATGATTGAATAGCGAGCAAGCGCTTAAAAAATACACCATGCCATTTCAAGATGTGATAGATAATTTACTCGCAGCAGAGGACTGCCATTTGGCTTATGATGGAGATAAATATCAGAAGATTTATCGGGTGATGTTCTGCACAAGGCAGGCCACTAGATGATGATGATTAGCACCAGAAAATGTTCTTCTGGGGGGGACTGATGTGAGAAAACTTGCCGATGTTGACGTTGTATTCCGTTCCCATATAGGACTCCCAGAAATGCTGTCAACAATGGCAGGACCACTTGGAGAAATCTGTTCAGTCCCGGGGAGTAGAGTTTCAAGTCTCCAGATGGGTAATTGTGTTTTTATCTGCCAAAGGTCTGATTTTTAGCATACCTTCTTCACTTTCTGTTCTGTTACAATTCCTCTTCTATCTCTTGTTGTTATTGTTACTTCTAGCAGAGGTATAACAGTTCTGGCAGGAAAATTGTTTTCAATGGTGCTGACTCCATTAAATTAGGTCTAGTTAGTTAGCTGACAGATCATCCTCATTGCACATCGAACCATTCAATCCATAAGTGCTCGAATCCCCTTCTCAGTAAATCCCTCAGCGTGTAGCGGCTCATGGCACCAGTTCTGTGTTGGTTTATTAATCTTCTTTGGCTTCCTGCATAGTGTTCTTGTTTTGCCACACCTCTTTTAACTTGCTGTTCTTGCAGTCTGACCATGGATGTAGATTCACAGTCATCACTTGGTTTTCATAAACGACTTACTTCTTGAAGAGTATTCAGTGTATCAGCCAGGTCCATGGCTCATTCACCCTCCACAATAGCCATACCTGCAAGCCTGTCAGCCTGCTCACTTCCTTGTACACCCGCATGCCTTGGCACGAAAATGAAACTAATCTTTGCTATCCGTGACAGCTCCAGAGACAACAACCACTGTCTTTGGACCCACCCCATCTCTATCTTCCTGAGCATACTCATTGAGTCACTAAGATGAAATAGCCCTGTTGATACAGGTTGGGGACATGGCATGAGATGTATTAAGTACGGTCGACAGAAGGAGACCGTGCGATGTGACTTATCACATGTTTTACAAACACATGAAAAGTAGGCTGGACGTTTTGGGCGAGAACAAAACGTCACTTGAGAGTCAGTTAGACTTGGACTTCGGTCGGTGTTGGACCTAGTCCTTATCAACAGAGCAATGGCTACAAATTATGCCGCTCTCGTAGAACCGTTATTGTTTAGGCACTGTTTTATATATTTGTGCATTTTGTGTAGAACTGTGATTGTATTATCGACGGTGTACAGTGTCTAGTCGTCCTAGACTATCTAGACTGTTCAAGATAGACAAGTTTAATGGCCATCTGAAGCAGAAGGAAAGATGTCAACAAGGTCGAGATGATAGTGTCGTCCAAGAAATGTGAAGTTGTTCTATCGCACAGAAACCCTGTAAAGAAATATTACCGAGTTCGCCATTGACCAGCAGAGTAAATAAAACTAGAATTCAACCATCGCTGTAAATAATGCCAGAGATTTCTGTACCAACAATCAGCACCCTCTTCTTGGCGCATAGCAGTTTCCCGAGCCTACACAGCAGCTGTTGGGCAACAGCAATTTATTGGCAACATGGGGGATCGTCCGGGATTTGAACCAAGTGAAGGTCTCGAGCCATATATTTGCTTTACTTACTGCCATGACTTCCATAGTCATATTACTTGTCATGGCTGGGTCTGTTCTGCAGCACTACTGATATCAGGCCAGTGTCATATTTGCCATGTGGCGTCTGTTAAATCTAAGCATCAACACATTTCTTTCACCCTGTATGGGGATCTCTGTGCTAAAGCAGTCATGCCGTCAGCCTCGTGTTGTGGAGGTCTTGGGTTTGTTTTAGGACATCATTCAGATTGGTACACATATGCTTTTTTTTAACCTACACTCGCTTTGAACTCAAGCATAGTCTATACACGTGCCACTACTTCTAATGCATTGGGCTGATGTTTGCATGTAGTTTAAATTTTTGGGTATTACCAGTGTCCTTCCTCATCAGGGGAACCCACTCCAACTTCTGCAATATTTGTAATTTACGTCCCCAAGACAAGGATAAGGAGTCATCATTTTAGTCTAAATGGCCGGTGTTGGAGGTTGAACCCGCTACTTCGACATCAGCACACTGGAAGTTTAAGAGAAGGCACTCTTATCCATTCAGCCTGCTAACCTCCATCACATACCCTTGGGATTGACCGCTAGGGTTGTGGCAGTTGTACTAATAGTCTAAGCCAGATAGGGCCCAAGCTTGAGATGTCAATGGTTAATACAAAAACCAGTGAAGAATACAAGATAGCCTAGCAGGAATTATATCCATCAAGATCAAACTTAGGAATCATATATGTCCGTGTAGCATCCTGTGGATCACACAGTGTCTTAACAAATAAATTAATTGTTGTAATTTTTTATTTTCTCCAAACTCAGTTATTTGTAGGGCTGTGGCGTTTGTCCTTGATGTGATGCTCATGGCAGATGTCTTGCCATTCTGCATAGAGAAAAAGTTAGATGTAGTAAAACCTGGTGTAATGAAGTAAGTCCTCTCTCCTTTAAGGCGATGTGCGGCAGTAAAAACATCGATTTTTGGTAAACTTGGCTATTTTTGGAATAGTTCATTTTTAGACACATTATCATGTCTTCTATCAGATTCTGTACTTGTTTTTGTTTCAAAACTGTTATTTTATGCAATATTCATAATTTACTGAACCCACCCTCTGTGTAAAATCGTATAATTATTGAAAATTGTTGCGAAATTGACGGTTTTCAAATCCTAGCAACGATATCTCAGGAAAACACGACACGCTCGTGTAAGGTATCCCTGGAAAGGTCGTGAACTTCCGTAACTGTTCGTAAAACTACGAGTTCGTCTAATCGGAAGCTCTTCTGTGTACATCGGGTTTATTCGTGTCTATCATCTTCCGGAAACTTCCATATATGGAACATCGTTAGCAATCCGCGTTCGCCGATGGCTGAAATTGATCACGTGGGTTTCCAAAATGGCGGCTTTGTGTTGTTTACACCTGGCGACGTGCTGAAAGTTCATTGTTGACGACAGACTGACACGCATTGAAATATGCCTCGTTCTAAGAAATTTAACATAAAGTCATCTACTCAACGTAAGTAATCTCTCAGACTACACCTCGCAAATGCTGGTAAGCAGCGAAAAGCCTATCAGAACGTTGTAAACGATACAGACAATTCTGAAACTACTGAAAGCGACCCAGCTAAAGTGCGCACATGCCACTTCCAAATCCAAGTGTTTTGACAGTGAGTCTGAATGAATCAGTGCTATCGTGTTCTTCTCAAAGTTGTGGAAGTGATTCTTTTATTACCCGAAGCCAATTTAAAAGAGATACGTATAAATACACAACATCCACTAGCAGCAAGTATGATTCTGGTGACGACAATGGATATCAAAACGGGAACACAGAGCAATAGTTGATTTTTCAGAAATTGAGGCAATAATCAAATTGTTATGTTGTCCAGTTTGTAAAAATGATAGTCTTATTTTGAAAACTGACAGCAAGAAAACCAAGGGATTAGCTGTGTATGCAGAGGTTTACAGCTCTTGTTGTGAAGCTTTGTGTGGAAGATACCTATCTGCAAGAAGTAATGATGGGGATAGATCTTTTGCTGTCAACAGCCAGTCAGTATATTCAGCATTAGTCTGTGGGATGGGTGCAATGACATTCAACAATTTTTGTGAAAACATGAACCTGCAAGGTCTTCATCACAAAACATTTCACAGCAAAGCGAATAAACTATATTCAAAGATAGAAGATCTGGAGGACACTGTTTTTTCTCAAACCGTAAAGTATGTTCGACAGGCTCATGCACAACAGTCAGGCATAACTCTACATGACAATGATGTGCTAGATATTAGTGTCAGCTTTGATGGCACTTGGCTGACTAGAGGCCACACATCCCACATTGGAGTTGGCTGTGCAGTGGATGTTCTTACAGGACTTTGCATAGATGCCCATGTTATGTCCACATATTGCCAGGTGTGTGAAACCACTGGTAAGACACATTCCAGGGACAAACCAGATGAATTTGCAGCATGGAAGGCAGAACATCTTCTAAACTGTGACAACAATTTCACAGGATCTGCTGGAATGATGGAGGTGAAGGCTGCAAGGGTGCTGTGGCGACTGTCTGTGGCCCGTCATAAACTTCGCTACACGTCAATACTTTCTGATGGTGACACCAAAACATTTGCGGAACTTACCAAGATCAACCCATATGGGGATGACATTCAGATAGACAAAGAGGAGTGTATCAACCATGTCAGTAAACGCCTTGGAACAGCACTGCGCAAACTAAACTAAACTACTTAGTAGATGTGTGTCAGGACAAACTCAGAATTCAAATGAGTGAATTTGACACAATTTTTACACAGCTTGATATGGGCTCGATGCACTAAAGACAACTTTGCCTCTCGCAAGCGCGTTCAGTTTGCAGTTATAACTGCAGCAAGAGAGTTCAACTTTGGAGCTGCTGCTGCCCAAGACACTGCCCAGTTTTTGGACCTTCTACAGGCCTGCATATGCAGAGACTAGGAACATTTAGGATGCAGAAGCAAGTAAGAAATAGTCTGAAGTACAAGAAGGACAAACAAACTAAAAGACGCGACACTGTACGAGCGGCCAAACTGAAGAGACAAGGTGAGCTGCATGCTCTGGAGGGAGGTCCTGCATATTCAACAGGACAATTTTAACACTCAAGATACAGTTTTACACTTTTTTTCTCTGTAAAAGAATGCATTAGTAATAAAAAACAAAAATAATTAGTTTTTCCCCGTTTTCTCATTTCGCCAGTTTTTTATACATAAGTACAATTGTTTTAAAAACTATTCATTAGATTTCACTCAAACTTTGCAGAGATATTCTTTATTATATCGCTTACATTGTGAGTAGATTATTCTTCAAAATTACATTTTAGTTTTTGTGCTACACTAAAAAAAAAAAAAAAAATGTCATGAAAAATGTCATTACCATTTTCACATTTTGAAAAAAAAAACTGCTAAGAGATATCATTAAAATATTCTACTAAACTTGTAAAGGGTCTATTTACTTACACATAAAACAAAGAATTTAGCCTGTACATTAAAAAATTAATGTTTTAGAGGTACATTAAGAAATTCAAGATGGCCGCTGTTTATCTTGGTTTCCATAGCAACCGTTAAGTGCAAAGTCAATTTGACAATATTTTATCGATCAGCAGTCTTTAATATCAAACCCTATCCCATAAAAGAACATAGAAATTAAGTATTATGGAATTAAATTTTTTTAGGTTAGCATCGCCTTAACTGCCACCCTGTACCTCTGAAGTCGGAGTGGGTTCGCCTGATGGTGAGGGACACTGTTAATAGGGCAAGCTAACCCCCATGCAAAATTCAGTCTATTACTACTATAAAAATAGTGTGTATCGACTACGCTTGAGTTCAAAGCAAGCAAGCGCAAAAAAAACAAAAAACTGCTACCCTGTGGTTTCCAGAGGAATCTCTAGTTAAAATGAGTTGTCAGTAATCCTTAACCTATGCCTCAAGCTGTACTGTGTGGCACGAGATGGCTACGTGTTTGCTTGGCTGTGTGACACCTCACTGGAGGCTCTGGAGCCATGGGAAGATAAGAAGAAAGTTCAAGAAGAGGACAGTGACAGTGACACAGATGGAAAGTCCAGAAAGAGACCACGGAAGAAACAAGAAGAAGAAGAAGGTAGGCGATGTCATGTGACAGCCATGCTGTTATGTTGAATTAGAGAAAATATGTTTATTCTTGTGTGAAATTAGAGAAAAATATTATTTCTTGTGATAACAGGTATATAAACAGTGTTAATCATCATGTGTTTTTGACATTTCTGATAGTAAAATAAAAACAGTGTTAATCATCGTGGACATTTCTGATAGTAAAAAAATGACAGTGTTAATCATCGTGGACATTTCTGATAGTAAAAAAACGACAGTGTTAATCATTGTGGACATTTCTTATAGTAAAAACACGACAGTGTTAATCATTGTGGACATTTCTTATAGTAAAATAAAAACCTTGGGGCATATTGGATTTATGGTAGGAAAGTCAAACTAAAAAGTCGAATCAAGCTCCTGGGGATGTGGATATTCAGAAGAATATGTCGTATTTCATGGAAACAAACATAATCAAATACAGAAGTTCTAGGAAAACTGGTAATGGAAACAGGCAAATATAATATTTCGGCCATGTTGAAAGACATAACACACTTATAAAAACCATATTGGGGGTTAAGGTTGGAGGCAAGTGAACAAGAGGTAGTCATCGATAGACGTAGGGAGATAAGATCATAAAATGCATGAACAGCAGTCTGACAAAATGTACAATCAAGGCGAGAGACAGACAGAGATAGAGATCCACTGCTGCCAGCCTTCATTGTGGAGATGGCACCTGATTGATTGAGAAAAGTGGTATAGGACCTGTCAGAAGACAGAACTTTTCAGGTCCTAATGATGGGGTTTCCCTTAGAGTGCTGATATAATCTGTGGTTAACAAAACAGAATTATAGTGTCACTAGTTCTTAATTGTGATCACATTGGAAATGTGTACAATGTTTGTGTGAATTTCATTTCCAGAGTGTCACTAGTTCTTGATTGTTATCACATTAGAAATCTGTACAGTGGTTGTGGGATTTTCATTTCCTGAGTGTCACTAGTTCTTGATTATCACATTGGAAATCTGTACAATTTTTGTGTGCTTTTCATTTCCAGAGGAGGAGAAGACAGACACCAGACTTCTCTATAGATCTGGAGGAAAGTAAGTATGTCTCTGTTGGTTCTTGTCATTAGGAGATTAGATAGTGTTGCGGCGTTGTTATTGATTATTCAGTTTATTAGAGTAAATAAAGCACCCTTCTGTAGGGTGTATTTTTAATGACTGTGCAGTGTTTGAAAATATTGCCGGTCCAAGTTTTGTATTCACCCTCTGTAAAGTTCATGCAACATAATAGGTAAATACAAAACTTGGACTGGCAATATTTTCAAACAGTGCACAGTCATTAAAATACACCCTGTACATGCCTTAAGTAGCATTGGGTGCATCGTACTAAGCCCATATTTCTATAGACCAATCAGCACTCAGTGAGTGACATGGTCAGTATCACACCTGCCGCCTGTACTTCGCAAGACAGTTCCTGATGCCCACTTAGGCTGAGTTGGCTTGGGAGCCCAGATCAATTTTAACAATTCAAATTTGCCTGGATGCCCATTGAACCCATGAATACTGGGCCGGTATCTGGCCACTGAACTATAGTATCCCCCAGTTTATTTCAGGATGAGTAGAAATCAAGAAAGAGGAAAATAAATATTACACATAAAATATGAAATAACCACACACAAACTTTATAGAATATCTCATTCAAACTATCGTCTGTCAAGACGGAAAGGTGCCAATGTAATGTAATGTTTCTCTTGTACCTTGCGGTGTCGAGGTGAAGTATAAACATCATGAGAGTGCCCGATTATAGGCTTCATATATCGATATTCCCATGGACTCTGCTATTCCCTCCGTCCAACGTTTACGTAGTCGATCTCTTCCTCTGCTTCCATCTGGTCTGTACATCATTGCTTGTTGTGGTATGCTGTTGTCTGGTAACCTACTTGCATGGCCAAACTATTTGACTTGCTGTTTTCTAATAACATCTAGTGCTGCTTTAACCCCCACTTTAGTCCTGATTTCTTCATTTCTGATCTTATCTCTTCTAGATATGTTGAGTATTCTTCTCAGGAGCCTCATTTCTGTTGTTGTGATTTTTCTTTTCTCTTTTTCTGTCATTGTCTAGGTTTGGCATTGGTAGCAGAGAGTTGGTAGTAAGATTGTGTTGTGAAGTGCTTTCTTAGTAGTTATTGATACATGTTGTTCTTTAGTATTGGTGCCATTTGTCCAATCTCGCCTTCTGATCTGCCTCTATTATAGAGTATATATATATATATATATATATATATATATATATACACATATATATATATATATATATATATATATATATATATATATATATATATGTATAGTCACTTAAAAGTCGATACCGGGTTTTTATCCCATATGGCTCAGTCTCTCGCAGCGTCACACAAAGCACGAACTACGTAGCTTAAGCAATGACCCCCCGAAGTCTCAGAAAAAATGCACCCGTGAACCGAAGGACGCGGCCTGAGTCAGACGGCTTGACCACTTCGCTACAGAGACTCCCCATGTGTGTACGTGCGTGTGTGTGTGTGTTATGAGCGAGGTTTCTTCAGTGCTGAAAGCTTATAAAATTTCAGTATCTGTCTTCTTATTATCCACAATATCCCAAGGAATTGTCTGTAATGTTTAAGTTCAAAAGCCTCAGTTTTCGTATTTAGTTGATTTTTGAATGCTCTGTGATTCACATCCTGATGTTGCCACAGGAAAGATGCATGTTCTCAAAACTGTGATGTTTATTTGTTTCTTTCTGTTTTTCTCTTGTTGAGCAGTCTCTATTTTCAGTTATGCAGCCAAGGTATTCTGAGTTTCTGACATTTTACTAGTTTTCATTGGTAATTGTAATCTTTAGTTGACATGTGATTTTGTCTATGGACATTATCTTTGTGTGTGTGTTTTTTTTTAATAATTAGAAACATTTTTAACATCTAGAGAGATTAATAACGCATTAAAAATGAGAATTGTCAAATGCTACGTATATTCAACGCTACTGTATGACGCGGAAGCCTGGACATTGAACAAGCAACTAGAAAGTCAAATAGATGCCCTGGAGATGTGGATATACAGACGAATATGTTGTATTTCATGGAAACATAGACAATCAAATGCAAAGGTTCTAGAAAAACTGGGAATGAAGAGAGAGTTGATAAAAGAAATAAAGAAGAGGCAAGTGAAATATTTCGGCCACGTTAAAAGACATGACACTCTTATAAAAACCATACTGGAAGGCAGGGTTGAGGGCACGTGAGCAAGAGGTAAACAACGATACAAGTGAGAAGATAACATCAAGGGATGAACGAACATCAGCCTGACAGAATATACAGTCAAGGCGAGAGACAGACAGTTGTTGGAGATCCATTGCAGCCAATCTTTATTGTGGAGACAGCACCTGATTGATTGATTAAATCTTCACTGCATTTTATAATATATATTATATTATAAACAAGTCCTTTTTTGTGTTAGCATTCTAACAGCATTATGCACAGTGTACCTGTGCGGACTATTGGCTTGTCAAGACTCCTGTCTGTTCCACTTTTCACATAGGGCAGTGAGGAGCATTTTATATGGTATTCACTGACACAGGAACAGAGCATAAATGGGACGACCCGTTTCCGGGAAGTTGGAACCACGACTAACTTACTGACTAATTAATATTATATTATAAGAGATTTTCACCAATTATAAGTAAAGCGGATTTGTTACAGGTTTTCAGTTTTTAACATTTCTCATTATTTTTTTCTGTGTAAATATTGAACAAGTATGTTGAGGCATACATTTTGTATACACTCAGTAATATTTGATTCCTTTATTGCACATATTTATTCCAACATTTTAACACTTGTTCACACCTATCTCCATCTTAGGTTTAGCTACCGAGATGCTAGAAAAGACTCCAGCTTCGCAGAATTGACCTGTGCTGCATTCCACAAACAGACACACCTTCTGGTGTCTGGGTTTTCTGATGGCACCTTCTTTCTGCATGAGATGCCAGAGTTCAACATGATCCATTCATTGAGGTTAGTTCAAGAACCATTTAATAGCATCAGCTTAATGGTTTCAGTTATAGTTGTAAAATCCATTTATTGAGGTTAGTTAAAGAACCATTTAACAGCATCAACTTACTGGTTTCGGTAACATTTGTAAAATCTATTAATTGAGGTTAGTTCAAGAACCATTTAACCAACTGGTTTCAGTTACAGTTGTAAGATCCATCCAGTTTTAACCAGCATTCAGATGTTTGCACTCCGTATTTAAACCTACAATGTAAAAGATGCTATTTTTTGACATTGCAAAGAGTTTAGCATAAAGTGTAATAATCTCATTCTTCATTTCAGCATTTCAGAACAAAGTGTTGACTCTGTGGCCATAAACAACACAGGAGATTGGATTGCCCTGGCTTCTGGAAAATTAGGTCAGCTGCTGGTGTGGGAGTGGCAGTCAGAATCATATGTGCTCAAAGAGCAAGGTCATTTCAATGACATGACATGTACCACATACTCTCCTGATGGCCAGACAATCATCACTGGTGGAGGAGATGGCAAGGTAAAGCACAGGGTCCACTTCTGTTTTTTGTAATTGTAAAATAGGCGGGAAATTCATTCTGAGGACATCTTTTTATCTCCTGTTGCACCAGCTCACATCAAGCCATCCTATCTTTTGCTGTCCAGTACAGCTGGCACTATTTCTGTTTTGTGTGAGGGGAGGAACTTCCTGTCTTCTGCAGCTGGCACTATTTCTGTTTTGTGTGAGGGGAAGTACCTCACATCAAGCTGTCCTATCATTTGCTATCTCCTACACCTCACTTCATGTCCTCTCTGTATGTCTTTAATTCTCTTCTTTATGTGTTTTTAGGTCTTCACTTCTTTTCCTTTGTGGGTTAGATTGCATGTATTTTCCAGTCATACTACTGTCAGGTGTTTTCAAAGTGCGTCCTATACAACGCCAGTTTCTTTCCCCACCTCTTGATTTACTGGAATATATCTAGGTCTCTCTAATTAATGATTCTGTCGTACAGAAGGCAGTATTTGTGGCCAGTTAATTTGATTAAACTTTGTTTCTTTGTGTCCTGGATATAATTTTAAAATTCTTCTTATAATTATGTATGATGTCACTTCAGGGAGCCCTTGAGGTGCAGTGGCCAGCATTATTGCACTGGGCCCTTTAGTCACGGCTTCAAATTCAGGCGACTTGCACGATATTGACCCCATCACCCCTCAGTTGATGATTGGTCTATATTGACCCCATCACACCTCAGTTGATGATTGGTCTATATTGACCCCATCACCCGCAGTCGATGATTGGTCTATATTGACCCCATCACTCCTCAGTCGATGATTGGTCTATATTGACCCCATCACCCTTCAGTCGATGATTCTTCTATAAAAATATGGGGTTAGCACCATATGCCTCAGTGCATGTAAAAAGGGTCCTTGACCTTGTTGACATTTAATATGGGAAGACATGTTGGCAGCTGCAGGAGTTAGCAAAAGATAGGACAACGTGGCATGAGTTGGTTGAGGACATATGTCCTAACAGGGACAATCCAACAGAAGAACAATCTTTAACTGTACATGGGAACTCAGAAAAATCAGTAATCTTTACGATTTTTAAGAGTTGGATTAAATAAATGTTATAGACGAGTTCTAAGAATGTCTTGGATAAAGAAAAGAACAAATGCATCCATACTTCTAGAGCTGAGTGTTTTTATTAAAGACGATAAAGCAAAGAAAATTGCAATATTCTGGTCACTTGGAAACGTCATGAAAGTTTGGAGAGAATAACGGATGGGGTATATGCCTGAGAAGAAGAGGAAGGCCAAAGAGAAGATGGGTGGCGGGTGATCTCCAGATGGGTGTATTGGATGCGGAACATTTTGCTTATGATCGAGAGGTGTTCTGGAAGGTTGTTATGGGAGCGAGGTTCTGCAACAGAAATGCTACTGAATGAATGGCTCATTAATTATCAGACTAAATTAGATTCTGCGGTAGTACAAGGAGGCTTCAAATGACAACGTTAAATGTTTTTTTGTTTTTTTGTTTTTGTTTTTGTTTTTGTGAATATATTCTGAAAAAGTCAAGAACATATGTATCATTTTTTTGTGTGGTCATCACTGCATTTGATGCAAGTCCTCCAGCGCCGATAAAGTGCTTGGATTCCTGTAAAAAGAAATTCTCTTGGTTGCATGTCTAACCACTCATGCACTCCCTGCTGTACCTCTTCATCGGACTGAACAGTTTTGAAATTTCCTACTCCACTCATACACTTGCTGGACTGACATGCATGCATGCATGACCATACAGGACCTTCATTCACCGATGAATTTCTATAGGTTTCAACTCTTCACTGATCCAAAAATAGGTAACAGAACGCTGTTCCTCTTTGCATGTCAAAAGTGAGGCAGCCATCTTTAATCTGCCCATGTTTGTCTGTACCATGGTGTCTCATGTGCTGAACACTCGTGACATCCTAACAACAATATTGACAGGTTAGAAGACAATGACATGGTTATTGTAGTTTCTGTTACACTTTTTAGGTTTTGATTTGAAGCCCCCTCGTATTAATTTATTAACATTTTAAACCATATAGTTATCATGTCTTCTGTAGGTTGCCTTTGTGATATTTGAAGAGCGTGGATAAACGGGATGGTGCTTAGCCAAGGCAATAGATTCAAATGTCCAAGGGCAACCATAGCATCTGATGAAAGATGTGAGACAGAGATTAAGAGCATGATAGACCAAGTAAAGGCTGCATCTCAGAAGATTAAAAGTATCTTGTGTAATAATTCGCTCTCATTAATTATCGGAGAGTAATTAAATGTAATATAGAACCTGTTCTGCTGTATGGTAGTGAATCTTGGAATGTAAGTGAACATATTAAGAAGAACCTGGAAGCAATGACCATGTAGTTACTGAGTTACTGTATAACTAACAATAATTGTCTGGACAAGACTCATGGAAGTAGAACATGATATCTAACTATACAAATGACAGTGTTCTTTGGTCCACTCATTGTTTGATTTATTGCACTTGCTCGCTTTGAACCCAAGCGGAGTCCATACATGTGCTACAACTGTTAGTGCACTGGACTGATTTTTGTGTGTGGATGAGCTTTCTCTATTACCAGTGTCCCTCTCCATCAGGTGAACTCACTCCGACTTCTGAGGTAGTTGTAATTTACATCCTCAAGTCAAGGATGACTGGATGACCAGCTGACCGGTGTAGGGGTTGGACCCACAACCCCAGCATCAGCACACCGGATATTTAAGAACAAACGCTCCTGTCCACGTGGCCATGCTGACCGTCATGTAATGAGAAGTGAAACATTGGAAAATATTGTGACGATTGAAAGGATCAGTGGTAGAAAAAGCAGTGGCAGACCAAAAGAATTCACGCGGATGGCCTGAGATGATGGCATGGAGAAACACCATCATTAGAATTGATCCAGATTATCAAGTTGTGGAGATGAATGAATTCTCTGGCCATTCGGCAGGGGACATGATGATGATAGTGGATACGTTACTGCTGACATGTAACCTTGCACCAAGCTTCATGAAATGTAGCTCTGTATGCAGCTTGTCAGAGTTAAGTATGTATTCTAGTGAATTCTGTGGATGTGTTATATTCTTGTGGTTCAGTATTCCAGGCTTCATCTGTTCACAGGTGAAAGTGTGGAATTCCACATCAGGATTTTGTTTGGTGACCTTGAGTGGACACACAGGTGAAATCACTGGGGTCAAAGTCACACAGAATGGGAAGAGTGTTTTGTCCAGTTCTCTGGACGGAACTGTTCGGGCCTTTGACTTGAAGAGGTGAGAAAGATGCCCCTGGTAGTGTTAGTGTTGTTGTGCTTTTGTGTTACATAACTTCAGGAGGCAGGACAGATGTGGGACCTGCCCAGTTATTGATTTTTTGTGTTATTATTTCATGCCAGATCTTGGTGGAAGAGGTTAAAGTTAATCACATATTATTTACATGACATCACAGTCAACCCCAGCATATTTTGGCTGTGATTTCTTGACAAGTTTACATTCAGTAGTTTGCCATTGCTTTCTGAATGACCGGCACTCATACCTGTATGAAACCAGCGCACGGTGGTCTGCTTCCAAATCACCCGCAGCTGTGTTTCTTATATGAGATTTTGAATGGCATCCGGAACTCCTTCTTCACTGAGTTGGTGGCATGGAGGAATATTAACAGGGTTGATCCAGAACACCTAGGACTGAGAGCCATGAGCACCTGTTGGATTAGGCAGAGCACTTGTTGATGATGATGATATAGGTTTCTACAGGTTGATGAATCAACCAGGCTAAGTGTTAGACGGGGTCAGTATAGACTCGTTCATCAGTGTGATGTGAACAGATGGGGACAATATAGACACATTCATAATCAGTATGTGATGTGAACAATCTGCATTCCTACACTGCAATATCTCCTGAGAGACACATCACATACATATGTGCCCAGGGTAGAATTATGGCAGTTCTAGTTAACCCTTTGCAGAGCAGACGTTTGTCCGTTTTATGTGAACGGGCAAGATTTTTCAGGTTCGGTAAAATTTCTGTTACGTTAGAAAAAACATCACATCTAAGGTGTTAGTCAACAGATTTTAGTGAAATAAAAAAAACAAAATGAAGGAAAATGCATGCAGATTATTTTACTCACGTGAATAAGTAATCCAATGTTGCTGGTAATCCACACATGAACACAAATATTTACAAAATGCATCATATTGTTTGTGATTGTCAGTCATTTATATGGCAATTTACAAACACATTTTCAGATTCAGAATCACTTTTTTAAAAGTCTGACTCACGACTGCTAACGCTGATCACTGATATTCCCATTGCTCATCCGCATCTTGAAATAGGATCTCTAGATCGGACAATATATCAAATTTCTTCTTTATTTCTATGTTAAGATTGTCTGTATTTCGTCATTTTTCAATGTGCACAAATCATATTTAGTGTTTCCTGTTGTATACTTGACTTTCTTTAACTTTACCCTCAATGTGCCTGTAATTAATCTGTGATCACTGTAACAGTCTTCATTGGGAACTGTTTTTGCAATTGTTAATGCATTTCGAAACCTGCTAATCAGGATGTAATCTATCTGGTTTCTAATCCTGCTGTCTGGACTCATCCATGTTCATAATCTTCTAGGATGTTGTTTCCCTTTACAGGGCAGACGCTTGTCCATTTTGTAGCCCTGAATGGGCAAGATTTTTTCAGGTTTGGTAAAATTTTGGGTCGCGTTAGTAAAAACATCACAAATAAGGTGTTAGTCAACCGATTTTAGTTAAATAAACAACACAACGAAGGGAAAAGCATGCAGAATATGTTACTCACGTGATTGTTGTTGGTAATCCATATATGAACACAAATATTTACGAAATACAGCATGTTGTTTGTGATTTTCCATCATCTATACGGCAATTTACAAACACATTTTCAGAATCATAATCACTTTCTTTAAAGTCCGACTCAGACTGCTAATGCAAAGTAACGCTTTGCACTGATATCTAGCTCCGATTAATAGTCAACTTCGTGCCCTTTAATGTCATTTAAATTGAACCTAGCAAAATCTCAGCTATCACTTGAAGCCAAAATAAATAATCTTACAATCCTCTCCTGTCTTGATCCCTACCCCTTTCCATCTCGTACATTCCTAATATATTTATCATCTCTCTTTCCATTTCTTATTTGATGTTATCTAATTTTCCGTCCACACATTCCATGTTGCCAATTTCAGTGTCCATGTCCTTTTCTTGTGATGATCTGTAATTAGGTGAATCATGATAAACTAGACAACTTTAAAGAAGGTAGTTTACCATTGCTTTCCTTCCTGGCAGTCACCATACTGGTCAGTGACCGTAGCCATTGTCTTGTGAAAGAGATCTTCTGCCTACCATCGTGAAACTTGAGACCATAACCAACAACTATCTGTCGGTTGTCCTCACAATTTCATCAACCTGCCCTCCGTGGTTTCGTGAAGAACTTCTTAAAACGAATACGAAATAACAGCACATCCTCTCTGGAAAAACACAAGAACGTCCTCTGAAGAAAACACTGCTACATCATCGCCATTTTATCTAGTTAATCAACAGAGTAGAATTATATCATTTCTAGTTAATGAGCACAGTAGAATTATATCATTTCTAATTAATCAACACAGTAGAATTACATAAATTCTAGTTAATCAAGCAGTCATTTATATGCCTGCGTGATAATCATGCTTTGTATTTCCACAGATATCGCAACTACAAGACTTTGACTTCGCCTCAACCCGACCAGTTTTCTTGCCTGGCTGTCGATGCCGTTGGGGAGATAGTTTGTGCTGGCGGCACCAATGAATTCATGATTTATATGTGGACGATTCAGACGGGCCGACTGATGCAGGTGATGGATCTTTGAGTTGTCTTTCTTGCTGTTGTCTTTCTAGTTGACCTGTTCAGGTCTTGCTGTTGAATGAACTGCATGAGCAGATGTCGTTTGTTAACTATTGTTGCACCTGATAAAATCTGAACTCTTTCTATCCCAGTAGTTGTTACTTAAGGAAAGATTTCTTCTTTCTTCTTCTTCTGTGTTCATCCAGTTTTTTCAGACATGATGCGTTATGCCTGTTTACTTGCACCTTTTGACCGACATATCTGATTTTTGTTGGCGTTTGTTGACCAGGTTAACCTTCCCGGGTGTTTTGAAGGACATTCGACTCTCACTTGGATGTAATTGCGTTGTGCCTGTTTATAGGATAACTGTAATACTTGCACCTTTAGGCCAACACATCCGACTTTTGCGGGCATATGTTGATTGGGTGATTTCTTCTTTAAATCACTTGAAATATGTCTATATCTGCAGTGCTGTCTCTTGTGTGAACTTCGCTGTCTTTTTTAGAATATCTTTGTTAAATCTTATGGTCTTAACCTCTTTTTATTTTTCTTTATTTTCAGTCTTACTTTTATTTGTTCACATAATGAGATGTCGTCACAGTATGTAGTCAGTTTGATTGAATATTTTCTTATCAGGACTTTTCCTTGTGTACGGACATCTCTTATATTGTTTTAAC
Organism: Cepaea nemoralis; assembly: GCA_014155875.1. Classification (NCBI taxonomy): domain Eukaryota; kingdom Metazoa; phylum Mollusca; class Gastropoda; order Stylommatophora; family Helicidae; genus Cepaea; species Cepaea nemoralis. The sequence continues at coordinate 663,303 of JACEFZ010021121.1, forward strand.
CAGGTGTTTCTAATTAACATATTATTTATGTTTGCACATTCTATCAATTGTTTTCATCTTTTATTTCTTATTCCTAAACCATAGTCACCAACCAATTCTTCCATTACTCTCCTTTCCTACTTTTGCATTGAAATCTCCAAGTATTATTTTGACTTCTTGTGATTTGGTTTGAGACATTTCCATATCATCATAACATTAAATATTTCGTCTTCACTACTGCTTATTCTTGGTGCAAACACTTGTAAAATATTTATATGTATTGGTTTGGATTCAATTTTGGTCATGATAACCCAGTCTGAAACACTCCAATAATCACAATGTTGACTTTTTTGTGTCCACATTAAATAGTAGTACTACTACTTTTTCATCTATAACTTCCTGGATATTTTTGTGTTTGTCCATTATTATTTTACCAAATCCCTTCCACTTCATGTCACTCATTCCTAGAATATTTATTTTCATCTTTTCTATTTCTTTTATGACATCCAACTTTCCTGTTTCAACAAAAGAAACACTGTCAGATTGTCTCAAACCAAATCGAGTTGTATTTACCAACTCCAATGTGGGCGCCAAGCCATTTACATAGGCAGAACAAAAAGACTCTTACTTAGGGAATCAAGTAGCCAAACACATGCTGATGTTCACAGAAAATAAAATAAAAAAAGAAAGTTCTGCGCAGCTGGCAAATCAGTAGAATCCATTTTATTGTCTTCTCTTGATTTTGGTCATGAGGTCAATAAAGACCTACAATTTCACACACTTTGTACCACAAACAATTGTTGCTAGTTTCAGTTTGCTGAGGATACAGATGGTTTCCACTAGTGTGTAAATACGAGGGAAAGTCAATAAGTATTAGGAATTTTATGTATAACTTTTTTTACAATAATGCGAAACAGAATTTTTTTGTGTTACTTCTCAACATAGTCTCTCTGCCTGGCAACACACTCGGTTCACCTGTCCACAAGCTTGTCGATACTTTCTATAAAAAGTGTTTGGATGTAACCTTAAATTAATTTTCCACCGCCTCCAAGACCTCATTGCCATCTGCATACCTCTGGCCCTGCAAATGTTGTTTCAAGGGTCCATACAAGTGAAAGTCTGATGGTGCCATGTCTGGACTATATGCTGACTGTTTCAAGATCTCAAATTTCTTAACATGTAGTGTATTCATTGTATGCGACTTGCAGCCATATGAGGGTGGGTGTTGTCATCAAACAATAATACTCTTTTAGAGGGAAGTCCCTGGCATTTTAATCGTATTGCAGGCTTCAGTTTGTTCACTAGTATGTCACTGCATCAAACACTACTCAGTTTCACCCCTTTTCAGGAAATGCACCAGTATAGGTCCCTTGATATCCCAAAATATAGTCATCATGTTTTCTCAGCGGATTCCTGCATCTTGGATTTGTCTTCCATTTTGAAATCTTTCTACCCATTCATATAATCTCCCCTGACTCAGACAACTGTCTCCATACTGAACCAGCATTCTTCTTTTAATTTCACAAGGTTTCATACCCTCTGACGACAAATTAAATAATGCCTCGTTGTTCTTCTACTGTGCCAGTCAATAGTAAGGCAGTCATATTCTAATCATTATTGCACAGGCACAGACTGCTCAATCTTCTCAACTCCTACATGGGATATTGCATCAAAGTCGGTTTGTGTCCTGAAATAAGATTTTTCCTTTGTCCATGTTCTTCCATGCACTTTATCATAAAATTCCTTCACTTAATGACTTTTGCTTGTTGAAAGACGTCAGTTTACGGCTATCCTGGCACTACAGGCGGTAACATTCCAGTCCTAGTGTCTGTTTGTGTTTTATATTTCACCCAAAAGGATTCAGTGTTTGGCTTCATTGTAGTCATTTCTGTAGTATGTACCCGACGAGAGCAGCAAAATATGGCAGGCAATATTTGTTGTCTTCTTTGTTCACAAACAGCCAAATAATGCTGGGGATGACTGCAACGTCTTGTAAAGGATATGCAACTAACTTGTTTTGTTTTAACGTCTTTGTTCATGTGTCCTATTTCTGCCACAGTCCTGATTTTGAATTACCAGTTGACATTGAGTAAGTGCTCTCTTGCGTTGAAGGACATTGAGTAAGTTGCTCTCTAGCTTTGAAGTAATATTTTGTTGTTGTTTATCTTCAGACACTGGCCGGACATGAGGGACCTGTCAGTGCCCTAGATTTTAGCCTGGCCGAGCCAATTTTAGCCAGTGGTTCCTGGGATAAGACCATTAAGCTTTGGGGAATCTATGAACAAGCTGCTGCAAAGGAAACCATTGACTTGAACTCAGATGGTAAGTAAGGAAGAGTTAGTGGTATTTTGTCTAAATAGCGACGAATCTCTCCCCATGCCTGTTTAACATTTGTACAGGAAGCATAATTAGAAATTATTCAATAAAAACAACGTATTCACTTAGAGAATTTAAACGCATAAACCACAAACAATATATTGCACAAGTTATTGCCGGCATATTTCGCTGCGTCTCGTCAGGTGCATGCTGCAGAGTTATATATCACATGAAGTGATCAGATGAATAATACTTGAGCTGAAACAGATGCTCCACATTCAAACCATACCTGTTACTGTGGGACTACTATGAGTAGTCTGGCTTGGCCACATGGCAAAATAAATACAGGAGCATTGGCCTGATCCAGGACTGGTTGTCGTGTGAGATGGCTGCCCACGCTTATCTGCATGGCATATGGTAATGAAGAGTTTTAAGAATTGTTGAACTTTTATAGAAATGTTCATTGTTTTGTATGAAACTCCTGGTTATCTAAAGGTTATCTAACTTTCCAACAGTCTTAGCCTTGACCTTCAGACCAGATGGGAGAGAGCTTGCAGTTGGCACATTGAACGCCCACATAACATTTTGGGATACAAAGACAGCCCAGCAGAAGGGGACAATTGAAGGCAGGCCTGACCTAGGCTATGCCAGGAGGGAAACTGAAAAAATCTCTGGCAAAACGTCTGCAGAAGGAAAGTGAGTAGTCTTACCTTTTCCTGTATGTGCAGGCACATAATTATTAACATATGAATGCAGTTGATAAGTGGTAAATGTTTTGATTAAACAGCCATTGTAGGGCTGTGGTTAGAGCACTTACTGGCTTGGAGATGTGGGTTTATTTCCTAGTACGTCAGGGATTACATAGAATTCCATATGGCTATGGGGTCAACCAGCTTCATAAAATGGAATAATAGTTTTTGGTTTGTTTTTTTAAGGAGAGTTAATACAACCAGCGTGATAGTGACCTGGTGTTCCATTTGGTCATTGAAAACATGGACATCTCCAATAGGACCTCATGCATTACTTTTTTATTATGACACATGGCATATTTTGATGAATAACATGTTTTGATGAATGGCATATTTTGATGAGTGGCATGATTTGATACATTGCATATTCTGAGGAGCAGCTGAGTGGCTAAAATGCTAAGTTCTCCTTTGGGCGACCCGGGTTCGAATTCTCAGTATGGTGTGGAGTTTTTTCTGTCTGGGGCAAAAAGAAATCCATAACCTGCACAATTCGCTGCGAATACACTAGCCAAATGGCCTTAATTTGTCAGGATCTCCCCCCCCCCCCCCCCCCCCCCCTTTCTACACCGCAAGGTACTATAGACAGTAGATGAGTGTTTTTTTTACAGCATGTTTTGATAAATGTCACTTTGTTGTACACTGCTAGTTTCTCCCTTACATTGAGAACAAATTATTGCTATTGATATCTGCTGCATATTACTCTGACAGCTGTGCGTCCCACTAACCTTGACCTGGACAGCTGCAATGATTCACCTTGCTTCTTGTGTTTATAAAATGTCAGCTGTTTGTTCACAAATCTCTTGTGTCATCTCCCTGTGAAATTCCTGCAGGAAGTGTGTGATTATAAACTGGTTGTTCACTTATCTCTTGTGATCATCTCTCTAGCATATAGTTTCTTGTGGAAGTGTGATCATACAGCTGTTTGTTCACAAATCTCTGTGACACATGTGATTTTACAACCGTTTGTTCATAAATCTGTGTAATCGTCTATCCTCAGGGCCTTTGAGACCCTGTGCTACAGTGCAGATGGAGAATGTATTCTGGCTGCAGGCAGGTCCAAACATGTGTGCATATACTCTGTGGCAGATCAACTTCTCATGAAGAAGTTTGTGATTTCATGCAACCATTCACTGGATGGAATGGAGGTAAGTGGCTGCCTATTCTTGTGTCCTATAAGTAGTATTGATGGTAGTAGTTGTGGTGATGCGAGTAGAATTAGTAGTAAAAGCAGCAGTAGTAAGAGTAGTAACAAGAGCAGCAGTACTAGTAGTAGTAGCAAGAACAGTAGTGGTAGTATGAGTAGTAATATTAGTAAGAGCTTTAGTAGTAGTAGTGGTAGTAGTAGTAGTAAGAGCTGTAGTAGTATTAATAGTAGTAGTAAGAGCTGTATTAGTAGTAGTAAGAGCTGCAGTAGTATTAATAGTAGTAGTAAGAGCTGTAGTAGTAGTAAGAGCTGTAATAGTAGTAAGAGCTGTAGTAGTGTTAATAGTAGTAGTAAGAGCTGTAGTAGTGTTAATAGTAGTAGTAAGAGCTGTAGTAGTGTTAATAGTAGTAGTAAGAGCTGTAGTAGTATTAATAGTAGTAGTAAGAGCTGTAGTAGTATTAATAGTAGTAGTAAGAGCTGTAGTAGTAGTAAGAGCTGTAGTAGTATTAATAGTAGTAGTAAGAGCTGTAGTAGTATTAATAGTAGTAGTAAGAGCTGTAGTAGTATTAATAGTAGTAGTAAGAGCTGTAGTAGTATTAATAGTAGTAGTAAGAGCTGTATTAGTAGTAGTAAGAGCTGTAGTAGTATTAATAGTAGTAGTAAGAGCTGTAGTAGTGTTAATAGTAGTAAGAGCTGTAGTAGTATTAATAGTAGTAGTAAGAGCTGCAGTAGTATTAATAGTAGTAGTAAGAGCTGTAGTAGTGTTAATAGTAGTAGTAAGAGCTGTAGTAGTATTAATAGTAGTAGTAAGAGCTGTAGTAGTATTAATAGTAGTAGTAAGAGCTGTAGTAGTATTAATAGTAGTAGTAAGAGCTGTAGTAGTATTAATAGTAGTAGTAAGAGCTGTAGTAGTAGTAAGAGCTGTAGTAGTATTAATAGTAGTAGTAAGAGCTGTAGTAGTATTAATAGTAGTAGTAAGAGCTGTAGTAGTAGTAAGAGCTGTAGTAGTATTAATAGTAGTAGTAAGAGCTGTAGTAGTATTAATAGTAGTAGTAAGAGCTGTAGTAGTGTTAATAGTAGTAGTAAGAGCTGTAGTAGTATTAATAGTAGTAGTAAGAGCTGTATTAGTAGTAGTAAGAGCTGTAGTAGTATTAATAGTAGTAGTAAGAGCTGTAGTCGTGTTAATAGTAGTAGTAAGAGCTGTAGTAGTATTAATAGTAGTATTAACAGTAGTAGTAAGAGCTGTAGTAGTATTAATAGTAGTAGTAAGAGCTGTAGTAGTATTAATAGTAGTAATAAGAGCTGTAGTAATAGTAGTAAGAGTAATAGTAAGAGCAGGTAAGGGTAGTAAGAGCTGTAGTAGTGATAGTAAGAATAGTAGTAGTAATCGTAAGAGTAGTAGTAGCGGTAGCAACAGCAGACGTTTGCATGCATGCACGCTGTAATTTCATGGTTCTTTTGTATGTTAAAGTTATTGTGTGGCTTTATACATAAACCACCTGTGTGTTACAGCAGCCTGTGAGGGAAGCAAAGAATAGGAACACTGTAACCTGTCATGTCTGTCAGTGAAGGTGACCAAGGGTTGTGCTTTGGACAGGCTGCCCCATCACATAGATGATGACATCCAAACAACTGTGAGCCTGTAACGTAAAGACAAGAATAACCCAGCCAACCAAGAGAAAAGAAACTTTTTTAGAAGGTCTATGAGGCAATGCAGACATAGCCACAAGGTGTCTGCTTCAGTGGTTAGCTTCCTTTCACCAAGGAAAACTCCAGGAATGGCTCCTGGAAATATCAAACTGTGCATGAATTGGGAAAATTAGCACAAGTGGTAGAAGAAATGAAATATATATAAGCAATTTGGGATTATGTGAAATAAGGTGAAGTGGAGCAGGAAAAAAGCTTCTAAGTGCAGGTGAAATGGTGCTGTCCTGATCCTATACGAGTGAATCTCTTTTCTTTGTATGACTAAAGTACATTGTTTATCCCTTATAGTTAAACATCATGTAGTAGAGGTTTAAAATGGGGTTTAAAAGCGAAAAGCTTCTAAGTGCAGGTGAAACAGTGCTGCAACCATATAGAGGAAAATAATCTGTTCAGTTACAATATTTTCCAGTGCATCTCTGTAGCTCAAGCGACGACCCCCCAGGAGTCTCTGAGAAAACTGGAATTGTGAGCCGAATAATGGGGTTCGGAAATGAATCCATGACCTTTGGAACTTGAGGGAGGCGGTTTAGTGAGTTTGCCACTTAGACCCCTTAAACATGTTATATCTTCATTATCTTTTTCCAGGCACGCGTTTAACTGCTTCGCCCATCCATGGTATTCGTACCATTCGTCTTAGAGACCAAATTGCCGTTGTTTCCAAGTTCTTTCTAATTTGTGCACATACATGTTATGTGAAAACACTTGGAAGCCGTGGATATTTTTAAAGTGCGTGTAATAAATTGTAATTTTTAATTTTATAGGAGTTTCTGGACAAACGGAAGATGACAGAGTGGGGCAGTCTTGCCCTTGTTGACTCAGGTCAGGGGGGTGAAGGACAAGCTATAGCCCTGCCTGGCGTGAAAAAGGGAGACCATAGCTCCAGATTCTGGAAACCGGAGGTTCGGGTCTATTCCTTACAGTTTTCACCCACAGGTAAGACTATATGTCCCAAAATGTGTGCTGTATGTCCCAAATGTGCGCTATATTTCCCTAAATGTGCATATATTTCCCAAAATGTGCATCATATGTCCCAAAATGTTGTCTATATTTCCCTAAATATGCACATATTCCCCCAAATGTGTGCTAAATGCCCCAAAATGTGCTCTACATTTCCCAAAATGTGTGTCATGTGTCCTAAAATGTTGACTATATTTCCCTAAATATGCACATATTCCCCAAAATTGCTCTATATTTCCCTAAATTTGTGCTACATGTCCCTAAATTTGTGCTATATGTCCCTAAATGACACATATTTCCCAAAACGTGCACCTGTATTTCCCTAAATGTTCACACATTTCCCAAGATGTGTGCTAAATTTCCCAAAATGTGCGCTATATAGAAAAAACATCAGTAAACATCTATCAATCATTATTAAGATACAAGTCATACGATATTGTGGTCTTACAAGAAACACAGCTTGGCGACGGAACAGTCAATGTCACTGGATTTCAGGGATTCTTTAACAGGCGGCACCTCGGACAGGCCATTCTGGTCCGCGACAACATACTAGTGTCTGAGATCGATATGTCTTCCTGGAACAGTGATGCCCTGCAAGTGCAAGCATTAAGAATAATGACGCCAGTGCAGCTTGTTATCGTGAACGTTTATGCGCGAAATGGGAAGGTCGACGTGCGACAATGGCAGAGTTTGTTCGATATGGATGAAAGGCATATCATCTACTGTGGGGACTTCAATGCCAGAGGCAGTCAATGGGGGAATTGCATCACCAATAGACAGGGAGAAGATCTGGAGGATGCCCTGGCATCTGCTGCCCTAATCTGTCTGAATGATGGGAAGGTCACTAAAATAGCCACTCGACCAGGTGACTCTGACAGCGTCATTGACCTGGCTCTGGTATCGCCCACCATCGCACCAAGGTGCCGGTGGGGCACACTGGGATACCACGATAGTGACCACTACCCTTGTGTCATCCTGATCAAGAAAGACAGGGCCATGAGTCAAAGAAACAAGACAAATGCCTTCCCGTACGACAACACTGGTCAAGACGCCATAAGCAAGATCAGAAGAAGAAAACTAACTTCCTCCCGCAGGAGACAAGAAAGATGGTTGCAGCCACCATGGTGGAATGGAGAGGTCGAGAAGGCATGGCTGGGAAAGAGGCAGGCTGTCAAAGACTGGCAAAAGGCCAGAAAGGCTAATGTGCCACAGGTTGAGTTGGCGAACCTGAAGACTGAGGTCGATAGGACGATGACTTTATTCAAATCCTGCGCCAAACAGGCCAAGGTCGAGAAATGGGACGAGTTCTGCAGGAAGGTGTGCTCTGAGCGATCTCTTACGACATTCTGGCGCCTTCATAAGAGCATGAATGGTGCTGCACAACGTAGGGGTATTCCAGACTTTCAAGGCACAGATCTCGCATGGAAAAAGTCGGATGCGGATAAAGGTAAAGCCCTTCTTGCACGCTACATAGAACAGACTGACCAGAAAAACAAGCCCGCCAGATAGAGGACCACAACGACACTCTCAGTTGTGCGAGGGGTTCAGGACAGACGAAGAATGGATAATCACAGCTGAGATAGTGCGTGCGATGCTCAAGAAATCACCTAACACCGCCCCAGGCCCAGACGGCATCCGATATGGTGACCTACTGGTGAAATCAGAGGATGACATGGAAGAACTGGCCAGAGAATTCAACACCAGTATCCAGAGGGGTCAGATCAAAGAAGAATGGCTACACAGCTACTTGCTGCCGCTGCCAAAACCGAACAAAGACCATTCCAAGATAAGCGGCTACAGAATCATTACGATGCAGAACACTGCTGGCAAGTTACTGGAGAAAATTGTAGCACACAGACTTGCTTGTGACTTGGAACAACTCAACTGCTTCCCGCCCACACTTGGAGGATACAGACGCAACAAAGAGTCATGGCTGAATGCAGCGGTCTTTGCTCAAGATGTTTACGAAGGATTTCAGGTCAGAGAAGAGACATGTGCGGCCGCCATAGACTTAGAGGACGCATATAACAGAGTATCTTTCGAGCACTTGATGCAAACCCTCCTCAGACTGAAAGTGCACCCTCACCTTGTACGATGGATAGCTGCAGTTCTGCTCCAAAGGAAGGTGGTGCTAAGATGCAGGAGTTGGTCTTCTGAGCCGATAACGATATGTCCAGGATTGCCGCAGGGTTCACCACTGTCACCAGTACTATTCAACGTGTATACGGTGCCGATCACTGAACAACAGTTGGACGGGAGGGGTAAGACTCTGTCATTCATTGACGACATCCTCGTGTATCGACAGGGTCGAGATAGACAGGCGGTTGCCAATGATATGCAGGGCGAACTAGATCGAGTTTCCTCATGGTGTGCTGATGCCAATGCCCTGCAAAGGCATCGGTTACATGGTTCTCCCTAAACAACCATATTGTGAAAACAGACATGCCGGCAGTAAGAATGGATGGGAGCATTTTGAGTAGAACCCAGTCAATGACATATCTTGGCGTGAGGCTTGATCATAGCCTGTCCTTCAGAGATCATGTTGATTATTTCATAACAAAAGCTCGATACGGTTTGTCAGCAATGAGAGTCATGGCGACTGCCAATATCGAGCAAAGACTGCTAATACTTCTGTTCCAAGGACTTGTGCTTTCACGCATCGAGTATGCCCTGGTCATCCTCACTGTCAGCCCTACACAGATTGGAAGACTTGAAAAGGTACAAAACAAAGCCATGCGCATCATTTTGGGCTGCACGAGAGACACCAGCTGTGTAGCAATGAGATAACTTCTTGACTTCCCGACAATGGAACACAGGATCAAGATCTGGTGAGCTCGTGCATACTTAAAAATAAGTACAGATGAGCAGCACCCTCTGCATGACGCTATATTCAGAGAAAAGGGTGACAGGCTAAAGAGGGGCAAATCATGGATGGGTCGGGCGGAAGATGTCGTCAGACAGGTCTGCAGTCTTACCAGTATCAACCCCAGCAAGGAATGGGTGCCGGTGCCTCCAGCTTTTAGGTGCACTTTCTCCTGCATTATCACACTCGACAGACGGTGCAGAGAGCAGAACCCTGCCGCTGTCAATGCTGAGGTTAATGCGCTCGTCTATGAACATTCAGATAGCCCCGAAGTGCTCATCTATACAGATGGATCTGTTGTAAAGCAGCAGAGAAGTGCGTGGGCATTTACAGCCCGTTCAGCGGGCAGAACCGTTCAAGAATCCAGTGGTGCCCACTCTATGACCACGAGTAGCATGACGATGGAGGTGATGGCAGTTACACAGGCTTTCATATGGCTGGAATCACAACATTATACCAACGTGTGTGTACTAAGTGATTCAATGAGCATGATTCAGAAGGTCGAAGCTGGATCTGTACGTAGACAGTGGACTAAGTCGCTGCGGAAGTCTGTTGTCCATAAAGTCACCTTCATCTTCGTCCCTTCGTCTCTCTGTCTTTATCTATGTGTCTCTGTCTTTGTCTATGTCTCTCTCTGTCTTTGTCTATGTCTCTCTCTGTCTTTCTCTCTCTGTCTTTGTCTTTCTCTGTCTTTGTCTCTCTTTTTCTGTCTCACTGTCTCTGTCTCTGTCTTTGTCTCTGTCTCTCTCTGTCTTTGTCTCTCTGTTTATCTGCCTTTATCTCTTTCTGCTCTCTCTCTCTTTGTCTAAGTCTGTGTCTGTCTCTTTGTCTATGTCTCTGTCTATCTTTGTCTCTCTCTCTCTGTCTCTCTCTGTCTTTGTTGATGTATCTCTTTGTCTCTGTCTCTCTCTCTGTCTCTCTCTGTTTCTCTGTCTCTCTCTCTGTGTCTCTCTCCCTGTCTCTTTGTCTGTCTATATTTCCCTAAATATGCACATATTCCCCCAAATGTGTGCTAAATGCCCCAAAATGTGCTCTACATTTCCCAAAATGTGCGTCATATGTCTTAAAATGTTGACTATATTCCCCAAAATTGCTCTATATTTCCCTAAATTTGAGCTACATGTCCCTAAATTTGTGCTATATGTCCCTAAATGACACATATTTCCCAAAACGTGCACCTGTATTTCCCTAAATGTTCACACTTTTCCCAAGATGTGCGCTATATTTCCCAAAATGTGCGCTATATAGAAAAAACATCAGTAAACATCTATCAGTCATTATTAAGATATAAGTCATATGTGTGTGATGTGATGACAACTGGCAAGATCGAAGGGAAGAGACCAAGGGGAACAGAGAAGTAAATACCTGGATGTCTTGGCCATGTGGCATGATTAAGACAGGAACACAGAGCTGATCCACGACTCTGGTGATCGAATGAGATGGCAAAACATGACCGTCCACGCTTATGGGCATGGCACATGATGGATGGATGGATGGATGAATATATATATGTATGATGTGATGACAACTGGCAAGATCGAAGGGAAGAGACCAAGGGGAACAGAGAAGTAAATACCTGGATGGCTTGGCCATGTGGCATGGTTGAGACAAGAACACGGAGCTGATCCCCGACTCTTGTGATCGAGTGAGATGGCAAAACATGACCACCCACGCTTATGGACATGGCACATGATATATATATATATGTTTTCCCCGCGTTTCCATCCTGTTTCAGGATATTGCGGTCAACACCAGCATCTTTCAGCTGTATGTTGATTCCTAGGCTAGATTAAGCTCATCAGCACGCCACGACTTTCTGAGCGACCGGCTCCATACTCTCATAAGTCACTGGCGCGACTCGAACCACTTCTAATTCCCGTGCGCTCATGTCAACCACAAGAGTATTCGGGGTTAACGGAGAAAGCTGCTTAACCCCACGGCCAGGGAACCGGATATATATATGTAAAGAAAATAGTCAAGGAGGATTTGTAAGCAATTATTTAATACTTGGAAGATGTGTGCCTATAGGACATTGGAGTAAATCAACGAGAACGGGTCGTAGAATTGGTCAGCTTTGCTAGAACACAATTACAGGTAACAAAATGAACAATGTGGCTAGGGCCTCATCCGCACACAAACAACCATCAGACATTGATACAACTACATAAACAAATACACAAGAGTTACTGAGCTGGTGCTGATCCTGTCTGACCACCTTCTGTACATGTTGGATGTGCAGTCGGGTGAATCCAAGGTCTTGTATGCTGCTTCTTTTGTTAGTAGATCTTGTTACTTATTGTTATGTACCTGCACACGCATACGTGTATGAGTGAGTGCATGCATGTGTTAAAAAGGTTAAAGACGAGAGGATTCAATTCATTGCAACAGGTTTACTCCTTTTGGCTAGGTCTATCTCTGCGGAACAGCAAGCCATTTGCTGAGAGCACTGCACAAAAGCTTGAACTTTGTAGTCCAGTCATGACCCTTAGGCTTTCTTTAATAATTGCACTTGTATGAATGACGCTATTCGTAAATGAACCCTGGACATTCAGAGCATGGGGCAGTTGTCTTGACCACTTTCCCACTAATGTACATGTGTGTGTCGTGCTCTGTCTGTCTGTCTCTCTCTGTCTGCCTCTCTCTCTCTCTCTCTCTCTCTCTCTCTCTCTCTCTCTCTCTCTCTCTCTCTCTCTCTCTCTCTCTCTCTCTCTCTCTCTCTCTCTCTCTCTCTAACTCTGTCTCTTTCTATGTCTCTCTATCTGTCTCTCCTCTCTGTCTCTCTCTATCTCTCTGTTTCTCTCTTTCTCTGTCTCTGTCTTTGTCTCTCTGTTTATCTGCCTTTATCTCTTTCTGCTCTCTTTGTCTAAGTCTGTGTCTGTCTCTTTGTCTATGTCTCTCTCTGTCTATCTTTGTCTCTCTCTGTCTCTCTCTGTCTTTGTTGATGTATCTCTTTCTGACTTTGTCTCTGTCTCTCTCTCTGTCTTTCTCTCTCTGTCTCTCTCCCTGTCTCTTTGTCTGTCTTTCTCTCTCTCTGTCTTTGTCTGTCTCCCCCTCTCTGTCTCTCACTCACTCTCTGTCTTTGTCTCTCTCTTTCTCTGTTTCTTTGTCTTTTTCTCTCTCTCTCTCTCTCTCTCTCATTCTCTGTGTCTCTCTCTGTCTCTCTCATTCTCTCTCTGTCTCTGAGTGTGTGTGACTCTCTGTCTCTCTCTCTCATTCTCTTGCACACATATATACAAGTCTATATGGCATAATGATATGTCGTGGCCAGTTCTTTCCCCACCACCTCTCTTTCCTAGACACTTCCCAGAAACATCCCTCGTAGCCATTTTATTTTGGCGAATTGACATCTGAGCCGACTCAGAATGTGAATGCCATATTTCATACGGTTGTTATATTTTACATCGTTATGTTTCAAATGGTTGTTGTATTTCATATGGTCATTATATTTCATGTGGTCATTATATTTCATATAGTCGTATTTCATATGGTCGTTGTATTTCATATGGTTGTTAATATATCACATGGTCATTATGTTTCATATGGTCGTTATATTTCATATGTTCGTTATATTTCACATGGTCGTAATATTTCACATGGTCATTATATTTTCAGGGAGATCCTGGTTGGCTTGCACAACAGAAGGCCTCCTGGTCTACTCACTCGACCAGGCTCTGGTGTTTGACCCCTTTGAACTGGAGATGGACATCACCCCAGACAGCATCCGAGCCACCCTGAATAAAGGGGAGTTCTCCGCAGCTCTGATGCTGAGTTTTCGTCTCAATGAGCAGAGCCTCATCCAGGAGGTGCTGGAGTCGATCCCCGTGGACAGTGGTGAGTTTGCTGGCTGCTCATGCGTGGGCTCGTAAATGTATAAGCTAGGTTGATATAAGCAGTTGTTACATTTATCTGTGATGAAACCTCAGTCCGGCTCCTTGGTGAAGGAGTTACGGACGCAGTTTGTAATCCTGCATACCACGTTTGAAATACAGCTGTGGGCAATTTGGCAGCGGGTTGTCCTGCGTTGGTTTCTCTGTTAAAATGGTATGAGTGCCGGTCGTTCAGAAAGCAATGGCAAACTACTGAACCTAAACTTGCCAAGAGATGACGAACAGCCAAAACATGCTGGGGTTGATTGCAATATTATGTAAAGGATATGCAACTAAGTTCTTTTTTAAACCTTGGTCACAGAGCAAGTACAACAGGAGACTTCTGATCATTGGAAGGGTCCCACTTGCTGAAATGTTTCAGCCCTTTACTTCCTTATACTCTGTGGGAGCAGGCCATGTTTTGAGACATTCGAGTTGTTTGCCCACTTGTCCCACAAATATGCATTGTACCTGCTCACAAGCCACCCCTCCCTCAGGGACAGCATCATGTATCAGATTCCTAATTACATATTCTAGCACTACAAAACTGGAGACTATACAAGAATACAGAAGTGAACTATACAACAGCACAACAGACTATTCAACAATACAAAAGTGGACTACAACAGATTATACAACAGTAATAAAGTGGACAACACAACAGACTACAGCAATACACAAGTAGACTATACAACAGTACAAAAGTGGACCATACAACAGTACAAAAGTGGACCATACAACAGTACAAAAGTGGACCATACAACAGTACAAAAGTGGACCATACGACAGTACAAAAGTGGACCATACGACAGTACAAAAGTGGACTGTAAAACATGATATTACACATGAAAGACAACTCTGGGCATGACATTCTTGAGGCAAGAGAGGTAATCCAGAGTTGTATATCTTTCCATGATAAAATGATGATGCAAAGGTACACTTGACACATGATGATGATCTAGAAATGTAGGTCTTCTGTTACACAATTTAACTCCATGTTTTTGTTTACCAACCACCAGCGAGTTATTTCTCGTATTATTTTATCTTCATGTATTCACCTCTCAGATGCTGTCATCAAGTCTTTCCCTTATATTTTATTCTCATGTATTTACCTCCCTGCTGCTGTCATCAAGTCTTTCCCTTATATTTTATTCTCATGTATTTACCCCCCTGCTGCTGTCATCAAGTCCCTCCCTTATATTTTATTCTCATGTATTTACCCCCCTGCTGCTGTCATCAAGTCTCTCCCTTATATTTTATTCTCATGTATTTACCTCCCTGCTGCTGTCATCAAGTCCCCCCTCCCTTATATTTTATTCTCATGTATTTACCTCCCTGCTGCTGTCATCAAGTCCCCCCTCCCTTATATTTTATTCTCATGTATTTACCCCCCTGCAGCTGTCATCAAGTCCCCCCTCCCTTATATTTTATTCTCATGTATTTACCCCCCTGCTGCTGTCATCAAGTCTCTCCCTTATATTTTATTCTCATGTATTTACCCCCCTGCAGCTGTCATCAAGTCCCCCCTCCCTTATATTTTATTCTCATGTATTTACCCCCCTGCTGCTGTCATCAAGTCCCCCCTCCCTTATATTTTATTCTCATGTATTTACCCCCCTGCAGCTGTCATCAAGTCCCCCCTCCCTTATATTTTATTCTCATGTATTTACCCCCCTGCTGCTGTCATCAAGTCTCTCCCTTATATTTTATTCTCATGTATTTACCCCCCTGCAGCTGTCATCAAGTCCCCCCTCCCTTATATTTTATTCTCATGTATTTACCTCCCTGCTGCTGTCATCAAGTCCCCCCTCCCTTATATTTTATTCTCATGTATTTACCCCCCTGCAGCTGTCATCAAGTCCCCCCTCCCTTATATTTTATTCTCATGTATTTACCCCCCTGCTGCTGTCATCAAGTCTCTCCCTTATATTTTATTCTCATGTATTTACCCCCCTGCTGCTGTCATCAAGTCTCTCGCTTATATTTTATTCTCATGTATTTACCCCCCTGCTGCTGTCATCAAGTCCCCCCTCCCTTATATTTTATTCTCATGTATTTACCCCCCTGCTGCTGTCATCAAGTCTCTCCCTTATATTTTATTCTCATGTATTTACCTTCCTGCTGCTGTCATCAAGTCTCTCCCTTATATTTTATTCTCATGTATTTACCCCCCTGCAGCTGTCATCAAGTCCCCCCTCCCTTATATTTTATTCTCATGTATTTACCTCTCTGCCTCTGTCATCAAGTCTCTCCCTTATATTTTATTCTCATGTATTTACCCCCCTGCTGCTGTCATCAAGTCCCCCCTCCCTTATATTTTATTCTCATGTATTTACCTCTCTGCCTCTGTCATCAAGTCTCTCCCTTATATTTTATTCTCATGTATTTACCCCCCTGCTGCTGTCATCAAGGTCCCCCCTCCCTTATATTTTATTCTCATGTATTTACCTCTCTGCCTCTGTCATCAAGTCTCTCCCTTATATTTTATTCTCATGTATTTACCTCTCTGCCTCTGTCATCAAGTCTCTCCCTTATATTTTATTCTCATGTATTTACCTCTCTGCCTCTGTCATCAAGTCCCCCCTCCCTTATATTTTATTCTCATGTATTTACCTCTCTGCCTCTGTCATCAAGTCTCTCCCTTATATTTTATTCTCATGTATTTACCTCTCTGCCTCTGTCATCAAGTCCCCCCTCCCTTATATTTTATTCTCATGTATTTACCCCCCTGCTGCTGTCATCAAGTCTCTCCCTTATATTTTATTCTCATGTATTCAACTCCCAGCTACCATCATCATCGAGACTCTGCCTGACACCTACGTGGACAAACTTCTGGCATTTGCTGGTCACATGATTGAGAGCTCAGCACACATAGAGTTCTACCTTGTGTGGCTGCTGCCACTGCTGAGCATGCATGGCCCCAAGCTGAAACAGCGCTCTCAACAGATCACAGGCTCCCTCAGAACCATCCAGAAGAATGTCACCAGGAAATACGAGGACCTGAGGAAAATGTGAGTGTTGTTTTCTGTGTTGTTATCGCAGTGATAATACCAGATCCCCGGGAAGATTAACCAGGTCAAAAAATGCCCGCAGAAGTCTGTGTCGTCGGCCTAAGAATGCAAGAATGCAGCTCTACTGTAAACAGGCACAATGCAATCACGTCCGAAAAAAATATCCGGATGAACGCAGAAGAAGAAGAAGAGAGATACTAGATCCATGTTTCATTATAGATAAATTCTCCTTTTTCTGCAGCCAGTATTTGCTATGAGGCCATTATATTGCGTAGATGCGATTGGTAGATGCAGCTTTCTGTTCAGTAAATACAGTTCATCCTGCTTCACTGGGGCTACATTAGTAGTGTAGAGAAACATAGGGTAATGGCACTTTGGCTCAATGAAGAAAATAGAGAACCCATTTTCTTGCGATGAGTCACACTGGGTATATGGGACTGTATTCGCAGGCTTTTGGCACATGGTGGGTGCTTAGAGGGCCACCACACTTGCTGATACCAATTTTAGCCATTGAATTAAGACTTTTTTCCATGCTCGCTCGCTATGAACTCAAGCGTAGTCCATACACGCTACTTCTAGTAGCACTGGACTGAAATTTGCGTGTGGATTAGCTTTCCCTTTTACCAGTATCCCACGCCATCAGGCAAACCCTCTCTGACTTCAGAGGTACTTGTTTGTAATTTACATCCCAAAGTCAAGGACCTAATATTTTAGTCGAAGTGACTGGTGTAATGGATGAACCCCCTACCTCGGCATCAGCACAAAGGATGTTTAAGAATGAGCACTCTTATCCATTTGGCCACTTTTCCCCCCAGTGGCTATGGAGCTCTGGCCACTTCAAGAATCCCACTCAATTAACTGGCAATCCAAATTAAGCGAAATTGTTCACATTAAAATTAAAGGGGATAAAAGTTACAAAGTAATCCGTTTAAAGAAACTGACCCTGTTTAAGCCTTATTGGTGCTAACGACATCATCATCATGTCTTGCTGCGGGTGATTATGTTCCCCCCAGTTCTACAGTAGAATGTATCATTTCATTTGTTGATAGCTGTCCTTTCTGTGGTGAAATGCAGCCAGGAATCTTCTCTCACTGCCTTCCTTTATCTCTTTTTGCGTTAATCTTTCCATTTGTAACAGTGCATCTCATTTGTTGTTGTTTTTTTTGTTCTGGAAATGTGGCCAACAATTACTGCCTCTTTCTGATGTTTGTGATGCATTGTTTTTGTGTCTTGGCTTTCAAAACATTTATTACATACTTATTTTGATTAAATACTTATTGTGACCATCCATGGATATTTTAATCAATCTTCGGTGAAACCATGTTTTCTGGACTTCATGGGACTGTCAAAAAGCTGTCATTTTACTGCCTGTAGTACTTTGCAGTGTAGGGCAAGGGGCCTGAGGAATTAAGGCCGCCTGGCTAGTGCAGTCGCAAACTGTGCAGGGTAGGATTTTCTTTTTTTCCCTCCACACAGAAAAAAAATCTATGCCTTAAAGAGAATTCGAACCCGGGTCTCCTGAGGGAGAATCTGGCATTCTTAGCCACTGGGCCAGCTGCTCCTCATGGGACTATGTACCCATAATTGACGTATCCATAAGTAAGTCACAGGAGAGGACTCTTGTACACACTTGGCGGAACATTTGACATACGGTGCTATACACAATTTTTCATGGCTATACACAAAATATCAAGAACAAAAGCATCCATATGACAAGAACTGAATATTGAAAACAGTTGGATACTAAAGACCATAAAACAAAGAAAGTTGAAATACTTTGGTCGCTTGAAACACCTTGAAAGTTTGGAGACAACAATCATGAAGGGGTATGTGTCCAGGAGGAGATGAAGAGGAAGGCCAAAGAGAAGATGGGTGCAGGATGTGGCAGATACCAGAAGGATGATGCATATTACAAACTCGACCGAAGAGAACAAGTAGCAATCTTCAGACTCCGCACAGAACATAACAGGCTGAAACACCACTTGTTCAATAAACTAAAGATAGGAGATACCAATGAATGTAATTGTGCAACTGGTAAAATGACACCTAAACATTTGCTGCAGGAGTGCCCAATATATGCAGAACAGAGAAAGATATTTTGGCCCATGCCTGCTTCATTTGAGGACAAGCTCTATGGAGATATCAACAAGCTCAAGTTGACTACAGCTTACTTTAACTACATTCAGGTTGACATCTAAAGGTGCATGAAGATGTATTTACACTGCCACACTTCATACCACAGGTATGTCGGTTACAAAAGCGTCCCAGAGGCATGAAATGGAATATTGCTTGGATAGCACATCCATTACGTGGAACGTCCAAACCAAAAGCTCACTGTGTGGGCTTCGTAAATGGTGGAAAAAGTGTCCTAGTGACACAAAATGGAATATTGCTTGGATAGCAAATCCATTATGTGGAAAGTCTTAATCGAAAGCTCACTATGTGGACGTCATCTGCAGGCTGCATTCTCCTGGTTTCCGGAGGAACAGCCTATGGTGAACGGAAGGCCCAATATACGGAAGTGAGGCTAAGCAGCCATGTGCAGGACGTAACGATTCCTTCGGTGAGCTCAGTACCAGAGCGCTGTGTGATGGTTCTGCAAGTATGGAAGCCTCCTTGGATGGCGGGGAATGCCCCTGCCTTTCCTTGAGGGTTGACCAGTATGTCTTTGGCTGTTCTATATTGGCCAGCTAGGATGGGGGATAACACCACAACAGTGAGATTCAAACATCCTAAGAAACCCCCGGGAAGGTTAACCCGGTCAACAAATGCCCGCAGAAGTCGGATGTGTCGGCCTAACGGCGCAAGAATGCAGCTCTGCTGTAAACAGGCACAACGCAGTCACATCCGGGAAAAAAAATCCGGATGAACGCAGAAGAAGAAGAAGGATGTGGCAGATGATCTCCAGATGGGTGTTTCAGACACAGGACATCTTGTTTATGATCGAGAGGTTTTCTGGAAGGTTGTTATGGGAGCGAGGTTTTGCAAGGGACATGCTACTGAATGAATGAATATACAGAATTGTCTGTTGTTGAGCAGTTTGTAAATTACTGATGAGTTCCAAACAAAACCAAAAATATATAAAATTTAGCCTGAAGCAGGTAGAGAGTACTGAAATGTGATATAGAACTTGTTCTGTTGTATGGCAGTGAATCATAGAAAAATAAACAAATCAGAAAGAACGTTGAGTCAGTGGAGAGCTGGTTTCTGAGACATATGTTGTGAATACCTTGGACTGCTAGAGTGACTAACAAGTGTCAGGAAAAAAAAGTTAGTTGCATATCCTTTACAGTATGTCGCAGTCAACCACAGCATTTTTTTTGGCTGTTTGTGATTTCTTGGCAAGTTTACCCCTATTAGTTTGCTGTTGCTTTCTGAATGACTGGCACTCATACCTTTTATAAAAATCAACGCATGGTGGTCTGCTGCCAAATCGCTTGCGTAAAAGTAGAACATGAAATACAAATATAAGAAATACAAGAAGAGAGGCATTGAAAACATAACAACTGGAAAGTTCAGATGCAAAGAAGCGAGGGCAGACTAAGAGAAATGATGCTGAAAGAACTGACATGGAGGAATATTATTATGTCTAAGTGAGTACTTGAATTTTTCCCCTACACTTTTTTCTGTATGTGACTTGTGTAAGTGAAGATGGGTTTTCTGTATCCGTGAAGTTTTGTGTTCTTGTTTTCAGAGCTGATCACAACAAATACACCAGTCAGTTCCTCATCTCCCTGTCCAAACTGAAGAGGAAACAAGAGAACCAGGGTTCCAATGCTGAGACAGACAGTGAAGACGAGGACAGCGAGGAGGAAGGGGATGAACTGTCATGGCACAGGGCCAGTTCTGAAGATAGTATGGATATGACGTAAGGTCATAGGGTCAACAGTTTATTGTGAATAAATGGTTGTTTAGCAATTGACTGAGTTTTTGTGTTGATGTTTTTTTAATTCTTGTCTTCTGTCATGCCAAGTCTTGTGTTGTCTTCTATTATATTTTCTATTCTCTTGCCTTGTCTTCACTTGTCATCTGTTCTCTTGTCTTATATTTGCATGTCTTATCATCTATTTTGTTGCCTTGTCTTATATTCTGTTGTCTTGTCATCTATTCGTGCGTCTTGTCTTATATTCTGTTCTTAAATTCTCTTGCCTTATATTTTCTTACCTTATATTTGGTTGTCTTTTAATCTTTTCTCCTGTCTTGTCTTATATTTGGTTGTCTTTTCATCATTTCTCCTGTCTAGCCTTATATTCGGTTGTCTTTTCATCTTTTTTCCTGTCTTGTCTCCTATTCTTGTATCCTATATTCTCTTTCTTTTTTTTAAATGTTGCATATCCCATACAGGACATAGCTGTCAACACCAGCATTTTTCAGCTGCTGTTGATGTATTAGGCAAGTTTTACGTTCAGTAGTTTGCCATTGCTTTCTGAACGACCGGCTCTCATACCAACACGTTATAACACAATGCGACATGGTCTGCTGCACAAATCGGTCACAGCTGAGTTTCGAACATTCTCTTGCTGGACATATATTCTGTTCTCTTATCTTATATTCACGTATCATCTCTTGTCGTGTCTATCCACTAGTACACTTGTTATTCAGCATTGCCTAGAGTGAGATTCCTCTCTTGAGCCAGGCCTACCTCTTTTGGCTCTCTGAATCGCTGGATGTCATCGATTATCTCTGATATCATCAATTCCCATCTGCATCTAACTGTTCCTTGAACTTTTAAAACCACAGAGTTTACTGTTGTAAGCAAAGAGAGACAGCAGGCCAGACCTCATACACATAGTACAAACAAACTGGGGGTTGAGTGCTGTAGAGGTTTCAATATCCGCAAACAATAGGTTGCACAAGTTACTGCCTGGCATATTTCGTTCCATCTCGTTGGGTGCATACTGCAGGAGTTAAATATATGAAGTAATTGGATGCATTATACTCAGGCTGCAATACTTAAAATACATAGTCACTGATAGAGTTCAAACGTGGAGTATTTGTTATCCACGCAGGCAATCACATATTTAAAACAGTCTTTCGGCAATCGCATGTTTAAAACAGTCTTTCTGTCTGCACAAAATTGGTTGAAAGCGTCTAATAACTAATGCCTCAGTAAATTTGAATTTATTGTTCATGAATACACTGAAAGAGGTGGTTTTACTTTGTTAACTTTATGGCGCCAAATAAGCAGATGTTGACAGATGGCAGAGCATGGGGTTTTATTGTCTGCTGACTACACAAGAATTCCTGAAGACTAATTAACTCTTTTCCATTCACACTGATATATGTTCAATTACTCGATTTGCCAATTGTTCCTTTCTATGTTGTTGGCACTCACACTGGAATTGATAAATAGTTTGATGTAGTGTACGGAGACAATGTTTCTTTTACAGATGGAGTAGATGTCAGTGTGGTTTTTATATCTGATCATTGGTTAATCAGCAAAGACTGTTTGGTCTACTGCTGTTTTAAGTAGATCATATTTGTTTCATTGAAAGTCAGGTCTTAGTCAGATATGGCTGAGCTACCAAATGACAGTAGACAGTACTACCTGCTTCTGTTGGGCCGAATGTTGGGCAGCGCTTAACAAACCCGACACTCCACATTGTGCCAACAGCTTGGAGCGAAATTGGGAGGGTACAAGCCTTATCCTGGTGCGAGGAAATGCAACCTTAAGTCTTGATAGGGCAGACTAAGACATTGGTCACCAACTGGTCTAGTATCGAAGCTCCAATAGTTAGAGCAGACAGTTAGAGCAGTGAATTGCTGATCTGGCAGCTTGTCTTGTTCCAGACGTAATGATGTTACCTTTACCCTCGAGTAAACTAGGTAGACCGAGAGAGGCATCAAGCTGCATAGGCAACACATGGTCTTTAAATTCAGCTCAGGTTTTGTGCTATGGAGAGTTATGGATAACACCATTTTACAAACTGTCATCTATCAAGGCATGGTGTCTTTCAATCTTATGTTTCATTACATCGTCCCCTCGGGAGGATAGCTGAAGAAACACTTGTTACTGTGTGCGCGTGTTACTGTGTGTGTTACTGTGTGTGCGTGTTTGTTAGGTCATTTTTTAATTCAAGCATAGTCCAGACACACGCTACTACATCTAGTGTACTTGACTGATTTTTGCATGTGGATTAGTTTTCCCTATTACCAGTGTCCCTCACCATCAGGCAAACCCACTCCGACTTCAGAGGTACTTGTTATGTACGTCCCCAAGTCAAGTTACCTCGGCATCAGCACATGGGATGTTTAAGAGTAAGCTCTCTTAGCCATTCGACCATGCTGTGGTATACTGACTCACAAGCCGTTACTAGCTGTCAAGATCTCCTCAAATTAAAACTAAATTGTATTAGAATGTAAACCACTGGTACCATTAAACTTGGGGGATAATGGAAAATCGACACCACCCCGGATTGGAAAACACACACTTCAGGAATCAAGAGCGGATATGGGGTAAAACTTCAACTCGGAGAAAGCTGAGATATAAACAGCTACAATCGATTTCCGTCCTCATTGTACCAACAAACAGCGACTGGTCACAAACCAAGATGTGCCTGCGGAATGGTAAGCTTTTTAACTCACCACGACTAAGTGAGAAAGAGAAGAAGGACCATACATCCAGCAGCCAGTATTTGGAAACAACCAAATCTATGACCTTACTTCTTGGTGATGTCAAATGTTGACACGCATTGTGAAGCCATCATGTTTGGATGAGGTGAATATAATTTATTTTAAATTTTAGTTAGTTGTGAGCCTATTTTCCCAGAAGAAGAGTTGGTAAGTAGACTCGTTGAACACGTGTGGTGAATTAAGAAGTTAATTTAATTGTTATAGTTTATAGATAAACTATTAATTAAGAATACCCATAGTGAATGTTAATTTCTCCCAAAAGTAAACACCTAATTTAATGTATAAAAAGCATTAATCCAAGTGGTACATTTAATTCTTAAGCAACTCAATCTACAATGATTTGGAATGGTGAGTTCTTAAAGAATTTAATTTAGTACAAACTGAATAATATTATACTCAGTTATCATAGTCATAAGATAAACTGTACATTAGGAGAAAACTGCAGTGTTTATTTTCTACCAGCTAAGCAACTTAGTTAATGTATAAACATTAGACACATGTTGTCAATTTTATTTCTTAAGCAACTCAATCTACAATGAACATGAGTAACTTAAGACTTAAGGAAACTATTGTAAATGTGTAAACACTGGTAAGTCAAACTAGTGTAATGTGTAATTAATCAGTAGATTTAATTGTGACATGAGCACATGGACAAACAAATAGTTTTCTTATAATTCATGAACCCATGAGAACCAGATTCTACAGGTATCATAATTTTGTGTGTTGAGTTAAGGCACCCATGCAGTGAGTCAAATGTATTTTCAATGTTGTAAACATATGGAATTAATGTTTGTGCCACACCATAATAATACGTAATTCAACCGGCATGTTAGAATGGTTAAGATTCATAATGCCTGAAGGTGAATTGGATATATCACCTAAATTGTATGTATTTTATGAGAATCATGTGATAACTCCTGAATTTCATGTTGCTAAATCCTGGGGGAATTGCCTAAGTGTGTCTAATGATCACAATGATCACTATGGCATTGCTGATAGCATGTCTGTGAGGATTCATGTGTGATTTCATCATTGTTAAACAGATGTGACTGTATCATTTCATAAAACCTATCAGCATGCATGACTAAATATCCATGAAATAGTATAAGTTAGGTTGAAGGATGAGATTCCCTTGTAATGTCATTCATGTTGAATCTGTGAAGGTATTCTGTGTAAAGCACCTACATATGCATGATTGTCATCCATACAGATATGATTGTCTGATGAATGGGTGAGATCTCATTGTGATGCCAATGGTGTAAACATGTTATGTTGTCATTTGGAAATCACATAAGTACCCACTTTACATGACAGTATGAAGGATGTGTGATGAATGATTCCTATATGATCACCCATACCAATATGAATGTGTCTATAGACTGAGTGAAATGATCATACATACATATGAATGGTGTCAGAGTTGAGTGAGTGAGTGAAGTTACATGCTGAGTGAGAGAGAGGGAGTATAAGCCAACAGTCAATCTCACGGTAGCCGGCAACTTGATGTGAAATGCCTTGACTATCACCAGAGAACTGCTTCGGTGTAACCCATAAACTAAATAATAATTTAGTACACTCCGGCGCGTAACACCACTTTGTATAAAATATCATTCATTATTCCTATCATCTAGTTTTGTGCGCCAAGCACGACACAAACCATATCATACATTACGCATAGCACCAGCATCTGTGTTTGTAATTTAAGCAAAATCCCACTTTGTAGTTCATGTTAACACATATGGTCTATTGTGATGATAATAATGTACTACAAAGATAATGATGATAACTGTAATGTAATGAAAATGATATAACAATGATTATGATGATAATGAATTCTAATGTCATAAGCATGATAATAATGATGATGATTGTAATGACAATGTAATAATTATGATAATAATAATAATGATAATGATTGTAATGACAATGTAATAATTATGAAAATAATGATAATGATTGTAATTACAATGATTATAAAAACCATGATGATGATGATGATAATAATCAATATTACATCCATGAGAATGGAAGAAATCTTCTCACTTGAAGCATTTAATGAAGAAGAATACACCTGAATGCTATACAAGAATAATACCATAATGTACTTATCCTGTTTATAAGCAAATACTCATGGAAATGGGAACTGATTTTTAAAAGCCCTTAATGTATGAGACCCTTTTTCTTGAATAGGAAAAGATGAAGTAGAGAACAAAACTAGATACAGAAGAGAATGGTCAACATAATTGTCAAATTCCCAATCACTCAAGGTATTACTTCTATAAACCTGAGGACAGGCATAGGTGATGATGAAACTGCACATCTGCTAGTTAAACCTTGAACACTTGATAGTGGAAGATTGGATTGAGAGCAAACAACTATGTTGGTGATAACTCCATGAGAACACCATGACTATCTTTCTTCTATGTTTATTTTCTCTAAGAACAGGATTCATTTTATTGTTGTCACTGGTTATGTTCTTAGGCTTTTACATGTAAATTCTAATGTCATATTTATGATATTATTAGAATTATGTGATTGATGGAATTTCAGGTAGTGGTCTTATTCATGTCAATCCAGACCTGACTTGGTGAAGATTGAATGCAGCACCTGTTGAGTGAGCACATGGTTGAGTGATGCCCTTGATAGAGTAGCGCAGAACCTTATCTACCTGCAACCATTCCATTTGTCTCATAGGAGAGGTAATCTTTATTTAAACAATTATCTGCCAAAACAAAGGAAAACCAAGAGCCAACTTATGTTCTACTACGCCCTGGAACACTAATACTACAATTGAAGATAGCCAAAGGGATTCCCAAAGCTGGAAGTGGAGAATTCTAAAGTATAAACAGTTCTTTTTTTCAGATCATCCAGGCCAGTAAAAGATTAGCATTACAGGCCCCTGGGAAAAATATAGCTGTTAATATATACATTATCATTGGCACATCAATTCTGTATATTTATGTATATGTATATGTCCTTATTTTATGACAGGAAATTGTAATTTTGAATGCAATTTACAAAATCCATATTTGTGTTTATTAAATCATAAAAACTGAGGTCATGTATTGATTGTATTTTACTTGTCATAGTCAAACTGTTTTAAATTACCCTAGATAGAATTAATTAGTTGGTAGAGGAGAGGCAAGGAACCACTTAAAGGATAATTGGGTATAAAAGGGAATACAACTTTTTCAGTTATTTCCAGAAGGTATTCCTTGGTTCTCTAAAACTCTATTTCTGGTCTCAACCAATTGAGTCAGTATAGCTAAATTAATTAAACGGGCAGGATCACATTGGGAAAAAGGATTTTGCATTCTTTATCTCTTTGGGGTTGAGCCATCAATCACAACGTATCCGACACATGCTGACCTTTAGAACACTTGAAGTGTGGGGACAGATGATTTTGCAAGGGTAGGTTTTGGTGGCTGGCATGTTTTTTTTTTAGTTTTGGGCACTGTCGACGACAGTGAGGGCACTACGGGCCCAAAACTAAAAAAAACATCCATCGATCGGTCCAGCAGTCCACCAAACACTTAACCGGAAAATGATTGCTGGACCGATGCAAATGAGGCTCGAAGGGATTCTTCTTTGTTGCGGTGAATTAAAATTGAAGTACCTGAATTTCTTTCCTCACTTCTGCATCCAGGTCCCCTGATTGCTAGCTTTTGAGTACAACTGAAATGTGGACGGATCCGATAAAATAGCCTCCATTTTCCTTGACAAGTAGTAAACAGGCGACAAAATCCCTGGAAGTGTGGTTTTATAGAAGAATGCTGAAAATTAACTGGACAGCCAAAATGAGCAATCAGGAGAAGACAAATACTGGAACATGTGACAACCGGAAAGAGAGACAAGACAGCATGAGAAGATTCTCGAGTCTTGTGTCATGACACAGGAGTCGCATACATGAACTGACCCATTACATCGGAGATCGTAACTTGTGGAGCAGCATGATTGCCCACACCAGCCAGCAAGGCACTGGATGATGATGAGCTATTGTCTAGCACCAATCCCCTTGTTTTGTTAGCTTTTAGTGATTTACGAGCAGTGCAGTGATGCGTTCTTTGTTTAACGTAATTTATATTTGGATGACGTTATGCAATATTGATGTTCTATATCTATATCCACCAATTAGCCTTTAACCATGTGACCAAGTCGGTAGAAGATGGTGTCAGCTTAGATATCTTGATTAACATTTCGGCTTGAGCCTGGGGCTCGATCTGGTTAATAGTTTGGTGGTATACAACTTTAACCCATAAAGCGAGAGCTTCAGTTTGCCGAGTACAGGAAAGGTCTTCTTTCGTTCGCTTGAAATATGTCTATATCTGCAATGTTGTCTCTTGTATGAATTTAACTGTCTTTTTAAGTTCACACAGAGGTCCATAGAGTTTATCTTCCACTGTCGTCTCTCTAGGCCAGAAGGTTTGCCTAGATATGTTATATTTTGGGCAGTCTTGAAGTATGTGCTCTGCTGTCTGTGACGCCAATCCACATGTGCACATGGCTGTTTCACCAATCTTGAATTTTGTATACATGTGGTTGCGTAATCTATTGTGTCCTGTTCCGAGGCGCAGAATAATGACTTGTTCTGGTCTGTCCATTACGTGGTAGTCATCTTGAGCAGGTTTTGGTGGCTTTCTGACTGATTTAATCATTCTTTTCTTTTGGTGATATGTAACGGGCACATCAGGCTGTTCTTCTTTGGCCCCTTCCTTAGCCAATTGATCAGCTGTCGTTTCCAGGTACTCCACAGTGGGATGGTATCCACTGTATGGCGACCTTATGTTGACTGCTAAGTTCAGAAAGTAGTGACCTTAGTACTGGCAATATCCCAGACAAGAGCGCCTCGAGTACTGATTTTGCATCTGTCAGTAGCACCACAGGCTATGTACCATTGCTGGTATTTAGTAATTTCTCTGTTGCTATCTTGATTACCTCAATTTCAGCATCATAGTTATGGCAGTACTTTCCTGTCGGCTGTGTCCCTAGTATTATTTGGGTATTCTATGTACACTCCCGCTCCTCCATTTCGAACAGAATTTTGTGCCGACCCATCTGTGTAGACTCGGATCCAGAGGTCCTGTGGGTATTCTTCATCAAGGAAGCTGAGAGTGGCTGTTCTGCTCTGCACACTGTTCTCGAGGAAAGATGATACACATATTTATTGTGTTGTCTTTTCCATTAGTGATTTCTTTTTCTTTTCAAGCATGTGCTCTGTTTGGTTTTCATATTTCTGCTTCTATGTAGAATTTTAGATGGCAACGAAGAAAAGCAAACAATACAAACTTCAACAGTACAACATTAATAAACAAGTACAACAACCTTCAAGAACACAGTATTAATAAACAAAGCAATACAAACTTCAAGAACACAACATAAATAAACAAGTCAAAACAGATTTGAAGAACAGAATATAAATAAGATAGATAGGGCAAGTAACAGAAACACAAATCAACCATAAAAATTAAAATAAACTGCACAGACACAACGAGTAAACAAAAAAAATTGCCAATCAAGTTTGAAGCATTGTTCATTGTTATAATAATCAGCAGATGTAACAGGAGATTAGAACGGGAGGACAAATAGCAAAATCCCATAAACACTCACAATCTGAAACCCAAAATAAAGAAACAACAGAGTAAAAGTAATAATAATAATATTAATAATCCCTTAGCCAGGAATATACCAAAAACATGAACATGTATGCTGGTGTCTAATAATGTGATGCTGATATAGGTTGTAAGAAAATAAATAACTTGTTATGAGATAGGCAATTTGTTGCTCTCAGTCCGGCAGTGCTCAATATCACCAAGTGTTTATCAGCTGCCTTGTTGTTCCATATAAGGTTCACACACATGTAAAGTGACAAGTTGCCTTCATACAAGGTTCATGCACATGTAAAGTGAAAAGTTTACTTCCATATAAGTTTCATGCACGTGTAAAGTGACAAGTTGCGTTAACAAGTCTGAAAATCATACAAGTAACATAACTCCCTAGAAAAAAAGAACAGTAGCGACTGCAGCAAGATCTGTTTTCACCACAGTGCCTCTACAAGCCAGTGATCTGATACGAAAGCACAACTCCTGAAAATAAGATTCAGATTTATTTGAGCCTGCTGGAGAAGACAAAAAGAGGGAAAATAGAGTCAATATGTTAAGCTGTGGCAGCAGTGTTTGGTGGCTGTTATTACATTAGCATGTGTATGAAATGCTTATCATTTGGTACAATTAAATAAAAATCACACTGCCCATGGCTTAATTCTACTTAAATCATGCCAAATTTGATACTTCAAGACTTCCTTTGACCTTATGTCTATTATCAGTAAATCCTGTGCTATTCTTGTAGTAAAATTATTCTGTTTGCTGCTTCTTTCAAATTTTACTCCACATTGTGAATCGGCTGCAGTATTCTACCACACACAATGAAGCAGTCACTGAGCTGTGATACACAACTAATCATAGCTTCAGCGTCTACATACAAATGGTGCAGATAATCATGTAATCACAATGAAATTTAACAAATGTGGAAACAAGGTAATTAAAGAAAGTATTTCAATCAAATCAAAGAAGCACCCCAAATAAGCAAATGCTCCACTGGCAAGTTGTGCCATAGATAAAAAAAAAGTAGAAGTGAACAACTGTTCACAAATAAATAAACACAATTTGCCCGCTCAATCTTTTTTCTTTATGCAATTGCAGACACTGCACCAGAGGTCTTGAAGTCTAAAACATTCAACATATATTTGATAAATATTGAGTGACCAGTTCCCATCCTTAAAATTGTTTGCACACCCACTTCCCCGTCATTTGAAACCCATGGTCAGATCTTCTTATAACTGCCAATTCTACCACATGTCAACACACAGATTACCAGAAGTGACATGTAGCAATATTAGCATGTAATGTCTAGACTCAAGTCTCAACTATTGGAACCATTCTATGTGCACTTTGGTCAATTCTTTATCCACTTAAGTGAAGCAGTCTTCTTTTAAGTTGAGTTGAGCTAAGAACAAACATCACTGCACTCAGGACATTCCCATTCACGCTCGGTCTCCCCATTCAACAGCCAGTGAAGAACCACAATACTAATCGTTCCCATCGCTATCTGATTAAAAGTCCTCCTGGTCTTCCCTCTCAGTTTTGAGATTCTACAAGAACCTCTGCCAATGCCCCGCAATCTCATTCTTTCCACATACGGGTTCTCAATCTGTTCCCCCATCTTCTCCCTCAGGCGCAAAATCACCTCTAAATAGGTAGTCTACCACCAAGAGGTGCAATCCCTGCCTGCCTATCAGCCTGTTCATTCCCCCGCATGGCCAGAGCAGTCTTATTTTAAAGTCAAGGACCCTTTTCCATGCCATGAGTTGTATTGAGTATATGGTGCCAGTTCTATATTTGTATAGGCCTTGGCACTCAACTGATGTAGCTTAAGATGGGTACCAAAGATTTCACTGGGAAGACAAAGAGTGAAGAATTTAGCCAGGGTTGTCACGCCACAACCATGTGGCTTAGCATATGCCATAGGATGCTGTTTAGTTGTACCTCCACATTTGATCAACAACATAAATTCATTTCTTCAGAACAAACAAAATGATAACTGGCAGTGCAATAATGTATGTTTGAAGATAGCTGCCTTATGAGAACAGTGTTGATGGTCTGAAGATCATGTCTGGCTGTAGTTGGATATTTAAAAAAAAAAAAATAAATTAGTGGTGATAATGAAATCATGTCTTTCACGGAACACACGATCAGCTTTTTAATCAAGTTAGCTGCAGCTGCTGTTATCTACATATCAGCTTTTCATCAAGTTAACTACAACTATTGCCACTTGAGCACCAGCTTTTCATCAAGTTACAAAGACATGGTTTGTGAACCAGAAATACAACACACAAGTAGAACTCAAATAATCTCAAAATGTATCACAACAGAATAGCAAGGGGACAAAGACAGCTGTAGGTCCTTCTACAGATCAGTTCTTTTGAAGACTGCCATCCAATATGCCCAATTCTTACTAGTGACAGAAACACATCAGACAGCAACTAACCAACCATCCCAATTATTAACCTGTCTAAAGGTTGAACAAAGAACCTAATTTAAGACGCAACAAGCATTTGTCATCAATTACTGATAATACTGCCAGCATGAATTTAATCATCTAGATCTAACAGCATACATCTTATCTTCAGAATTAACCGTCAGTCTAAAACAAATCATCACATCTAACTGCCAATATAGTGCCTGCAATGTATGGCAGGGGGTTCATGAGCCTGAGAAATTAAGGTCGCTTAACTAGTGCAGTCGACACAAACTGCAGGCTAGAGTTTTCTTTCTTCCCCCAACAGAAAAAAAACCACATCTTACCGAAGACTCGAACCCGGGTCTCCAGAATGAGAATCTGGCATTCTAGCCACTCCACCAGCCGCTCCTCATCACATCTAACACGAGTCTAAAACAAACCATCGACATCCACTAGTCAGTCTAGCATCCATATCTACACGACAGAAGACCATACATAAAATAAACAAACTCGACAAACTACTATCACAGTGAGGTCATCCAGGTTGATATTAATGCTCAATGGAAAAGGCCAATGCTGTGAAACTGTCCACCCTGAACTGGCTTGCGGGCACTCATAATCTTTTCATATCTCTCAGTTTGATGTGCAGGACGCAAAGATAAAGTGTATACTCTATATCACCAACATACATACGGGTTATTTCATAAAGAATATTGGTATTTTTGGACTTTGTCCACCCTAAAACTGGAATTCCGTGTGTAGAGAGCTGGCAGTGTGAACTGGCTTGCGGGCACTCATAATCTTTTCATATCTCTCACAGTTTAATGTGCAGGACGCAAAGATAAAGTGTATACTCTATATCACCAACATACATACGGGTTGTTTCATAAAGAATAATGGTATTTTTGGGTATTGTCCACCCTAAAACTGGAATTCCATGTGTAGAGAGCTGGCTCTGTGAACTGGTTTGCAGGCATATAGAACTGTTCACATCATCCGGCTTGAAATACAGGACACAATTATAAAGAGCATACCTGATATCATTGAAAGTTTTATATACAGGGTGTTTCAGTCAAGAATACTGATATTTTAGAGACACAACTGGAGCTGTAGAACATGAACATAGTTTACACCAAAACAAAGTCAAACTGCTCAAGTTTAATCTCATACATCACAATCATTCAAAGTGTGACCCGCTCATGTGAAATGGTGGGCAAGTTTTAAATATTCAAATGCAACCCTCTTGTGAAAAGGCGGATCAGTTTACAATTATCTTCTGATTGTGATATTGCCCTTTTCTTCATTGCTGCATCTAGGGGCTGAAATGGAAAAAAAAATAGTTAGCGGTCGAGAAAGTAAACATTATGGTACCACGCAACAGAACAAACTGGGACAGGATCCAACACTTCATGCAATCCAAACATTTCCGTGCTGGCACTAAAACAATCAAACAATACTGTGCAACAACAACGATGATTGAACCATCAAAACTCAGTGTCAGCTAACCAGGAGGTCCATCTGCCACATCTCCAGGTGTAACACAGGCATCCTCGTGTGGGTCGCTTTTATAAACAAGACAATTAACATGTTGCATGTCCTTCTGCAGGATGTTGCGATCAACCCCAGTTTCATGTTCCAGTTAGTTTTAGTCCAGTAGTTTGCCATTACTTTCTGAACAAGAATACAACGTTCAAGTCCAACTTAATGCTGACGTGGGAATTTATCACCCCTACCCTGCCGCTGCACGGCTCCGTGGCGAAGGAGTTATGGACACAGTTTGTAATGCCACACACTGCGTTCGGGACACAGCAGGCGATTTGGCAGTGTTGGGATTTTATTAAATGGTATGGGCGCTGGCAGTTCAGAAAGCAATGGCAAACTACTGAGTGTAACCTTGCCTAGAGATTACAAATAGCCAAAAAAAATACTGGGGTTGACTGCGGCGTCCTGTAAAAGCATATGCAACTAACCTAATCCTGCCACCAGCACACTAGAAGTGTAAGAGAGAGTGCTCCCATCTTGTCGACCACCAGCGTGGGCAGGTCGTCTGACATCTCTAAACTCTAAAATTACCCTTACAGGTATTCATTTATAAAAGACACTGTACACAAATAAATACATGTTTCAGGCCCCAACAGACTCTAAATATTCTGTTAGAACAAATGGCATACTATAATGGCACATATATGACGCAATCCTCTAAAAGTACTGGAGAGTTTTAGTCATCATAGACCATAACTTTAGGAAGGGAAAATCCCAACTGCAACTCCTAGTGGTAGAGAATGGAAAACACACGCAGCCCGGGGACTGAGTA
The DNA here is from genome assembly GCA_014155875.1 of Cepaea nemoralis. Lineage (NCBI taxonomy): Eukaryota > Metazoa > Mollusca > Gastropoda > Stylommatophora > Helicidae > Cepaea > Cepaea nemoralis. The sequence continues at coordinate 696,858 of JACEFZ010021121.1, forward strand.
TCCACCAGGATAAGTGGACAACTCAGCAGCTGAGCTGAGCAGGGCACTAACTTGTCCTGACAGTCTGAAATGGCTGTCCTGGGGTAACACACTCCCATGTGGATGTGTAAAGCAAGTGGAAACCACCACGTTATCTCCCCAAGACTTCATGACAGACCAAGAGAAATGATGCTGAATGGATTAAGACAGTGGCATGGAGGAATATCATCAGCAGTGCTGATCCAGAAACTAAGGACCGAGATATGTGGAGAGTCATGAACACCTACGCCAGTTGGCATGGCACTTGATGATGATATGACATGACATAATCCTGACAATGTATAAACAGTTTAAACTTCACAAACCACCAAACAATTCAATCATTGTTAACATTTCCCTTGTTATCCCCACAAAGAAAACCAACCAGCCAAAGAAAACAAAACCAGAAGCATGATCAAATCAAGAAATAAAGAAAGAATCACTTTCACAATAAAGGTAACTCCTGGGCAGATACTGCCGCTGAGGTGTGGCATGTTAGGATTTCACAGATTCTAGGTCACGACACATGAGATGACGTTACCAGTTTTCTTCTTCATTAAATTTACTGACCATTATTCTTCTTCCAGAACATTCTAACAATTATCTGGTTGTCATTTTATGGGCTGAGGCTGGGCCAGCGGTAGAGCTATTCTAATCAGAAAAACAAATCATGCCTGGGGTGGAAATTTAACCCAGTGCACTGGCCACTATGTCAACGGGGCTCCCTAGAATATACCTTAGAACAATTCATATTGCAGTACTTCGCCACTCACATTCCACATAGCTTTCAGAAATACAAACATTTCAATGGAAATCGCAGGAATGAATGCAATACTGTATGCAGATTTTAAAAAAGCATGCATCTGTACCTAGCTACAAGTCTTACCCAGAATATGTGACTTCTACCTTTAAGGGCCTCTTCTCACATCACCCATGAAGGGCTACCACCATATGCCCAATACACCCCAAGATGTGGAAAAGTACCCTTATGTTTAGTTTACTACAAGAGGGCTTCAAATGAAAACCTTAAAAGTGTGACAGAAATTACAATAATCAAGCCATTGTCTTGTAACCTCTCAATATTGTTGTTAAGGATGTCAAGAAAGTTAAGCATGTGACATCACAGTGCAGACAAACAAGGTGATGTCATAAGGACAGTTTAAAGATGGTCACCCCACTTTTGACATGCACCAAAGAGGAGCAGTGTTTATTTATCCGGTTTTTTTTTTAAAATCATTGAAGAGGTGAAACTTATAGAACTTAATCCACAAATGAAGGTCCAGTATGATGATGCATGCCTGTCAGTCCAGCAAGCACGTGAGTAGGAAGTTTCAAAATGGCGTGACTTCTGTGACAGACACACCGAGTAGTTACCAAGAGATTTTTTTTCTACAGGAATCCAAGCACTTGTCGGTGCTTTGAACACAGTGGTGACTACATTTTTAAAAATGACAGATTTGTTCTTTACTTCTTCAGAATATATTTAAAAAAACAAAAACATTTAGAGCTTTCAGTTGTAGGCCCCTTGTAATATCTGAACAGTTGAATTACAGCCTTCCTATCTACACCAGCAGCAAGAAGTACTGAAAACCCCGCATTACCAGTCTTACATGAGGATTTACTCCTTTTTACATCTATAGTTACGCTTCTTACTTCCCTTATTTCTTGTTAGTTTTCTCTTTACAGTCAGTTCCCTTCTTCCTGTCAGTGTTCTCCTAAGTTATTTCCCCATGTTAGTGTTCTCATTTCATGAACATCCCATCAACGTGTCAGTTTTCTCTTGATAGTTGTCTTTCCTCCATGCCAGCACTCTCTCTAGTTGCTTTCTTTCTTGTTAGTTCTCCTCTCCTCCTCTGTGGTTTCTTCGCAGTTTCTTTCCTGTCCATGTTTACTTTACACGTAAGAACGAACATCTTGAAACATGGTTCGAGCGCACAACAGGAGAAAGACACCAGGAGTCATGACCCAGGCAAGCCAACCCCCGGAGTCAAGAAGGGCCGAATTAAGGATTTCTTATGACGATCAGAAGTTTCTTGTCGTGCTTGCTGCGTGGTGGAGTTTTTACCACTTTCTAGTCAGAATTCACATTAAAAATACCTCTTCTCCTAAACCCCATGAGCATTCTTTTTACACTTATTTATGCTACTTTGGATTCGGTCCTAATTCTTTTAGCACACCCCCATTACTAGCCCATGTATTTTCACATTATTCTCACAGAACTAGCTTGCGTATTTTCACTTTATTCTCACAGAACTAGCTCGTGTATTTTCAGATTCTTCACACAGGACTAGCTTGTGTATTTTCACATTATTCTAACAGAACTAGCTTGTGTATTTTCACATTATTCTCACAGTACTAGCCTGGTCTACACATGCTATCATCTCCCATCAGCTTCACAGCTTGCAATTATTCTTACTAAACATTTTAATAAAATTTGTTTATGGTTAACAAAAACAGCTCAAATCCCATTTAACACTTTATAGTGCTAGGACGAAAAAAAAATTGTTTATAGTCAGCAAAATAGCACAAATCCCGTTTAACCCTTTACAGTGTTATAAATGGGACAAAAACATTTGTTATGTTTAACAAAATAGCACAAATCCTATTTAACCCTTTAGTATTATAACTGGGACACACACACACAAAAAAACATTGATTAAAGTTTTTAAAAAGGCACAAATCTGTGAAGACAGCTAAACAAATTTCAGTGAATCAAAAGGTGAGGAAAAGACACTGACACTCGATAGGACACACTGAGAAAACCTGAAGACAATATAACTAGACACTCTATTGTCTGGAACCCACAAGATAGGACACACTGAGAAAACCTGAAGACAATATAACTAGACACTCTATTGTCTGGAACCCACAAGATAGGACACACTGAGAAAACCTGAAGGCAATATAACCAGACACTCTATTGTCTGGAACCCACAAGATAGGACACACTGAGAAAACCTGAAGACAATATAACTAGACACTCTCTTGTCTGGAACCCACAAGATAGGACACACTGAGATAACCTGAAGACAATATAACTAGACACTCTCTTGTCTGGAACCCACAAGATAGGACACACTGAGAAAACCTGAGGACAGTATAACTAGACACTCTCTTGTCTGGAACCCACAAGATAGGACACACTGAGATAACATGATGACAATATAACTAGACACTCTCTTGTCTGGAACCCACAAGATAGGACACACTGAGATAACCTGAAGACAATATAACTAGACACTCTCTTGTCTGGAACCCACAAGATAGGACACACTGAGATAACCTGAAGACAATATAACTAGACCCTCTCTTGTCTGGAACCCACAAGATAGGACACACTGAGATAACCTGAAGACAATATAACTAGACACTCTCTTGTCTGGAACCCACAAGATAGGACACACTGAGATAACCTGAAGACAATATAACTAGACACTCTCTTATCTGGAACCCACAAGATAGGACACACTGAGATAACCTGGGGACAATGTAACTAGACACTCTCTTGTCTGGAACCCACAAGATAGGACACACTGAGATAACCTGAAGACAATATAACTAGACACTCTCTTGTCTGAAACCCACAAGATAGGACACACTGAGATAACCTGAAGACAATATAACTAGACACTCTCTTATCTGGAACCCACAAGATAGGACACACTGAGAAAACCTGGGGACAATGTAACTAGACACTCTCTTGTCTGGAACCCACAAGATAGGACACACTGAGAAAACCTGGGGACAATATAACTAGACACTCTCTTGTCTGAAACCCACAAGATAGGACACACTGAGAAAACCTGAAGACAATATAACCAGACACTCTCTTGTCTGGAATCCACAAGATGAACATAATAGTGGGAGACCTACAATTACATGTAGAAGAGATTTACAGAGATGAATAACACTGGGAGGACATGGAGAGAGTTGAAGGTAACTAAAGATAGGACAGTATGGTGTCGGTTGCTTGAGGACCTAGGTTCCAGGGGCCGATAAAAGGGAGGACAAGAAAACAGCACAAATCCAGTTTATTGTTACCATCATACCTAGGTACGAAAGATTTTTATATTATTTAATTCAGTGCCACTTTGCTTACATTTATCAAATTAATGTCTTTAATCTCTATGCTCTGAACTATATATGTCTGTTATTTTTATGGTTATGCATGTAACAATACACTTCAGATGAACAATGAAATACGATGATCATGATGAGATCTGCACAAAGTCCCAATAACAGACGTTGCTAGACAAGCAACAGACAGACACACGGTGTAAAATCCAAGGCTCCTCCACAGCAACAGCTGGCTAGCCGGAAGCTGGTTCAATACTGTCCCGTCACCTCCCCTTCCTACTTGAACAGGAAGCTAGAATAGGCAGGAGTTAGTGTATTAGTGAACAGTTACACAGGGACAATAGTACAGGACAGGACGCTTTCACAGTGTGAGTGGGACAACAATAGTTAGAACACTTTCACGGTGAGAGTAGGACAACATGATAATACTATCACAGTGAGTAGGACAACAGTAGTACATGACAATGATATCACAGTGAGAGCAGGACGACAACAATTCATGACATAACACTATTATAGTTAAAGTAATTCAACAGTACAGACAGAACATTAGTACAGTTAAAGTAATACAACAAAAGTACATGGCAGAACTGTGAGAGAAGGACAATAACAGTCCACGAAAGAAGGCTATCATAGTGGGTTGTGGATCAAATGATCAGCCTATCCTTCTCAGAACAGGAAAAAAATCTGGAGGAACTGTGTGCACGCACAAATATCCCCCCCCCCCCCCCCTTCCCCCCAAATGTGCTAAAAAAATGGAAGTAAGTCAATATGGACTACACTTGAGTTCAAACGAGCGAGCGAAAAAAAAAAAAAATTCCAGGTGCCAATTCTGGAGATTATCTTAGGTGAAAGGAGGTGAGTTTTCTACGGGATGGGACAGCCAGCCCCACACCAACCCTCTTTAATTGCCTCTAACAACAGGCATGGTTAAGTTGCAATGTTACTATTCTGTTTCCCTTAAGGTACCTTGTAACACATGAATGGATCACTTGACTGCCTCTTAATCACTCAGAATAACCCCCATTGTTATTGCTTACGCAGCCGAGGCATTAAAAGTTAGTGGTATTTTCAACTTCTTCCTTGATTTATTAATTTATGAAGTGATTCTGTCTGTGGACATTATCTTTGTTCTTTGAAAAATAAACAAAAAATATTAAAAGGAAAAGATTTTAACCTTCTCTCTCCACCACCACCCACCACAGCAGATTGCCCAGATCCCCTCTAAGTTGAACACAAAGACTACACTGAAGTCTATGAAACAAGTATGAAGATCTACATTGTACTCTGCTAATGTAAAAGATGGTTCTCATATGGAAGATATTATTCCCCGTATCCCTGCTCTTTCTGAGACCTGCCTATACTACTTGCAATTCATATTCTAAATTTCTTTCCATCCTCTTCATAACGATTCACAAGAAGAGTATGCTGGCGTCACTTATTTATGCGACGGTGCACAATTTTTAATTTCCTTTCATGGGGAGGAGAGAGATGTAGATTGAATCTCCCCCATGCTTTGAGCCAAAGAACACTTTTCAAAATCTTCAAACACAGTGCATGACAGATACAGATGCTGGCTTCTCCTCCTTCCAGGATGAGTTCTATTGGTATATCATAACAAACTAGTCACTTCCCTTCTTAAGAATTTGTATTGCTGATTGTCCATCCATCCATCATTTGCCATGCCGATAAGCGTGGGCGGTCATGATTTGCAATTTCACTTGATCACCAGAGTCATGGATCAGCTCCGTGTTCCTGTCTTGCCACATGATTGAGCCATCCAGGTATTTACTTCTCTGTCTTTCCGTTGTTTTCTTACCCTCAATATTGCCAGTTGTCAGCAAGTTCTCCAATTTATTTCTTCTCATGACATGCCCCAAAAATCTTGACTGACTACGTCTAATTTCTCTAATCAGTTTGCGATTTTTATTTGTTTCTTGTAGGACTTGGTCGTAGGTTATTCTATCTGCCCATGGTATTCTTTCACATATCCACAGTCATCAGATGTTTTTCAGCTTGACTGGTCATTGTCCACGCTTCACATCCATACAAAAGTACAGGTTCTTCTTCTTCTTCTTCGTTCATCCGGAGTTGTTTTTTTTCCGGACGTGATTGCGTTGTGCCTGTTTACAGCAGAGCTGTGTTCTTGCGCCGTTAGGCCGACACATCCGACTTCTGCGGGCATTTGTTGACCGGGTTAACCTTCCCGGGTACAGGTTCTATGTAGCACCTCAACACTCTTTTTCTCATAGCAACTGACAGCTTTTTATTGGTCAGTATGTTTTTCATCTAAAATTATCCACTTAGAAGGAAAAATTCTTAACCAAGTGGATAATTTTAGATACCTAGGGGCATTTATAACATCAGATTGAAGATATGTACAACAGAGATTAAGAGCAGAATAGGGCAAGCAAAAGCTGCATTTCAGAAAAAGAAGAGTATCTTATGCAACAAGTCACTAAAACTGAATGTAAGAAAGCGAGTGCTGAAATGATGTATAACCAGTTTTGCTGTATGGCAGTGAATCTTTGAATGTAAATTAACAAATTAAGAAGAAATTAGAAGCAACAGAGATGTGGTTCCTGAGACGAATGTTGCAAATTCCTTGGACTGCCAGAATAACTAACAACGACTGCATGAAACAGGCTAATGAACTAGAACATTATATACAACAATAAGAAAGAGACAAACATCTTTCTTCGGTCATGTGATGAGAAGAGAGGCAGAGGCAGACCACAAGAAATGATGCTGGATGGATCGAGATGGTGGCATAGGGGAATATCAGCGGCAGAGTTGATCCAGAAAACCAGACTGAGATCTGTGGAAAGCCATGAACATCTATGCCAGCTGGAAGAGCACTTGGTGTGATGATTTTCATCTTGCAAAAGACTACCTTCACCATGGCGCTTCTTGTTCTAATCTCTTCAAGGCATTTCCCATCATATGTTATGACTGTTCAGAGATAATTGTACCGACTCACTTGTTTAAGAATATTCCCATTTACTTGTACATTACATTGTGGTATTTCGTTCTTCCCAGTGACGACCATAATCTGTGTCTTCTTACAATTTAATTCTAACCCTGGTTGTTCACTGTGTGCAACAACTACATCTACTAAATGTTGCAGATCCTGCTCATTGTCTGCAATCAATACTGTATCATCAGCATATCTAATGTTATTGACATTTCTTCTTCCAATGACGATTCCTTTCATATCTTGAACATTTTTGAAAATATTTTCACTGTACAGGGCAAAAAGATCTGGAGACATTACACACCCATGTCTGGTTCTCTCTTGTCACTTGCCATAACTCATTTTATTTGGGTTCTTTGTCATATTATGCCGTACCTCTTGTATATCCAAGAATAATACGCATAGCTTCACTCTGTATCCTTTCCATCTGCTTACGGCTGATAGTCAGGATCACCATGGCATACTCCAAAACAGAAAGGACCAGACCCTCGTACAGGAGACATAAATGGCGCTGCTCAGTTTGCCGCCGCCATTACCCGCATCGCAGCCAAACCTCGTTTGGTCTTTGTTATCACCCGGTCTATGTGCGCATGATACACAATACTTCGATCAAAACGTATCCCCGGGTAGTTCATTGCCTGCATTCTTTCCACCGTCTCTGAACCCAGATTTAGTAGGTGTTGACAATATGGTTATTCAAAGAGAACCATGTCACTGCTGCCTTCGTTGGGTTGACCATTGTTGGAGATTCCATACACCAAGTGCTTATGCGATTTAGTTTTGTTTGTAGATCCACAGCCACTCTATCTCTATCCTTACCCTGTCGATACACAAACACATCGTCGGCACATGACAATGTCCTGCCCAGTCCTCTGATCTGCTCGCCAGTAATTCTCACAGTGCAGGCGTTGAACAGCACCAGAGATAATGGTGATCCCTGTGGCAGGCCAGGATATATAGTTGTTGGTTCAGAGGTCCAACTACCACATCTAAAAACTACGTTCCATTGGAACAGAGCTGCGGCTGATCCAACTAAGGAAGAATGGACTTGAGTTCAAGAAGCTGAAACATTAAGAAATCCAATGGTACTCTGTTGTATGCATCCTCAAGATAAATCGCCACAGCACATGTTTCAATGCCTGAGTGGAAACCTTCATAGACATCATGGGCAAAAACTGCTGCGTTGATCCAGGTTTCTCAGTTTGGACGGTACCCTCCAAGGGTAGGTGGGAAACAACCCTGCCTCTCTAGCTGACATGACATTTTCCTGGCAATTAACTTCTCCAGCAGTTTGTCTATTGTATTTTACATGGTTATTACCCACTATCCCTGAATTTTTGTTTGGTCTTTGCCAGGCTTCGGCAAGGGAATCAGATAGCTGTGTAATCACTCTTCGCTGATGCTAGAACTCCCTATGCTGTTGTTGTACATGTCTGCTAATTCCTCTAGCTCGTTGTCAGTACACATATTGAAGTCGTCATAACTTATACTATCTGGCCCTGGTGCGCCATTTTTTGTTCGCTGAAGCACAGCCCTGATTGCTTTCACTCTCACTGTGTCTTCAACTGCAATGTTCTGGGCCTTTCACCTATCTGAGGTAACCGCCTTGGCAAAATGTTGGCCTCTCATGTCTGTCTGTTTGCTCTAGATAGCGTTCAAAAAGCTCAAACCCAACATGTCTGCAATGTCCTGTGGTCATCCTCATCCTGATCTAGCCATGCCTCTTCTCCCAGCAACCATGCCTATCACCCATTTTATCCAAGCTACTGCCACCTTTAATATGACCAAAGCATTTCATTTTAGAAACATGGAGGTCAGTATGGCTGAATGGATAAGAGTGCTAATTCTTAAATATCCTGTGTGCTGATGCTGAGATAGGGGGTTCAACCCTTACACACAAGAGAACTAAAATGTTGATTTCTCATCCTTGGCTTGGGGACTTAAATGACAATTACCTCTGAAGTCAGAGTGGGTTATCCTTAGGACAAGGGACATTGGTAATAAGGAAAGCTAATCCACAAGCAAAATTCAGTCCAGTGCTACTAGAAGCAGCATGCATGGACTACGCTCGAGTTCAAAGTGAGCGGGAGCCCCAAATAAAAAAATGTACAAAACACTATGCAGTTCATGAGCATTTTGTTCAGTTTTCACATCTTGAAGAACAACAGCATTAATCATCGCCATGGTCTACGGTATTCTAAGAGCTTTCCAATATAATTTTTGTCTGTAGTGATTATGAAATGGTCCATATCTCACATCCGCTTGTTGCCACGAATAATATATGTGTTCTCAGATATTTTACTTTATGTCTGTTTTTGTTTTATTCACATATCTTTTTACAGGACATCGCTGTCAACATCAGCATCTTTCAGCTGATTGTTGATTTCTTGGCAAGATTACGCTCAGTAGTTTGCCATTGCTTTCTGAGCGAACCAGCTCACATAGTCAGTAAGTTATCGACGCGGCTAGAATCGCCACCGATTCTCGCGCACGTCACGTTATTCACGAGAGTATACGAGATTACTGAGAAAGTTGCTAACCCCTAGGCCAGGGAGACCAGCCACTTTATGTCTAGGTAAATTCAAAAACTGTTCCTCTAGAGTAAAACAATATACATACGCAAATGTTTGCACACAACAAATATGCATCGGGTGTAATATATACCTGTATGGGTATCCTTGATACTTGGATCTGAATATAGACAGCAGCAGACTGAAGAAGATTGTCACGCAACCAAGACCAACCAGGGACAAAACTGAAACATCAAATTGTCAATATGTAAAACCAACATCACTTAACAGTTACAACAGATGTAAAACCATCATTATGCACCAGTTACATGTGTAACAACAGTTGTAAAACCATCATCACATAACAGTTACATGTGTTACAAGACTTAAAACCGTCACTGTGTAGCAGTTCCATTGCAGAACATCACGCTAATCACAGGCCAGCCAAAATGATTCTCCTTTTGCCAGTTCTCCTGCCTCACGTATTCCCATGCCCCACTTGTCTGCAATCTCCCGTGTTCACGACCCGTATCTCTTCTGCCAGGAAGCACTCCTTCCACCACTGTTCTCTCCAAGCTACCGGGATGTTTCATAATGCCAAAGTATTTCAGTTTCCCAGTCATGACGCTGTTTGTAGGTCAGTTGTCTTCCATGCTCAAATCTGGTATTTTTATTCTTCTTGGTACATATTTTAAGAAACATTCTGTAACTTTAAGTTCAAAAACTCTGATTTTCTTCCTCGATGACTGCAAAGTGATCCAACGTCTCAAGATATATTCAATACTCAACGTATCAAGGCATATACAATACTCAACATATTAAGGTATATTCAATACTCAACGTATCAAGGAGAGAGAAAATCATAAATGATGAAATTAGGACTAAAGTGGAGGTAATAGCAATGCTAGATTTCATTACAACAGTAGATGAAATGATTTTGGCTACCTACTGACAGTATACCATTAAGTATACATTAAGTCACTATCACTGAATGTAAGAAAGAGTGCCGAAATGCTATGTAGAACCAGTTTTGCTGTATGGCAGTGAATCTTGGAATGTAAATGAACAAATTAAGAAGAAATTAGAAGCAACAGAGATGTGGTTCCTGAGACGAATGTTGCAAATTCCTTGGACTGCCAGAGTAACTAACAACGATTGCCTGAAACAGGCTAATGAAACTAGAACATTATATACAACAATAAGAAGAGACAAACATCTTTCTTCGGTCATTTGATGAGAAGAGAGGCATTGGAGAATATCATGACAACTGGAAAGATCGAGGGGAAGAGAGTCAGAGGCTGACCATGTAAACAATGGACAGAGGGAGTAACATAAGAAGGAGTCCATAGGAATCGGGCTGTTTATGATTCATCTCGACACCGCAAGGTACAAGAGGGGTGAGATGAGATGAAGTGGTTTATGCCTCACAGCTAAGATTTAAAATTAAAGAAACTAAATACAGCAAAACAGCCTAAATAATGAGATGACACATGAATCACACATACAGCCCTGTAATCTGACATACCTTTTCTCTTGCCTGGATCTGTTTTCATGCTTTGTGCCTCATTCAACATTATGAAGCCCACCACAATTGCAGTATCTGCACCTAGTTAAGAACATCTGTCATCATATCCCAACTACTGACTAAAACGGGATAACAACAATAACACTAAAGTTTGGTGGGGGAAACTGATATTCATAAATAAAATCCAAATTTGTGCAAACAAAAAGACATGATAGTTTAAGATTACTGTGCAAATATGTGTTGTATATTTCAACCTGAAGGATTTATCTTAAGGCATTAATTTAAGTTGTGTGAATTCTGCAGTATGCACCTGACAAGGTACAGAGAAATATGCCAGGCATAAATGGTGTAATCTGTTGTTTGTGTCTTCATTGTTCAAATTCACTACAGGAAAATGCCATGGATTAACTCTTCAAGCCAGAAAAGCCAGTAATTGGGGCCGGTAATGGGAAGATGCTAATATTTTGTACTCACTCTCTTTGAACTCAAGCGCAGTCCATATAAGTGCTACCACTTCTAGTGCACTGGACTGGGTTTTGCGTGTGGATTTGCTTCCCCTATTACCAGTGTCTCTTGTTATCAGGCGAACTCACTCTGACTTCTGAGGTGCTTGTAATTTACATCCCCAAGTCAATGACGAGAAGACAACATTAATTTCAATGCATGGAGAAGAGTCTAGAACTGTTGAACAAAGGATACTCAGCAACATGACGATGTAAGTCTCCATAATGAACTGTCCCTGACTGCTTCCATGGATGTAGTGCTGTTGGCAACAATAGCATCAGATAAGGCATCAATACACACATGCTCAACATGGAAACAACAGCATCAATACATGTATACTCAACATGGAAGCAACAGCATCAATACATGTATACTCAACATGGAAACAACGGCATCAATACATGTATACTCAACATGGAAAAAATGGCATCAATATATGTATACTCAACATGGAAACAACAGCATCAATACACATATACTCAACATGGAAACAACAGCATCAATACATGTATACTCAACATGGAAACAACGGCATCAATATATGTATACCCAACATGAAAACAACAGCATCAATACATGTATACCCAACATGGAAACAATGGCATCAATATATGTATACCCAACATGGACACAACGGTGTCAATATATGTATACTCAACATGGAAACAACGGCATCAATATATGTATACCCAACATGGAAACAACAGCATCAATACATGTATACCCAACATGGAAACAACGGCATCAATATATGTATGCACAACATGGAAACAACGGCATCAATATATGTATACTCAACATGGAAGCAACAGCATCAATACACATATACTCAACATGGAAGCAACAGCATCAATACATGAATACTCAACATGGAAACAACAGCATCAATACACATATACTCAACATGGAAACAACGGCATCAATATATGTATACTCAACATGGAAACAACGGCATCAATATACATATACTCAACATAGAAACAACAGCATCAATACATGAATACTCAACATGGAAACAATGACATCAATACACATATACTCAACATGGAAACAACAGCATCAATACACATATACTCAACATAGAAACAATGACAGCAATACACATATACTCAACATAGAAACAACACCATCAATACACGTGCTCAACATGGAAACAACAGCATCAATAGACAAATGCTCAACATAAAAACAACACTTGATCACAAGCAGAAATGCTCCTCATGTGTGGGCATAAACTATAACTGTATAAAATACACTCTTCCCGAAGCAGTTTCCTGCCATGAGTCAGTGATGGTCACAAATGTACACCGCCTCTTCCTATTTGTGATGAGTTTCTTTAAAACAAAGTCAGTAAAAAGTACAGGACCTCTGGTCCACACCTTGAACGAGCACTGCATGTAGGTACTAGCTCCATATTTTTACAGACCAATCAGCACCCAACGGTTAAAATACAAGAAGACAGACTCCATTGCACCAGGTTTGATCCCACCTAACTTGGTTTCTCAGCTCCATGCAGTCACACTGGCCAGCTGTACTTCTGAGGACATTTACTGACACCCACTTTAGCTTGAGTTGACCTGGGCACCCAAGCTAATTTCATTTAAAATCTGCCATGATGGAGACTCAAACACATGACCACCAGGCAAGTGTGCTAGCCGCTGCGCTATGGATGTTTCTTTTTTTCTTAAAATTCAAAACACTTAAACAACTCATTTTGGCTGTACAGGGGATCAGAATGGAAGTTTGTTTTAGTTTTATTTCAGTTTACAAGAGTTCACTATCGGACTGTTAAACTGTGAAACATGTGATGCAAAAGTATTGTTTCCATGGGTTGCCACCCTTGAGCACAAATGGATAATGAACAACTAATATCTGTCATGTGATAATACTCACCATCTCCCCAGTCGTAGGGTTCCTGTGCATCACCGGAGGACCTCGAATGTGATTCCACATCTGGCCGGAGGTCATGGCAAATATCACAGCCTGAAATTCACAAACTGACATGAGCAAAAAGCTGTTGACTAGACCAAGATATACAAACATAACATGTCTTTGCTTATCTATACATTTAGGAGTTCAAACTAGTGCAATATACTAGTGCAATATCCCAAGAGCTATATCAAGCCAATCCTGACGTACAGAAATGAATCATAGACAATTAACAGACTGGTGAGGAGTTATGTGGTAGCTGCAGAGATGTGGTATTATAGAAGAATTATAAGGATATCACTGGCACCTTGCCGTCCTGACAGATGATTGTTACATTGTGCTCCAAACAAGACATAATAACCACAACCAGACCATGGAAGGAGTTATACCTCTCTATAGCACAGCCTGGGCTGAATTATTGAGACCATGAGTTGGCCCATGCAGCACAATCCCTATGTCAGCCTGCCAAGTTTACTCCAGAGGAAAGGTAACATCAACACACCTGGAACAAGGCAAGCTGCAGAAGCTGCCAGATCAGCAAAACAATGCTCTAACTGTCCGCCCGACAGAGCTTCAATCCAAGACCAGTTGCCAACCAAACTTTAGGGCCTGTTCTGCCTTGCCATGACATTTAATCCTTAGGTTGCATTTCCTCACACCAGGATCAGGCGTGCACCCTCCCAATTGCACTCCTCTGTGCAGCTGATATGATCACCAACGATGCACAGCATGGACTATAAGATCACATTCAGCTATTCTTTCTTGTTAACACTAATGCTCATAGCTACCCTAACTAGTTTTCTCACCACCAAAATTCTATTTGATTAACAACAATCCAAAATATGTGAATGAACAAATGAGTGAACAAATAAACTTTACTTTCAAAGGATCAGAAACTGGGAACACAGAACATCTTTCATTCAGCTTTTCAATCACTCATCTATCATAAAGCAATTAAATGTTCTGTATTATGCATATTAAATTCATTTAGCACAATAGTTAACACTTGATGATCTTAAAGTAGAGACTCACCAAAGCAAGGATGCTCCATGATGTTTTGTTGTAGAGGAATTCCAGATTGTTGCGTTTGAAATACAACAGCCCACCAATCATTGCAAATAGCAGTGCCAGGGCAACAGTTCCTGAATAATTTGGGGGCCGGAATATACGAATCTGAAGCAGAAGATAACACAACATACAAGATGAAAGCTTGACAAACAAAACATCTGGGGCTTATAAAGAGACCAAATAGCCCATTGAAAAACCCTGTTCTTTTTTTCCCTGCAGCAGTGGCACAGAAGTTAGTGTATTTGCCTGCCAAGATAGAGATTCAGGTTCACTTCCCAGCAGAGGCAGGGTTATTTTCCCCACCAATGCAGCTCTGGGATCAACCCAACTTCATAGCATTGGTACCAGACAATTTTCATGGAAGGGAATGTGATGAGGGAGGCAACTGGCTACCCCACCTCATATGTCACGTCCTAGATTATGACGGCCTAACACTTCACCAGTGGCAGTAACTGCTTTGGGACTACCTTTACCTTGTTTAAAAACCAGGCTATGAAGAATATCCTATGAACTATCTCATGCATATCTGTCCTATCTTTGAATCAATTGTAGACCCTTCTATGTCTTTTCCATTTCTTCATCTGTTTCTAATTTTCTGCTGAATGTGTTTTAGGTCTCCCTTTATTTCTTTTGCACTGTAATTTCAAGAGGAAGGACTTCCTAGTCATGCTATTAACAGGTTTTTTTCAACGAGTGTCCTATCCAGTTCCTGTCTTTTCCTCACTTTTTGATACATATGAATTTGCACGCTAATTACCTTAGTTATTTGAAGTTTTTCAACAATGATCATTTTCTGTTATCTGTTGGGGTATCATCCTTACATTTCAGACAAGTCTGAAGGTACTCAAATCCTCACACCAAAATATGCATCAGCATCCGGAGACTAATCGTGCCGATTCTGTGTTGGTTGACGAGGCCCCTCATTCTTCCGATGTGTTTTTTGTGTCTGGATGTGCCAATTCTTACTCCCGAGTCTCTCTTCCTGGACAATGATTTGGATACACTGACGTCTAAGTCCTCATTTCTCAACATCTGCAT